>JAOUZG010019159.1:8473054-8484490 GCA_026289955.1 Argiope argentata | reverse complement strand
ACATGAAAGGAAAAATGATCAATTTTTTATAATTTTTTAACTTTTTCAGCATGAAACTAGAGGAACTTCTAATGGTAGTACTCTGTATGATTTAGCTGCTGTGATAGTCCACCATGGCTCAGGGTTGGTTTCTTATATGTTGTACTAATGTTCATTGCAATATCAATATTCTTTGTTCATTCATTTTTCAAAACTCAATTAATATATAATAATAGCTTTCATTATATTTTAGAATCAGATTATTGTTTTAATAAGCCAAGTATGTTACAGTAATTTTTAAAGTATAGAAAATGGCAGAAAGCAATTTATTATTGCTAATAAATAGAATTTGAGTGTTGTGTGAGCATTTTTGAAAATGAAAAATATTGATTTTGGATCATAGTCATTTTGAAATAATTAAAAAAAATTATTTAATTTAGCTGAAAACTGTGCATTAAAAATTATTAATGACTAGCATGATTATTGGATTTTTATAATTGGTATTTTCATATTTTTTAAAAGAAGGAAATATTAAAAATCTGGCTGAGAAATTGTTGATAAAGATAGTATTTTAATATATTTTCCTCTTAATTAAATATTAATTTACACTATAACTCTTTTTTTTTCTTCTTTTTTTTACAGTGCTGGATCAGGCCATTATACAGCCTATGCAACTCATGATGGTAATAATTTTTATTAAAACATTGTTATTGTCAGTTTAAAATTTAATTTTAAAAATGTCAGTTTTTCGCATATTAAATAATTTATTACTATATATGTGATTTATTTATTATCAATAAAGATATTAAAAAATTAAGTTTCTTATTCTTTTACTTTATCCCGTTCCTTTAATAATAATCAATAAGAAACTTCTTTCTATTTATACTTTTTCATTTTACTTGTTTCATTTCAGTAAATGTTGAATTTAGTAATTGATTTTTCATTTATTTCATAATGGGCTATAGTTGTGATTTTTTTTATATTCATGTATTATTGATGATACTAGAAAATTTTAACATTTCCGAAGTTGTATTCTTCTATTGATAAATTTTACTAAATTTTACCGAACTACTACTTGGTAGTAAATATGAGTAAAAAGAAATGATTATACTGAATTATGGAATAAGAAAACTATTAAGTTGAAAATAATATAAAACGATTAGTACACTAATAAAATTGTTCTTTCTGGGAAATTGCTTACATATTTTCATGTGGATTTTTTTTTATTCTCAATCTTTTCAGTAAACTTATTTTTATGTATAAGTGGTTACTTTAATTTTATCTTCTATTTGATTATGCATTATGTTTATTGTAGGATGTTGGCATCATTTTAATGACAGTTCTGTGACTGTGACTGATGTGAATACTGTTGCCAGCTGCAAGGCTTACATTCTGTTCTACATTCGTAGAGAGTTGAATTTGACACCTTTCAGTGTCTAGAGCCATCCCATTTTTTTTCCTCGTGCGATAGACTCCTGGTGTATAAAACATGATCCTACTAATGTTTGTGGATAAATGTGGGAAGCTTTTTTTAAATGGAGTTAATGAAAGTAATCTATGAGTGAGAGTGGTTTAAACTTGAAGAATATGGGAAATTGTTGCTGCCTTCGTGTCAATTACGGAAAAGTAAAACGCATGCCATGATTGTCTTTGCAGTTCTCAAGTATTGAAAATGCTAAATATTATTAGCATGCCTGGAATTGTGTGTCAAAAGATGTGTTTAAAAAAAAGCTTTTCCCTTTTCCTCCCTTGCCTTGCTAATGAAACCAATAATCTCTGTACCTGCAGGCTATCTTGAATAGTGTACATTTAAACAAAAACTGACATGGATACTTCTCTCTGTCATTAAGTTATTGAAATTTGTGATGAAGAATGTTGTGTGTGTTTTTTAAAAATATTTTGGGCAGGTAATAGTGAGATTTATTAGACTTGCTATGGATATGCCACAACACATTAAGTTTTACAACAGTTAACAAGAATTATTTGGTAATATTTCTCATTATTTTAAAATTTCATTTCAAGCCTTAAAAATGAAAGAAAAAAATCACTTTTAAAATTAAAATTTTCTAATAAAAGCAGAAACTTACTAATGTTTTTAAAGTAAAAATATTATCTTTCCCTAAAAAATAAATTCAATTAATGTAATTTCTTTTGGTATTCTGAGTGAAATAATTATTATCAGTGTCACATGAAAGCACTTTAAATTTTAATTTCAAAAAAATGTCAATCAGCTTTATATCAGACGTATTTGTTACTTTAAATCATATATTTGTTATAAATGAAAAAAAAAAAGGTATTTGAATTTTTGTTTCTTAATGTAATTTTTTTTAATGAGATGCAAGGTGTGTTGTTTGATTTAGTGAAAACTAAAACAAAATTTTATTATAGTATGCATTTATTGATATTTTTTGAAGTGCATTTTCAACAGTACTATTTTCATATGGTTCTATAAAATATGTATATAAGTTTGTTTCCTTCCGTGTGTATGTTCTGCTATAATTTATGTGTACCTCAAGTAAAATGGAGAATTATTCTTGCATGAACCTGAGTCTTCCTGTGTACAAATATTTCCTTGAAACAGCAAATGGCAGCATTAAAACTACATATTTTTTTATTCAATTCATATAAGTTAAATGACGATTATCTGACCATTTTTCTTTTTGTTTGTAAAGCATTAAAACTGTATATTTTCATAAGACCTTCATTTGTACTTAAAATGGCATCTTGTTTTTGAAATAAAAACAATATTTGAATAAATCAGAAAATTAGTGAAGAAAGTGATACAATTTTGAAAGTTAAACAGAGAAAAGGTTTCTTTTTTGTGGTTGTGAAATGAATTAAAAGCTCTTATTAACACATATTAAATGTATTATTTATTTTGTTACATATTTCTGTAGTATTTTTTAGACCATTTTCTTTTTAGAGCATGAACTTCTTCGTTTTATTTGTATTTGTAATACAATTGTAAGCTTTTGACCTTTAATGAAAAATTTATAGACCATAATATTTTTATGTTGTGAAATATAGTGCATTTAACTTGTCTTAACTCATTCCATTGATGTTATAGGTGATTTTTTTCCCTTCTTTTTTTTAAAACAAATTGATGTTGCATTTGCATTCCATTTACTTTTTGGGTTAAAATCAAATTTCATGCTCTATATCAGCTATAGTGAAACAGAAATTTATAATTTTTTATTTGTCGTTATTTTTGTGTAGCATTATGCTAGCATAACTTTTTATGGAAATTTATATCTTGTACTTTTAAAAGTTTGATTTTACAAATATTTAAGAGGAATGTCAGATAATCAATTTTGCACTTAGTGAAAATACTTTTCATATTTATATGTCTGTGCTTATTTGTAGCATTGTAACATGCATATTTCATTTTTTAAACAAAATCATACTGATATGTTAAGAAGTTTCAATAAAAATGTTGAATTAAAAATTATTTATGTCCTTTCTGATTTTGCCCTCCTGTAATAATAGCGTAGCATTTTATGATCTATTGGTTTTCAGGATTAATAGTATGATTTATATAGAAACTCTGGCTTTGAAAAATTATATGCATAAAGAAAACAAATTTTTTAAAAAAAGGAATTATTTTTCACAACAAAATAAATAGTACAAAACCTAAGTGTGATAAATGTATTAAAAATAACCAATGTCTAGTTTTCTCATCTCTGTTTTTTAAATATCTGCAACATGTAAATACATAAATATTGCATGTTTACACCATTTATTTAAAAATTGTAACTTCAAAATATACATTTAAAATAGGTGTAATGTATATAAATTTTTAGTGTTACTAATTTCATACAATGACATTATGAATGAATTGTTAATAAATGAAATTAAAATTCATATATTAACATTTTAAACTTTTCGAAATACTAAATGCCATTAATATAAAATAAAATCAATAGTTAATAATTATGAAATCTGGAAAAATAAATTTTTTATTTATATTAAAATTAAAGGCTGAGGGGGGGGGGGGTTAATTGTGATAAAATCCTTAAAAAAAGTTTTTAACGACTAATTTAGTTTTTTTTTCTATTCTTTAAAATAAATAAATTTAATTGCAACTATATTTTTCCTTGTTATATTTAATAGGCAGTTTAATTACAAAATTTGAAATAAATTGTTTCTTTTTTAAGCCATAAGGAACCTTGATATTAATAAAGGTATAAATATTTACTTTTGTTTAAATGTTTCTAGTAGGAATGAATTTTTTTTTCTAAAACAATAATATTAGTATATGTAAATAAAACAACCCCTTGAATTTAAAAATTGAACTCTTTAAAATTGAAACTGATAGATAAGAAACATTTATTGTTCATTCAGCTTATTTCATGATATAATAGGAAATGAAAAAATTCCTTTGATTTTTCAGCATGCAATGAATTGTTTTAAACAGATAATGAAAAAAACTCCCAGCCATATATTCTTAAAATAAATATATCTATAATCTTATAAAAACTTATCTCTGTAAATTGAGTTTTAGCATTCATTATTGAAAAATTAATAGCGAAAAATTATTTAATCAGTTGATAGATTCAAAAACACAAACAGAAATAGATTTATTTAAGTAGTACAATCTTAATTTACAGTAAGTGTTTTCCCCTTCTAAAATCTTAATTTTTACATGAATTAATTTAATCTTTTGTAAATAAACACTTTTTAAAATTAGTTTGTTTAAATAAAATGATTTATTTAAGTGTATTTTGTTTGTACTTATTCAGATTATTTCTCACATTCATCATTAATTGTTAAACTTAATTTTAATGGCAGGTAAGAGCACTGGAAATTTAAAAAAAAATTATGTGCAGTAAGTACAAAGAATAATATTCACTTTGTTTTAAGACAATTTTTTTCCCTTTTTTAAAAATAAATATTGTTTGTAATGTTATTCATTTAAGTGGCGAATTGTATTCATTTTCTTATGTATATGCAACAACATATTTTTTGTTCTGATTTTTACTCTTGCTCAGTTTTAAAAGTGTATGTATGTGTGTGTATATTTATAAAAAGTATTCATGCAAATGATTAACTTTTGAATAAGCATGTGTGTAATGCAATGTTCTTAAATTGTTGACTTTAATTTTTCTATAAAATGTGGCATAATGAACCTGATCTCTATTTTTTGCAAAACATTTAACATAAGTTTTTCAATGAAGAAGAAAATTTTTTATCAGTAGTAATGTACATAGTTATTTTCATTTTTTACTGATTGGAGGTCTGTAATTTCTTATGCATACTTGGTTTTTACACAAACATATATTTAACTAATACATATCATTTAAAAGCTTTTTTTTCCCCCAAAATTGAAACTAATTTTGCGTTAAAAAATTATATATTTCTTATTTTTAAAAAAGTTCTAACATATAATGCTACTTGAAGATAGTTTTTAGCTTAAATTAAAAATTTAGATAAAATATTTTAAAGATATTAAAATAGTAACAGTGATTCATCTTTTTAAAAAAATTTCTTCACTAATATTTAAGCAA
Organism: Argiope argentata; assembly: GCA_026289955.1. Taxonomy (NCBI): domain Eukaryota; kingdom Metazoa; phylum Arthropoda; class Arachnida; order Araneae; family Araneidae; genus Argiope; species Argiope argentata. Next base: position 8,479,007 of record JAOUZG010019159.1, on the reverse strand, counting down.
GAAGAAATAGTGTGATGATTCTCTTTGTTTGCAACACTAGTCAAGCAGTTTTAAATATTTTTCCACAATTAAAATTCAAAAGAGTATTTTAGTGAATTTATTGCTGGGAAAAATTAAAGTTTTATTTTTTCTAAAAGTAAAATAAATAAAAGAAAATGCATATAACTATAGTAAATATTAAATTTTTAAAAAAATACTTTACAGTGGTTATATGCAGCTCATATTATGCCATTAAAATGTAATTTATTTCAAAATATGAAATATTAAAAATATTAATTTATCAAACAGAATACTGTATTAGGGCAAATGTTCAGTGATTAGAAAAGAGTTTATATCAGTTAAACATTTTACATTTATTTAACTTTATTTTTAAATTTGCTTAAAGTATCATTCTAATTTTTCATGTAGGGATCCAAAGTGGTACATTTTAAAATATTGAAACTTAAATTGTTAATTTACCACTGAAATAGATTTTAAGATTGATATAAAACTTTTTTAACAATAAAATATCTTTCCATTTAAAAAAATTTCACTAGTATAATCATAATTTATATAATTTGTCCCACTGTAATCTTAACAATTATGTAAAATAAAAAAATTGTGTACTTTTTAATGCATGTTCCATAAATGCCAAATTTAGGTGACTACAGACTGTAAAATGCATTTGATGTATTAATTATCAAAGAAAGTTTTGTGAATTGTATTGCACATTAATTATGTGATATTGTTTCTGTACTAAGGCCAAGTAAAATTTGAATTAGAACAAAATGTATAAACAGAAATAAACTATTTTTTTTCTGCTGTTTAAAATAAAGTTGACTGGCTTTTTACATTTGAGAAATATTTCACTTCAATTTTTCAAACAGTAATCAACTTTAATATATATCTTTTTTTCCAGCATTAATTGCCATGTAATGACTTTGATTTAGTAATCTGCTTCAATATTTTAAATTTATTTTAGAAAAATGTATTAAGATATTTTTTGCATTTATTAAATTACACTTTTTAAAAGTATTTTATTAAGATATATAAGATAAATAATATTTAATTATTAAGAACTTTTTAAAATTTTTATTTTACCTTATTAGTTTTTTCCCCCTCTATATTTTCGAAAGTGTTAAATAATTGTTTTAGCATGCTTTCATTACAGTTATCAGTAAATATAAATATTTTATTGAACTGCTATTGTACATATTTTCTCACAGATAAAAACCATTTGCAAAGTTTGCTGAAAAAAATAGAATTTATACATAACTATGAAAAAAAAATGTAAATAATTTAAGTAAGTGTTCATTTTTTCCCCCTCGGACATATAATGTAGCAGATTTAATTTTAATTTGAACAGAAAAACTCCATGAAATTTTTTTTGACAGCAGAATTAGGAAGGGGGGAAAAAGGACATTTTAAAAATAATTATGTGTAATAATTACTTTTCACAATTATAATTTAAATCCAATTTTAAACAAATATCAGTTTCCTTCCTTGTAGTATTTATTCATTTGAAGAGTTATTTTATTTGTCTACTTCTCAATATATATTTATAAAATGTTTAAAAAATGAACATATAACAGTATACAAAATTATAAAACTTCATAATATTTAAGTTAGATATAAAGCAGCGTTTTAATTATTTTAAATATTCACTGCTATCTGCAATGCTGGGTTGAATTCAAAATTAATACACATTTTTTACATCTGTGTCATTAGCTAATATTAAACACCAACTTCTGTTTTAATATCTAACAACCTACAAGTTTTATTTTTCTTTTAATGCTAAAATTGATGATATATTGTGCAAAAAAACCTAAGCATGAGTAAAAGCAATGGTCAATAAGCTGATGCATTATATTCATTCACAGATCAAACTGGAGGATATTGCTAAGATTTTCTATCATCATTTTTTTATTTTGTATTCTGTGTTGCATTTTTTTTTCTGTTAGTGAATTACAATTTGATTCAATACAATTTTAGAGGTTAAATTTGATTTAAATGTGTGTGTAACCAATATTTTATAGTAAAGATCCCAGTGAAATGAAACAGAATTTCTGTTATTATATATTTACATCTAAAGTGCACTGCAAATAAAAAATTTAATTTATCAGAATCTAAGATAGATAATGCACTATTTCCAATCAACACATCTTTAAAAACTATGCAATTCTAAAACTTTTTTGTGAAGATCATATACGACATTTTAATCTGATTCATTATATTTATTAATTAATGTTCTAAATATAAAATTAAAAAAAATTGTACTTTTTGAGGAAATGGGAGCTTAAGAAAATTTAAAATATTAATCAAAATATTGATGACAATTATAAAAATTTCTTTATGTGTGCTTGGTGTACATGAAAGGAAATAAATTAAGTTTATTACTTTAATCTCTCATCTTTAAAAATTATAAATTATTATTAAATAAAAAAGGATTTAGAAGTATTTGGAATTATTATTCCATTTCAAAAAATTTCTTAAAATCATTATAAATTTTCTGGAAGGTTAGTACTTTCTCTCAACTTTCTTTTAAAAGCTAATAATTCAATATCAAAAACTTGGAATAAAAAGTATAGTTTTCATGTTTTATTAAACAATATTTTTTTATTTCAATAACAATTGAATTATCATCTCAAACCTAAATCCTGAGGTTTCAGTTTAAGACATGGATGCATATACATAAATTTTTTTATTTATAATTTAAAAATTAGTCTGATTTTTTATGAGTACACAAGTTGATATATTTGGTATTGCCAGAATGAAAATCATTTCATGTACGCTTTTAATATAAGAATTATTTTTGTATAAAATTTAAGATACAAATCCATCTTTAAAACATATGTGTTGAACTAATGGGTAAAAAAAATAGCAGTAGTAGTTTAGTTCAAATTCTTAATGTCGTATAACAAAGGGTTTACATTTCTTTACTTTAAAATCATCTGCATTAAAGTTTCAAAAGAATTTATAAAAAATTGCACCAAATTAATTGATATTATAGAAAAGATAAAATTATTAATTTTATGACTGTATAATTATTTTGTGTAATCACAGTTTGAGGAAAGGAAAATATTGGTTAATTTCTCGAAGTCTGAATTAGCTGCTGTCAATGGATGCCTATTTCATTTGCTTGCAAGGTCAATATTTCTTACCTGCATTGCAGTGACTGACCTATGCTTATTTTTATGGATGATTTAATTAATAATATGAAGTATATGAAAACTTGAACAAAAAGATCATATTAAAATGAAATAATTAAAAAAATACAATCATTCAGGCTTAACATCTTTTTTTAAAATTAATAACTGTAAGAAATATTGTAGTAATATACAGGTCAGACCAATTAACCTAGATCTAGTGAAATCAGTAAAAAGATTCTTTGGAGGATAAAAATGTATGTTTTGAAGCAACTAAAAAACCTATTATTTCAACTTTAATAAATCTAAAATTAATCAAGATTTTGGCCTCTTTCAATACAAACTTCAAAAATATTATTTCACAAAATTAATTTTGAAAAAAGATTTAAAAATATAATTTTTAATAATATCAGTGTATAACTTAAGTAATCTTTCTGAATACTGGTAATTTTTCAAAAATGTTTTTCAAAAAAAAAAAAAAAAAAAAACAATTCTATAGCTGCATTAAATATTTGCAGGCTTTTCTTCAGTTAGTGAAAATTGAAAGAAAGATAAAGTTTATTATCCATGAAGTTCATATGAGAAATTAAAAAACAAATGAAGTTATGATATTACAAAAGATGATGTGCAGATTGAAAACAGATCATTTGGAAAACTCTACTTTTAATGATACTAAAATATCATGAAATTACCTTTATTAAGAAAATATATTTTCAAAACAAATAGATTAAGTACAAAATTATTAATCAATCAAAATGTCATGCTTTTTCATTTGAATAATGTATCAAAACAATGCATATGGGATTTCATGAAAATTAAAAATAATCAATATTTTCAACAAATCCAGTGATTACTTAGTAAGTAGTAAAATTTGTAAGGTAACTTATCATTATAAAATTAAATTAAACAACCCATAGTCTAATTTTAAAACTAAAGATAAAAAGTTTTAATGTGAAAATAGCAAACCGGTAATTCCTTGAATAAAAATCTGCACATATTTTCAATCTTGTCAAAAAGCAATCATATGTATTTGATAAAGTCCTTTATATTCTATAAATTGTTTTTTAGTATTTTTCTGAAAGCTGGGTGGCAGTGAAAAATTGCCAAATATTGTAGAATTCTGCTCAATTTCGTATAGCGATTTTAAAGCAAAAGATTGCTAAATAATGTAGAATCCCACCAAATTTCTTTGGCAATTTATTTCTGCCACCAGGCTAACAGAAAAGTACCTTTTTTCTATCTTTTGATTTATATTTCATTTTATCTTATCAAAATTTTTATAAAATAATCAGACTATAATGTATTTATTTTAAAATCCAGAAAATGATTTATTGAGGAAGGAAGTATAAAATACAAAATTTGAAAAGTAAAATTTCTCAGATATAAATAAACAAAAGATGATGAAATAATTAATATGAATGCAATAAATATAAAACAAAAATTGATTGTTAAATTAAATTATTTCTTATATAATTATCAATAAAATATAAAATGTATATATTTTGCATTCATTAAAAAATTCTTTTAATTTCCTTTATATCACATTAAAAATAAATTAAAAAATCACATAAGTCAAATAAATACCTAAAAAAACTTCATGCTAAAATATTTAGTATAAATATAAATATTAGATTTCAATTCTTGCAAGTCTACATTAAAAATTCATTTCCTTAGTTTCTTCATTATTAAAATAGTTTTTGAGAAAATAAATAAAATATCTGACCACGCTGCATTTCAAAATATATAAATTTAGGGATTTCAACTAAAAATATACAGACAGTTATAAATTATCAAATAAATCTTCATCACTTTCATCATTGTCTATAATTATCTTTTTGCTGGATTGATTACAGTTCAAAGTTGAATTATTTTCATTTTCTTTTTTAGAAGCAAGTATTTTTCTATTGCGAATTCTATTTTGATTTGAAGGTAAAATAGGCTTATCATCATCAAGGAACAAGAAAGAATTATCTTTTGCCACTGAAGGCCCTGGTTTATCTTTTTCTTCAAGTTCATCTGTGTCATCAGAATCACAAATCAAAGGTATTGATTTTTTTGGTTTTTTGTTTAAAGATTCTGAATTATTAGAAAGAGAATTTCGTTTATTTATTTGTTGCAATTCTCTTATTTTTCTTTTCTTTTCATTCAAGATCAAAACAAACTTTGAGAACATCTCTTTTTCCAACTTTTCTTTCATTTCTGTTGCAAGCTTAAGCTGCTTCAAAGATTCTAAAGTTTGATTTTGTGTCTTGTCAACTTTTTCATTCAATTCCTGTACTTCCTTACTCATCAAGCGCATTTCTATAGACAACATTTCCAAAATTTCTGCCAGAGTAATATCAAAATTTTCTTTTTTTACATCCAAGTTGCCAAGACTAATTATTGTCTGTTCTTCATCTATACTTTTCCACTGAAATTTATAAATATCATCTTGTTCATCTAAACAGTAAAGAAAATTGGAATTATCTGCTGTAGTTTCGACAAGTGCTTTAATTACTTTTTGAGTAAATTCATCATATGTTAAGCGAATTCTAGCAGCTTGACTTCGAAGTTCAATGTCATTTAAATAACCCACATAAGCTTCATGACGATTTAAATTTAAAATTTTCACACATAATTTATTATTTAATTTATAGTCAACCATAAGAAAAACTTCATCTCCATTCCGAAGGCGTATCTTTGACAAAGCTTTATGATGAAGCATATTAAAAAAATTTAAGTCTACTAAAAGTTAAGAAAGTATTAAAAAGTTTCCAGTAAAAGATCATTTTAAAACATTATTATTCAGAAATATAAAACCATGCACAAATATTCACATGGCTGGTTGT
>JAOUZG010019159.1:8449313-8472654 GCA_026289955.1 Argiope argentata | reverse complement strand
TTGATATAACAAACAAGATCGAGTATTCTAAGTTGTAGTCATTTAGATTTTTTTAAAAAAAATTATCATCAAATAAACGTTATAATCAGAATTTGTATAATAAATCACATATTTTCTGGATAAATTACTTTGTAATTCCATCGGTGAAACGTTATCATTATGCAATTACTTGCTTAGTAAATTTGATAATTATAACACTGACCAAATAATGTTTATCATTATTTAACTGTCACCATGATGCTGAGGTTACCATAGTAACTAAACGATACAAACATTCCTTATTCGTTCTAGCGTTAGAAGAAAACTCATTGATAGTTCCATCCACAGAGAAGGATATTTTTCTCTGTGGTTCCATTGTTTTTTAATTCTTATATAACTTATTAACAGATTATTACTTATAACCTGAAATGTCATATATTTTAGAAAATCGTTACGCTTAATAATGATGCATTATTAATTTTTATTTATTTAATCATTATTATTTAGTTGACTTGAATATTCATTTTACTTCAAAGTATTGAATGTTTTATCAATTATTTATTTTGTAATATTTTTTCTGCGTAAAATAAAAATAATTATAAATTTTCAGAAAATATATTTGATGAGTAGAAATGTTTTACTCATTCTAATTTTATATGCGGTGGGGTTAAATCTGCTATAAAAACAGTTTTCAAACAATATTTGACAGAATTTCCTTATTGAATTTCATTTCATATTAGTTATTAGGTGCTACATTTAAAGAAAATATGCCTGCTTTGCTGAGAAACATACTAAATGTTGCTTCCAACTTTCAACAGGTATTTATTTGAATAATATAGAAGAGTATTTTTATATTTCTTATGTAATAGTACTTAGTTTGCATTTTTTTTCTTCTGAAAGCTGCATTCTTTTTTTTGTGCTTTTAATTCATTAAAAAAATTATTATATTTTCCTTTAATTATTCATATACAATTATTTAAAAATAAAATGAATGACAACAAATATAATTTTGTTTAAGATAATTAATGAAGTAATTCTTTGAAATATAATTTTTTAGTATGAGTTTTGCATTATAATACAAAAATTGCTTTAATTCGGCATTATTAGTATTTATCGAAAGCTGGCTTTTGATGTATAATTTTGACTAATAAAGTTTATTTATTTATTTTCAGGCAGTAATAGAATTAAAAAAGAACAAAATTGCTGAAAATTTTGAAAATGAATTCTCAGAGGTGTTGGAAGTTTTGAATAAAGCCGCCCATTCACGAAAACAATTATTAAACAAATGCCAAGAGCTAACAAGTGAAATTTCTTTGAAGGAGAGAGCAATCCTTGAAATTGAAAAGAAATGTGAAGAAGTTGAGAAGTTAAATGAAGAATTAAGAGAAGTAGGATTTTTCTTACATACCTTTAATCATAGTACATAATATTTAAATTATATTTTCCAATATTTGAGTTGCTTTTACTATTGTGTGTGTGTGTTTAAAGGCATTTAATTTCTTTTCTTACGCAGAAATATATTTTTTTACAAAGTTTCTATTAATATTTAATTTTTTAAATTTCCAGTCTCATATTGTTGTAATAAATAATTTATCTTTTTTTAGGAACTTATTAAGGCTAGTAAGTGTATTGAAAGGCTGGGAGAAAATGAGGTTCAATCTAAAGAAAAAATTTTGGAGCTTGAATCCAAATTATTTAATTTAGAGAACGAACAAGATTCTTCTATACCAGAAAAGTAAGATGAACCAATATCTACACTTAACTTGGTCAACTCTAACGCTATTTTAAGCTTTTTACCCCCTAATGTATCGAATTTAATATAACTTTATTTTTTCGCTCTACATTAAAAAACTTAAAAAGCAGAAAATAATGTACTATATCATAAAGATGGGCTTTTAGATTAATAGTGTGCCCTTAGAGAGCTAGATTTAACTACTTGTCGTTGATGAATATATGTAGAGAGATCGTAGTTATGACCAAAATAATATCTTTGGAGCTTTTTTTTTTTACTTTTTTTTATTTTTTGGCAGTTAATTACTGATTGTAATAAATATATCTTCAGCAAATATTTATTACTTTAGTTTAATTTAGTTTAGTTATATTAGCATACGTTTTAAAGCGACACTAAAACTATCTTTTGAAGGATCTTGTAATTTGGAACCATTGTCAGAGGACTAGGACGACACCTGAGCTGGCATCCCCGTATCCAAATTTCCACACCACACCAGCGGGAGAAATAAATTTTTATGACATTAAATTGCTACCATATAATTCATATTCAAACACTTTAGAAATTGCTAAAAAAAATTTTTTTCAAAGAAAAACAATGGTTATTATAAATTGTGAACATAAACAAATTTTCAATCTTTTTTTTTGTTTATAATGTATCAAATATAAAACTTAAATACTTATATAAAACTTAAATATTACCAAAAATGTTAAAGCATTTTCCAATTTATATTTTTATGATTCATATCTTGTGATTTGGTTGCATATTCGAGGAAAACAAGTAATTGAAATTTTTCAATCGCTACAGTGAGTTAAAAAAATTATTTCTGCTATTTTTTGAATCAATGTAAAATATCAATGTTTTTTATGATATTGTCAATTGCTCGGTTTATATAATTTTTTTTATCTTATAACAACTACGGAGTATGAGAAAAGTACTCAGAAAATTAGATTTTAGAGCTGCTTTGTAAAATTATTAAATTAATTCTTTCTTATTTTTACCTTCACGTATTTTTAATATCCTTTCCTTTCTTTAGAGAAAAGGCATTCGAACTTGAAGCTGAGAGAGAAAGAAAATTATTAAATTCTAGAATTTTCCAGTTAGAAAGCGATTTGAAGATAAAAGAGACTACTGAATTGGAAATAAAATCTAAATTATTAGAAACGATGGGGGCAATGGAAAAGGTAAATAAATGCCTTTTAAAAACTTACTTGAAATTGTGTAGATTAATTATCAAATTTTTAAGTGGTATTTCTAAGTTCAAATTGGTGAAAAGAGCCCAAAAAATAAATAGGAAAAATTATCAGAGCTAATTAAATTTTTATGATGAAACTAGGTTGAAAAATATAAACAAAGCACAAAACTATCCGTATTTTTTTAGCTTCACTTTTCTCTATTGTTAAGAAGGGGGGAGTGTATTAATAAATAGGTAGCGCATGCGCAGAAGGGAACTCATTTAAGTTTGCCATAATATCATAAGATAGATTCAGTCATTCTATGCTTGTCTATAAACTGCTGTTTCGGAGTCACTGAATATTTCTTTTTCACTGCGTATCGTATTAAAATGATGGACATTTACAAAAGAAAACAGGGTAAAATTAAAAAAAAACATGTCAACGTAACTAATGTAAAAAAAAACTATAGAAAAGGAAAGGCAATCAAAATGAAAAAAGAACACAATCTCGCATTAGAAGGAGCAAAAAATGTTAGAATTAATTCAGCGGGAATAAGTCATTCCCGCTGAAAAAATGCCAAATTCTACAAACGCATGCTCTGTAATTTTTTTTTACTATAGCTGTATTTAATTTTCCTTTCGGGACAATAAGTTGTCCTCAACCTAACAGCATTTTTAAGCCTTTCTATGTATACGTTGTCTACTTGCCGTCTTATAACTAGCCAAATGTAAAACCGGCATTAGTCTGCATGGTGTCATACAATTTTGAAAATCTCGGTATATAATCCTTAACTGCTAATCTCGTACTGGATTCTGATTAGTATCTGTACAATATACTGTGTTAATTATATTCATTGTTAAAAATCCGAATTCACATGGGTAGGCAGAGCTAACAAACAAAATTAAATGATGTGCAATTTAAAAAATAAAAAAATGGTTATTTTACATCATTAATTAGACTCCAAAAGTTATCCTTATGTTCTGAACTACGAGCTTTTAAAATTGTTATTTTGAAGGAGAAAAATTTCGTTTTTCTAAAGAGATAAAGAGATATATAATCTCCATTCTTACTTGTTTCTACCACAACAACATTGCGGAATGGGCAATACATGAATGTAACCCTTAGTTTCTTTTTGTATACGCGTCCTAGGCAGGGCCTGACTAAGGCAGGGGCATACGGGGCAGCTGCCCCGGGCCCTCACATAAGTGGGCCCCTCCCAAATTGAATAGAAATTTTATTTTACGTTTAATTTTTTAATGAATGTTTCTCATTACTAAAGTAGTAAAGCAGAGGGGGTCCAAAAAAGTTTTTGCCCCGGGCCCCAACGAGGCTAAGTCGGGCCCTGATCCTAGGTCTTAGAAAAGGAGGTCACCTTCAAATGACTTTGTGGTCCACCGGTCGATCGCGATCAACTTAATACTCACTCCTGGTTTAAAACAAATAAAAAAATTATAATTTTTTGAAAATTATTTTGTTTTAGACTACTGTTTTAAATTTTTTTTCACACGCTGCATACAAGATGTTCCAAAACAGTGGTGCAAGTTTTATTTCCTTAAATATTCCAATTAGACACATGCTTCCAATTGCAAAGCTGCCTCAAATAAGGTACTAGAATGCGTGAAAATAATGGCGTCTGATGAAGTTGATAATATAAATTTATATATAATAAGTTTATATCCTTATTAGGTCTTACGGTTTTTAAAGGTTAGTGTAAATGTAATCTTCGATATGTTTGTTTCTTAATGCGTTCAATTTTGGTTTTCAGCTCGAAGAAAATATGGAAGCTTTGAGAGTGAGACTAAAACAAGAACTTGCAAGAAGTCAGAATATTGTGCAGGACAGGCATTCGACAGAAAAAGAAGTCCGGGAAAAGGAAGACAGAATCATAGAATTAGAAAGTACCGTTGCCAACTTAAAGCAAAAGCTGGAAGAAACAGGGAAGAAAATCAACTCATATGAAGTGAGGAAGTGCTTCACAAAATTAAATAATAGTTTAGACGTACCAAACTTGTATCAAATTTTTGCTTTATGACATTTAAATAATGCTTTAGCTTAACTTGGATAAATCCATATATCTTTGGCAATGTTCAGTAACTTAAAAGTAACTTATCTGCCCTTTGTATTTTTATTACAGAACAGAGTAGCTAATCATCAGCAAAAACTTGTTTCTTTGCAAAAGTTGTACCATCGAACACAAGAACAAGCTAGAATACAAGTGGAGGAATTCAGAGTTGTTTATGCAGAAAGGGATAAATTGAATTTGTTACTGAATGTAAGTAATATTTTACGATTTTTTAATATTTTGAAACCCCTTTTATATTTTTATAATGAAAGGAATCAACTGATCTAATAAAAACTATCAAAAAATAAACCATCTAAAAATGAACTGAAATTATTATATTATCTAATTAAATTTTTTTAAATATAAATGTCTGGGCTTTTTTACAGAAATCTAATTTGTCATTATATTAATATTTATTTATATTTTTATTAATATCGATTTACAATAGTCTATGCATGATACCAAAAGTAAATATATTTCTATTTAGACTAATAATAAAAAGAAATGCTCATATCTATGTTGATGCTCTATGAGGAGTTAATTGATCTACAGTTTCACCTAAAGTAACCAAATTTCGCCCAAATATATTTTGCTTAATGTGTATGTGCAACTGGGAGTGACCTTTTGGGGGCATTTTATTTATCTAAAAATTTAAGTGAGCTTTTTTGTTTGCAATTATTTCTGAAAATACAGATGCATAAAAATAAATTTTACACAGTTTTAAAGTTAAAAACAATTTTTTCCCTCAGTGATACCTCTAGTTCCTTTAATAATTTTTGTCGTTTGTTTTTTTAATAAATTTCTTGATTATTATAGAACGATTTTATATCAATCTTGTAGTGAAACTCAAATATTTTTAATGAAAGGTTTCGTTTATATTATTCACGTTTACAACCGTTGTTGATAGTCGAGGACGAAAGATTCTGTTATTATATAAGCAGTCTGCACGAGGAGCAAGAAAGTTAACTTGCTTTATCGTGAATGACTTCGGATTATTAAACGCGTATACAATTACTATGATCAGACACTTATTTAATAGCATAATGATGTTACTAGTTACTGTTTCTTCCTTATTATCAAGCCTCATATTTACAATAAACAGACCATGTGTGGGCTAAATCTGTCACAATTTCGTGTTTAAAAATAATTTGTTATGAGAAGAGGAAATCACGAGCATCCAAATTAGGTGTAAGAAATTTAATTAAAATTAAGCGGTAATCAACACAAACTAGCTAATCCCCAAAGTTGCTAGAATGTGAATCCAAAATTAACGCAAGATTTGAATTTGCCATCATTCGTGCAGTTAAATGTTGGTAATCCTATTAAAAAACCATTTGACGGCTGATAGCTTAGGTTTAGTAAAAATGGAGCTTTGCACGATAAAACAACATGAATATTTGAATTAAATAAAAAATATACAATTGTTTTCCTTTTAAATTGGCATGATTTTATTGAATCGTCAAATACACTGGATAAGGTTAGATATGAAAAGACACACAGGACAATTGTCAACTAAGGTTTTGCAGGCGTTTATGTACTTCTTTTGTAGAAATTTTCCATGACATTTTTGCATAAATGTGGTTGAATTTCGTTGATACAGCATTGAATTTAATTTTTCAATTTACGCATGCTTGTGGGCATAGACTTTTGACTTCAAATAATCCTATGAAAAGAAATCTTGTGGTAATAAATCACTCAATACAGGAGGTTATTTCAACTTTTCGATCTGTGGCCACCAGACTTCCTTTATTTGTGAAATATTGTTCAAAAATCCTTAACTATAAGCCTTCAAATTGTTTTTAATACGGTTGCCAATATTATACTACATGAACGGTGGCAAATTCAAATCTTGCGTTAATTTTGGGACATCCTTTATATTCCTTTCTGTATTTTTTTAAAAAAACATTTAAGTATATTTAATATATTAATCCCTTTTTAAATATATATTTTCAGTTTTTATTGTAAGGAAATATATATTTTCCGATAAGGAATAATTTACGACTGATTTTTTATTTTTGTTAGTTTGTTTATAATAATTAAAGAAAAATAAGATATAAATTTTAATAATTTTTAGAATATTTTTATGAATGGATTATTTAAATAATTTATTACTTAATCTATTATTAAACAAAATATCACTAAACTTTCCGAATTTTATAGAAAAGAAAAATACAATCTACATGAGAATGTTTTTAATGATTAATATTAAAAATTGTATAATGGCAAAAGCATAACTTTTAGTATATGACGGAGTAATAATACTCTTTTTCTTTTAAGAAATTGTAACTATTATTGATAAATAAAAATTTGGTGTTTCCAACCTCTTTTTTTAATTTTGTTTAAGAGAAAAGATGAAGACATGAAATTATTGAATGCAAAATTAGTCGATGCAATAAATGACAAAGAGTCCACTCTGCAAAGGTATTTGAATGCTCAAAATCAAAAGCAAAGTGCTGATGTTAAATGTGAAAATTTAGAAAAACAGATACTTGAGAATGATAAAGGTGAATTTTAAACATTATATTTTGTAATATGCTTTGAATGTTGTTTCAGTATTTTAACCAACTGACTGTAAAATTTGATTATGTAACATGGAAGTCTTAAATCTTTTGTATTTTTTAAAAATGATTTTATCGTTTTCACTTTGTTTTACTTCATTTTTTTATATGATATAATATTTTTTAAAATTTCTTTTTCAAAATAAACTTCTAAAACTTCTTTCTTTTTCTTAACTAACGTAAAAACTGTTTTCTAAAATGCAGTTTTGCTTTTTATTTTTACTTGGATAACTAGTTTTCTGTTTTTTAGTCTTTGATTTTTTTTTCTTCAATTTGATGACTTGTGACTTAATTTCTTCTTTTCTTCTATATTTATGCACTTAGTATTTTATTTAATTGCACAATATTTACATACTGTTTTGTTTAATAGTATGGCCTCTGCAGTAAATATTTGTATTGAATCCCACAGCATAAAAAATTCCAAGGCAAGTAATAATGTGTTAGTAGTTAGTTTATTTAGCTAAGCGATTTTTATATTTAAATGCATATTAAGAAAAAAAAAAGAAACGTCAGAATAATTTGCTTCAATTTGTTAATTTTTATTATCCATAATAATAAATTTTTATTTGTCAGTAGAATCGTATCTTAAAATATAAATATTTAGAAAATGTATGATATGAAATTCAATTTAATAAGTAAGCAATAAACTACTTTGCATATACAATGTAAACAATTTTGGAAATAATTTATACATAAATATTCTTATTTTCTTGTTAGAATTTTGGATTTTTCTAGGAAAAACACACGCGTTTATTTGCATTGTGAAAAGTCAAAATAAATTTATGAAACTATTTATGAAAATCAATAATTTTAATTAAAAATATGAGCTAATATTTAAATTTTGAAATGTTATCAAACCGTATCATTATGGTGCTGCTGAAAATAAAGTATGATATGACAAATCAAGAAACTTGTAAATAATTGAAAGATATAAGGGAAAATTTTAACATTTGTTTTATTCTAATACCGTTGGTCTGACCAAAACATAATCAAATCCGTATCAGTTGAAAATAAAGGGGTCGACAGTCAGAACACACTGCGAATGTGGGTGTTTTAACTCTCGACACTAATTGGGGCAACGCAAATTTCTGAGTTTTCTACGCCAGTTGGGGTAACGCTATTCAGATTAGAAATTTTTAATTTCTTTTATTATGTTTTATTTTAATTCAAAAACTCTTCAGAATGAATCCGAAAGATCGATTCATTAACAATGTTTAATTTTAAATGCCTCAGACACCAAGAGAATAAACAAAATCGTTTGGAATAATCGATCGAAAGTATGTCAAGCCTAACCTCATTAGCGTGAAAAAAAAAATAAACTGAAGTCTTATTTATTCGGCGAAGGGAAAATGAAGATTTTTGCAGGGAAAGTTAGTTTTTAGTTGATAAAAAATTAGCCACTCAATCAACCGGAATAAATAGTCGCCTATGTCCTATTCTAGACTATAATCTGTTTTTCTGCTAAATTTCATCCAATTTCGTTCAGCTGTTCTGGCATGATTGACAATCCCTCCAAACAAAAGAAGGTTGTAAACATTGAGGATTTTTATCCCTTCATTCTGAACATGAGAAAATTCTGAAATGAAAAGATTTATAGAGTGCGTGTAGAATTAATTAAATAAAAAATAATATCTGGCTCAATCTGGAAATAAGTGAAAATTTTGGAATGAAGTTAATATGAGCTAAATTAAAATAAAAATTAAGACATTAATTAGTATATATAAATTTTTCTGAAGAAAGTAGTCTTTTATCAAGGTTGCTCGCAAATGAAAAACTAATGCTCTTTTTTTTTTTCATACTGCCAAAAATAAGAAGTCAAATAAATTTTGTTAATAATTAATATCTATTTGCTTTATACATATCTACCACAGCGATAATTTTTTTTTTATAATTATAAAAGGAATTAAGATATATATAGGTATAACTAAATTTAATTTTTCGAAAAAGTTTTCTCCTCAAACTACAAAATAAATAAATAAAATGTAATAATATTTATTCATTGTGTGTAAATTTTATTGTCCTGCAGGATATATTAGTATTTCGAACTGAAATTTTTTTCTTTTTTATATTGTATAGTTATTATGAAACTCAAGATGCAACAAGCACAGCATGATACAGAAGTATTGTCTTTGATTAGGGAGAAAGAAGTGTTAGCAAAAGTATGAATGTTATCATTACTAAATCGAAATAAAGATTGTTGATGTATTTTTATTGAATAATATAAAAATTTTATAACTTCTTTGTACATTTTTAATATTATAATCTTAGAGCAAAGATCTGTTCTTCCAGAATTATATGTTTTAAATCGACTACAAATTCTGGTTTGCTTAACTTTTTAAAATAATCAGTCATTCCTGTTTGATTAGAAAGATTATATCATCATATATATAAAAATTATTAAACTCTTAATAAAGAAAATATTCAAGTTGATGACCCATTTTAATGCCATTTGTAATATATAATTTTTTTATATAAATTTACGACACACTCAGTACACAAGGTTTTTAATTCGTTTTATTAGATATAAATTTTTAATATGTTGGAAATACTGATTTCAGGTATGAGAAGGCTGAAACATTTCTGTCGTTTTCAGTGACAAGTTATCTTTAAAATAAATATATTAAGTGATAGTTTTAATTAAAATTCTTTTTTAAAGAATTAATTAAAATTACTAGCATGTCTTTATAATATGTCACATTTTTTTTTTCCATTAGAATATCCTAAAGATGGAATCAATTATTGAGAAATATTCAAATGATTTCAAAACGAATGAAAAAGAAAGAATCACTTTGCATCAAGATCTAAAGAAAGCAGAGCAACAGATCGATAAACAAAATAGAGTGATAACTTGCCTAGAGGGTTTGAAAACACAGTTGTTAAGCGATATTAAAGATTTAACAACTAAGGTACGTAATTACTTTCTAAAGAAGTTTTGCTTTTATAAGTATACTTTCATATGTAACTGGATATGTAAACCGGCCGGTGTCACGGCAGAGGGGTACCGCGTCTTTCCCGTGATCTGAGCATCCTGGTTCGGGCATGGTTGTTCTTCTGTGCTCTATCTGTAAAGTGCGTGAATGTGACCCCCCCCCCGGTATAAAGGGTCTGAAAAAAAGGTCTGAGAAAGTGGATATAATGAGTGAGTTTCAAAAGTCGTACTATTCTTGGTCCTAGTTGGCGCTACTACAAATTGAGAGACGCTGATTAGGCTTAAATCTCTGACTACCTCAGCGAGTTTGTCCATGGCAAGGGCCATAAGAAACAACGTATGTGAATCTATAACTTTATTGCCCTTAAAAAGCGAAAAATGTAGATACATAAAAAGATATTTATATCATTTATATCTAGAAAAAATTATAAATAATTTATATATTTTCTCTGTTAAAGGAAATGATTAAAATGTATACATTACTAACAAAAAATATAAACATTTAAGACTTGATTAAGTTTTTAAATTAATGACTTAAAAATCATGTTTTCAAAATAGATAAGGCACTATTTAAATCATTTATAAAATAAGTAATTTTTAAATGAGATATTTTAAAAGCCATTTAAATAGCGTTGTCGGACATTTTTATAAAATTAAGAAGGAAAACAAAACATTCGCTATTTAAAAAAATTGACGTAACATAAATAAAAACATGTTTTCATAATATTTATAATATTAAAGTCCATACAAAACAAATAATTTCTAAGATATAAAGAAAAAATAAACCCCTTTAAAATAAATATGCAATTTATAGATGGCAGTAAAAGTTCCAAGCTATGAGTATTTTTGATTTTTGTAAAATGTGAATATAGGCAAAATTTTAAAAATTTGATACAATTTTGAAAAGTTGTTTCTCTAGATAGATTATACTGTTTTTGTCATATCTCTCGGGAAATGATACTATTTTTTGTTGGGAATATTTTTACATTTAAATTTGATGATTTTTCTGTAGGCGCACTTTGCGAAAATTTTGTTTATTAAAAAAATGAATAAAATATTCTCACTTGTTATTAGCATTTCTAGCATTAGAACGACTCGAGGACTGATATTGAAACGAAAGAGACTAATCCTTTGAGCACCTGTTCTAAGAGTAACTGGAAATTTTTTTAAAAAATTAGAAGTTACTCTATTTTATAGCAAGGATGCACAACCTATGGCCCGCGGGCCAAGATTGGCCCGCGTAGCCTTTTGAAGTTGGCCCGCGAATGTTGTTAATAAAATAAGAATAATTTAAAATGAAATACTAACTTTCTAATGAATTAAAACAAACCAAAAATAAGAAATAGAATAGCAGATGAGTACCTTTCTTCTGCTCTACGTTTTGCCACAACCAATCTTAAGCCCAATATAAAATCAATAACTTCAAATATTTAGTCGTAGCCATCTAATTTTTTACTAATTTCGATTATTTATTTTTTTCTCAAAACATAAATTGTGTTCTCTGTATAGTAACCAAAAAATTTCCCTTTGTTATTCTATTTCAAATTTGCCACTTTTTCAGCAAGAATCTTTTTTTTTTTTTTTGGAAGTAAAGTATTTTAATCATATCTATAAAGTTTGTATTTTTTCCCCTTTATCTATTGCATAATGTGTGCATGAGTAAAATAAGTAAAATAATAATGGTAATTCGTGCATACTGCCACAAAAAAAGTGTTTTCACGTTTATAACATGCTGAAATATTCACGTGCTGCTTTGGCCCTCGACTTGATCCTTTTTTCATATTTTGGCCCCTCATTCTGAAAGTGTTGTGCATCTCTATTTTATAGATTTGATGCTTTTGCTCTTTTATTATGAATTGGCTTTTTTTAAAGATTACACTCGTATTAAGGTAACTACTTTTAATGTTAGTTTAGTTTAGTTACATAAATGTACCATTTTAAAGCAGCACTGGGAGTATTTTGGGAAGGAAATTTTGAATCACGATGAGATGATGAGGCTGATATGTGAACTGGCACTCCTTCCACCAAACTTCCATTCCACACTAGTGGGAAGGTTCTTGGGCCAACGAATTTAACCTGCACCAGACCTGATTATGCTATGATTCTTCGGTGGAATCGGGTCTCGAACCTTAAACATTATGTTCTGAAGCCGAGACCTTATCACCAGGCCACCACGGCCATCTATTTTTAATCTTACAATTAACTTGTCAATAGACATGTGGAATTCCAAGTTTTACTGTTTTAATTTTTTTTCTTTACAATTTCCTCCTAAATTTTGAAGTATTAAATGATGTTTCAAAATTTTAAAATTAACCTTACTTTTACAGATTGAAAAGCTCAACAGTGAAATTTGTGCCTGTGAAGATAAGAAAGCATCCATGGGAGCCAAAATAATCGAACTGACAAGCAAACTTACTCAACAAAAAGATATTTCTGGCGGAGCCATTGCAGACAGAAAAGTATTTTGTCATCAATATAAAGAAATGAAAGTATGACCCTCCATTATGTGGAAAAATAATTCAGAATCTTTTACTATGCGCATTCTATTTGCTAATTCTTACGCTTCTTCTTTTATTTTTAATCTTAGGAAAACAGAGATCAGTTGAAGCAAAAGATAGCTGTCCTGGATGGCTATGTGAATGAATTGAATGAATCTCAGATTTCACAAGACGAAGAAATTACTGTTTGGAAGAAAAAATGGCAAACTCTAGATTTGCAAAATAAGAATCTAGTCACAAAGTTATCAAAAGAAGAAACGGACCATTCTGCCTTGAAGATTAATCTTAAGCAACTGGAAGAGCAAATTCAGACTTATTTGCAAACTATTGTGGCAAAAGAGAAGGAAATCAAGAAACTGCAGTCAAAATTAAGTTATGTAAGTTTTAATAAATGTTGTAAATATAATTTGCTTATAGCCTTGAAAAAAGATTTAGTTAATTAACCAATTATATCCATCTCTACATAAAAGGTAACTGGCGATATATGCAGGCGTAACTTCTCATTCAAAATTTATGGAATTAATAAAGGGGTGGGAATTTGTTTTAAAGGGAAAAGAAGTCAGAAACATATATCGTCATCTGAAACATTTTATCAAGAAATGACATATTTAGGTAAATATCGACCATTTGTACAAATTTTGCATTGTTAAGCATTGAACCCACTTATGAAGTTTGTACCATTTTAGATATTTTTACACACAATACAATTTCTTAACCGTTTCATACGTTTTATGATTTTACACATATGCACAATTTTTACTGCAATAAATAATGAAGCAAGAAAATTAGAACACAGCATGCTTCGTATGATCATCATTTTAAGATGCCATGTAAAATCTCACAAGTTCTACAATTGTCCGAAGTGCATGATGTAAAATGCTGTTTCTAAAAGCAGGCAAAGTTCTTGAGTAGTCATTACACATTTCACCACTTTCAAATTCCCTCACCGCCAAACATAGCATGGATTGGGAGGCAGAAAATATATGGAAAACAATCCAACCGGCAATGCTATAACAATTAATGCATGTCGTCAGACACATCTGCACGTTTCTTACAAGTATTCTTGATATAACGTATTTGGAGAGGGTATGTGAACATTTCGTCAACAGATCGTGAGACGACCATATTTCGACTTCATCTTATTAAGGGATAAGACACGGAACGATGAGCGCATTTCCGGTACTCCCTTTGATCTTGAATTTACCTTCATTAGATACTTTTTAGTTCAATTTTCCCCCGTTTATGTAAGTGTAGTGTCATTTCTGACGGTATTTTATTTTAACTCAAAATTTCGGTCTGATCTGTTGCTAGATAAAGTGGTAAGAAAGCTTTTAGGGTATGAAGAAAATTTTATATAATATCATTAAATATTGTGACCAAGAAGCAGAAAACGGGGAATTACTTATTCCTGTAGCATATTCTTCGCACATCGCATCATTATATCTTTCCTTCTATATTACTAATTACCTGTAAAGTTTACGCTTCACAAAACCATGAGTCTTTATTGTTAAATGTAAACCTCACCTCCTTTCATATTTCCTTTCACCTCTATTTTGATTAATTTAACCTATCTTAATACATGCGCAAAAGTGCTGAGGCGTTTTACAATCCGTTGTTGAACAGTAGGATTATTATTATTTATTTATTACTTCTGCTGAAACAAAATCTTATACTCTCTGTTGGAATTCTTGACTTAGTCATAACATGATGTAACCCTTTCACGCAAGCGCAATGGTGAAGCCAGGGAAAAAAATCCCATGATCCCACAGTAACAGTTGTTAGTTTCGATTGGGATTTGCGTTCCTGAGTATTCTAAGAACGGAATCAAAGACTGTTGTATGCTACAGAAAGAATTCGTGCACCTAAGCTGAAACATGTAAACATTTGTATACAATTATCTGTTCCTGAGTCCTCGTCCAGCAAATAAAAAAAGATGGTAAAAAGGAGAAAACTTGGATTAAGTATTTAGATGTTTATGTAATCTAATTCATGTCGGAATACCTCGATTCTTATCATTTAGAAGTTCCCGGAATGACAAGGTACGAGTGAATTTTCTCTTACATTTCGATACATTTGAATTTGGGGCCTAGAAGTCCCAATACCCTCATAGAATTCTGCACAATTTTTAGAGATTAACTGGTTTTCCCTGTAGGCTAGTTTGAAATACTGTCTTTTTATTATGGACGCCCTATTTATATAAAGAAAAGGATGCTAGGTCTATAAATATAACATGCAAAACATATCACATCGATAATTTTCGTATTATTCGACTAAAAATAAAATAATTATTGTTTAATAAGAAGAGTATACAATCATCTATGGAGTTGCTAATTTATATTAACGATTTTAAACTTTAGATGATTAATGATTTTTATTTTTGAGCCTTTTCTCACTGAAATTATTATTTGTTAATAGAAAAAAAAACTATTTAAAAATATTTTACAGTTTGTGGTTTTTTTATCAATTGCATATTAATCATTTTCATAATGAACTTAATTTTTTTGTATTCAGATCATAAAGCCGTCTCTGTCCAATCAAAATCTCTCCAGTCAAAAATTTCTCATCGCGTTTAAATATTAAATATTTAGCTTCTAAAATATCCATCAACTTCATTTATTATTATTTTTTAAAAAAACATTTACTGATGATTTTTCTAATAGTTTTATAAGTCTAAACTTCTTTAATAAATTTAAAATACTCTCATACATATGATAGTAATTGACTATAATTTCTAAAGAATTTGAATCTTTTTCCTTTTCAGGTTTCAGAAGAATGTATGCTATTACGTTCTCAAATCCAACAGCAAAAGAAAGAGTTGATATCTCTTGAAGAAAGATTAAACCATTCGGAAATTGCCGTAGCTCGGGAACAAGAATCTTACAATACGTTGAAAAATGGCACCAAGTTGCTTCATTTGGAAATTTTACGTTTGACCGGAGAGAAAAATTCGTTGATGTGCAAGGTGAATGACTTAGAAAAACTGAAGCAAAGTTTCACTTACGCAAAAGAGGAACTTCATCACGAACGGTACAAAAATTCTGCACTTGAGAGAGCAATGCAACACCCTCTTAACGTTCACAGATGGAGGTTGCTCAAAGTAAGAGTTTTTGTAAACATAAATTATCAGTCATTACCTACTATTAAAAAAATTAAAGGATGATCAAGTTTTGGATAAATATTGCCGATCAGAAAAATGTTTAGCGGTTGATATTACATTTTTCAAAAATATGATATTCCATAAGAAGGAGAAACAAAGCCAATTCATAAAAAAAAGCATTTTATTGAACTTTTTGTTTCGAAATTATAAACAGACAATAACTTTGAAAATATATGAAGCTATTGGAATATTAATGTGCTAGAGACAACATGAGGTCTAAGAACTTCGTTTTTGTATCAAATTTGTATTCTTAATTATATGGGGGTCGGTACATCAACTAAAACTTACAATTCCAAGCTATAATCTTCTTATGTTAAGAATTCAGTTAACCACGTAATCTTTCTGAACAGAGCCAGCTGCCAATCATTTAAATACCACGTGGTCTCACTCTTGATGTTAGTGTATATTTTTTCCCAGCACAAGCGAACTTGACTCATGTACTATGGGGATGCTTGATTATCTCAAGGGAAATTGTAGTTCTCTATAGGCCTGCTACACTATGGTGCAATCATGTGCCTTTGTTAATGATGTTAACCAGTAACTGCATAAAAGACAACCTGTGTCTTCAAGTCATTTCATCCAGGATACAATCTTCACTATCTGATAAATTATTATGTAATCAAGAAGAGCAATATTTTTTTTTTTTTTCAATACTCAAAATAGAACACTTATATTAATGCGGAATAGTTTTACAATCTCACTGACCTTCAAAATGATAAAGTGCTTATTACCAGCGTGAACTATGAAACAGGACTCGTTAAAGAACAAATATTTCTCTAATGTCTTTCTCTCCCCACCACTCGCCAATCGATAATCTCTGCTCACTCTTTGTTGGCACTGAGACTGCTTGCATATAGACTTGCAGGGTAGTCGATTTTAGTATTTGTGTGTTCCTAAAGAATAATTTTCATATTTGAGTATCTTCTGGTGATCAGTGTTAAACACTGATCATTTTATTTGATACTCTTCTGCGACTTAAACTTAGCTTTCGGAATGCATTTCCCATTTGAATATTAGAGGAAGGAAATAGCAACTTTTGAAACTGCTACTGTTGAAAAATTATGTATCCTTTTTCAGCATTTCTCTGAGTCTTTGATTTTGCAAATGACCTTGTTAGAATTTCTCACTTACTGCTAAAAACAATTATTCCCTGCCGATAACTTCTTTAAAACCTAAAAAAAATCATTTTATAAAATCACATTTCATTTTAGACCAATAAACGCGGACTTTAATAACAAACGAATTGATATATTTCGATAATAGCAAATGCGGACGTTTTTTTTTTTTTTTTTTGTAAAATATAAGTTTAATTATATCCCTATTTCATAGAAACTTTGCAATATCATTATCTGTTTCAGCAGTACATATTTGTAAAGTTTATATATGCATGTCTTTATAACGAATTTTGTCAATACAAATACAAGCTATTAAAAAAAAACCTGTTTCCTAAAACTTTGGTACTATATCGACATTGCGTTAGCATTTTTTGAACGTATCATTAGAAATTGCTGTGTTAGAAACTTGAGTATAGAAAATGTATCTAACTAACAATTAATTTTTAAAATTTTTTAATCAGCTTATTTGAAATTTTTGTGCTGGTAAAAAGGAAAGAAAATAGCCATGCTATAATCAACTAAACCACATTTTTTAACAATCAATTCTCCTATTTATATTAAAGAAATACATTATCTATTTTATGCTCGGTTTTGTTATCTCAAGTACTTTCATCAGCCTTCGACTTCTAAAGAGAAATTTGCCTTTTTCTTTTATTAGACATAAGTTTTTCAATGACAGAAAATACATTTGAGGAACTTAATGAATAATCTTGAGAATTAAAGTCTAAAGTATTAAATTTTACTTATTTTTAAGCTTTTAAATTTTTTCTTAAGCTATTTCATACAATACTACTGTTGTGAATTTTGTGTAAATTAGATGTAAGTATTGTAAATATTTGTAAATAGTTTAATTGTATAAAATTAATCGTAATGGAATCGCGCGTAAGCGAGAAAAGAGTTCTAAGGGAATGTACAACAGAAGATTGCCATAATGGACTAATTTGGCAATGTAGGTGTGTTGGCGTCCTATGAGGTTACCAACGATTTTTACTACTCTCTAAAATGTGTGGTGGAAGCTGAGAAATAAAGATTTGTTCTTATAGAATGTTGAAGAGATTTCCAGACTTGTCCAGAACAAGCGAATGGATTCTGCGTTTGCCCTGCCCACTTTATTGAGACGGTATTTAAAGGCGCGGCTTAAGGTGGTGAATGAGATCAGTTCGGAGAACGAGCTACTTTAGTTGACTTAGCTTGAAAAAGCGTCTTTTCATTTTGATGTGCGTTCTATTGCTTTGTTCTTAATAGAAATTAGCGGAAGAAATAGAGTTAATTCGCTGAGTATTTGTAGCTTGTGCTGCATACATTTAATATATGTTTTCCTAGACAATAAAATCTGCAGCTTCGCATCGTTCTAATGAGAATTTTCGTAACACTATTTTATTTTGATTGTGCTCAATTCTCTATTCTTTTGAAAGAGTACATATATCAAGTACATATAGAAAGTTGTATATATATAAATATTTTCAAATGCAATGATTAAATGGTGCCAATTATAATTTTAGGGAACTGATCCTGAGAAATATGAGCTCATAGAAAATTTCCAGACAGTGCAGAAACAACTTCTCAAAAAGAGCGTTGAAGTGGAGAAGAAGGATAAGAAACTTACAAACATGGTTAAACTCGTGGACCATTTGAAAAACATGAGTTCAAGGAAGAAATATTTTGAAGAAAAATATATTGAAAAGGTGAATTACTCTCAGTTGCTGAAAGAAAAGAATGAGAAAATAAAAGTACGTATTTTTTTAAAATGTCTTTATTTTAAAAAATTTGTATACTCATGATAAATTTATTCTCTTTTTAGAGTTTAATCATATGAATAGACAAATAGTTTTACATATTCTATTGTTAAAATAGTCATTTACAATTTCTTTCATTTATTATAGCCAAACAATAAAAATAAAAGCAAATGCATATATAAATAGTCTTGGAAAGTTAAGGTATAACTATGAAGGTAACAAATATGATTTATATAAAAGATGCAAATTTTAATTGGAAGTATATATATATATATATATATATATATATATATATATAATCTTATTTTGAGAAATCGGACATTTTCATAGAAACAAGTGAAAACTATAAAATTTTTTGTTTTCATAATTTTGGAATAATTTATATGAATACTTCCAAAACTACAATTTTATGATTGGAATTATTTTTGGTAATGCCTCAGATAAGTCGCTTATCTAATTCATTAAGATGGCAGGTAATCGGAATTGGTATTGTGATGACTTGATACTGTCCGATCAAATAAGAGTGTAGCGTTTAAAGACAATTTATTTACAGTCTCATATACACTAAAACAACTCGTTCTCATCAAGGTTAATATAATGGATAATATTTACATCACAGTTTTATACAGGAATAGTTCCTGGGTTAATTTCGGAGAAACCACCTCACAAGAAAAGCTAACAGGCTGTTAGAGCATCAGGCTACTGCAGGGGTAGCTCTAGGAATCCACCGATCTTCATCGGGTGGATCTTAACTCAGAAGCCCGAATGAGAAGACGCTTCTCTCACCTTCTTCAAAACAACGATTCTCCAAAGAACTGTCTTCAAAAACTTTCATATTTCATTTCCTCCGCCTCTCTTTTTCACACTGGTGCACTTGAGATCCTTGTCACCCATTAGTTGTTCAGAAATACCCTCAATGGTCTTCAGTTGAGCGTAGGAATGATCGTTAATGATCCACCTTCGTAGCTGACCCTCCAAAATTAAAATAAATTAAGATTTAATGGTTTGACACTTTTCCCCTTTTAAGAGACGATTTATTTCCTTGGAATGACGGAAAGCGAACGTGTGGTTCTTGATCTGGACTCGACTAATAGCCAAATGATCCCACTAGGGGAGAGAATTTCCCATCTAGCAGTCTGGAGGCACTTAACAATCCGAAATTATGACACAGCTGGTCGGAAATGCCAATAGTCAAGTGTGGGAACCAGAGAACGTTACAAGTGTCAAACAGGTATCTCAAGGCAAGAGAGCTTAATCTTTACAGTATTAAAAACGAAGTTTCTAGCCACATAATTTCATTCATACCATGAAATAGCAAGACTTGAGCATCAATTGAAATGATGTATTAAGCAAAAGAAGAAGAAGAAGGAATAAATAAATAAATAACGAAGCTGTATTTAATAAAGATTTAAATAAAAAATGATTCATTTCTGAAAGCAGATATTATATATCTGCTTTCAGAAATGGAAACTTTCTAAACTCTTGTGCATACATCAGTCGGGAATTTTTTCACCAAAATAAGTTGAAACAAAAAACACAGAATATATTTTACGAAGCAAAGAAAGGGAAAGAGAGATAAAAATAATTTTCAAATTAAAATAAAATAGCACAGTAAAAAAACTAATGAAAATCAACGCTAGAAAAGATTAGCTAAAAGAAAAACATTAAAATAACAAACAAACAATAAAAAAGTGTGTGGGGGGGGTAATACTTTAGAGGATATTTTATATTTGCAGAATAAAATTGCCCAGAAATGATTTTCGAAACGAACCATAGATATATACTTTTTTTTATCATGTAAGGACAAGATGTTTTTTAATTAGGATTTTAAATCATTGAAGCTCGAAATCACGTAGGCAATGCCACAAAGAAGGATATTTTTCTCTTTGGGCACATAGCATAAAGCATAAATAGCAATATTCAACAACATCTTTTCATTGCCTATTTTTTATTTATTTTTACCAGTATGCATTACTATTTCGTATGCTTCAGTTAACAGATGCGTTTTTAAAAGGTTGATGTAGAACTATTACATCATAGTTTTTATTTCATCTCAAAATCGGCCGAACTCCAAAGCCTTTGCCAGCTAGAAAAATTGAAAACGAAAGTTGAAAAAAATTTACATTATATATAGGGATAGAGAAGTCTCGTGATCGTTTCAGACCGGTTTAAACTGGTTAATGACTTAAATTAATTAAGACAAATAATGACAAAAATAATAATGTTCTTACGTGATAACTTGAAATTTGTGGTCGTAGATTTCATATTTTAATTTATATTTCGTTTTTTTAAATAATTTAGGCTAGTCAAATTTTTTACCAGAACAAATTAAATTATTAATCTAATTTTAAATATGAGGAATGGTTTGAATGCAAAGATGGCTAATTGAAAATTTTAAATATACAATTGTTTTATTGGTTTTTTTCTTATTTCTAGGCTTTATCATTTGAAATAAACATGAATGAAACATACATGTCTAGTTACCAAGCAGAAATATCTCGTTTGAAAGAGGAAGTAAGGAAAATGAAACTAAAGCAATTCTTTCGAGAAAAAAGAAAAATTGCTCCAGCTCAGGTGAGATGTTCTTGATAATATTCATAAAATGCTTTCTTGTTTTGAAAGCATATTCAAGTTGCAATATTTATGAATCAAAAAACTCTTTTTTGTAATTTTTTTCCAGGTAGATGAATCAAAGTAATGCATCTATTGCAGAAAAATTTACTCATCAATTTTTATGTAATTTTATAGAATTTGTCATGAGATTTTTAATGGGCCAAATTATTGATATTAAAATGTGGACAATTTTTTTTATCAATGAAACATTGTTACAATTTATCAATTTTATACTTTTATAAATTTTTATATGCATTTTTTTATTATTTCATACTGATACTTTCTGTTTTGTTTTTCACTCAAGAGAATTAAAAGTAATTTCAAATTAAAGTTTCTTTTTCAAGTACAGTTTTGGAAAAATCGATGGAATGCAGCTAAAGCTTAGAAATAATAAACACGAGAAATGTAATTCTGTTTACAAGAATAGTAAATTTGAATGCATATATATATTATTTATTTCATTTTAAACATTAAAAAAAACTGAATTTCAGATATTCAAATTAACATATTAAATTAAATGCTCAATCGTTTGAAAAATATATTTAAGAACTTATTTATCAACTTTTAAAGTAAGCAATTTCATAAAATATAATTGTTAATGATGCAATAATATTCCTAACTTTTAAAATTGTAAAAATAGCAAATTTTTCAAAACCTAATACTTAAAATGCTTTGCTTGGCAGATTCATTTTTTCAGTTTAAAAAAAATGCAGCAAAAAAAAAAAGCAGAATTAATTTAAAAAGATCCAAAGACATACAGTGTTCTAGTGGTACATTTTTGGTTTCAGGCGAAGGAAGACTCCAGGTTTGAAACCTAATAGATAGTAAATAATTTTCGATAATCCTGCGATACACGATTTTTTAATGCTTTTCAAAAATTTTAGGTTTACAGTACAATGTTCATGGATTTTACTTATATATCAGTTTAATAGCAGGCTATAAAATTCCTCAAGAATTAATGCTGAATACAAAGCAAGTCTCAATTTAAAATTCCACTAAGCTAATACTCGAATCTTATGCTGTTAATTTATTTTATGCTGCTACAAGCAGTTTAAATTCTCCAAAGATAATTAACAAAATAACACTCATTTTAGTGTAAAATGTTCCTTCCGGTTGTCCTAGGTTCGAGTCGCGGTTCGGGAATGGTAGTTCTGTGGATGTGTCCCCTGTAAAAAGGGATTGTGCAAATGAATGTGACGCAAGAAGTAGCTAAGTCGTACTCTTGGTCATAGTCGGCGTCATTGAAAAAACGATAGACGCTCACTCGGCTTAAATCGCTGACAATGGGCTTGTAAAGCGCCATAAGTAATAACAATATTTTTGAAAAGTAATCATTTAGAACCATCATCGAATTCTAACGCTATAGTGTGATTTTTTTTCTCCTCGAATCAAAGTTGCCATTAATGAGGAGAGTTTATTTTTCCCTTAAAAAATACCATTGTCACATAACAAGAGTACTTTCATTTTCAATAATGCCAAATCCCTTACACTAATAAAAAAAATATTATTAATTCTTTTCCTAAATTATTGGAAACGTTCTAAATTCGGCAAATCGTAAATGAGATTTAAATATTTAAGTAAAATTGCTTTCATTGCTTTTCGTTTAGTTTTCAACAAATTCGTAAGTTTTGTACACCAATGTACAAAATAAAGGTGAATGCATCACCTTTATTTTGTGAATTCATGTTGAAGTAAAATAAAGACATTAAATTTAAATACTCAGTATTTTTTCCATAAACAAATCTTGCCCAATATATATATATATATATATATATATATATATTGGGCAA
>JAOUZG010019159.1:8437684-8448913 GCA_026289955.1 Argiope argentata | reverse complement strand
CTCACTCACTCACTCGCACACACGCAGCACCTATTAAAAAATGAAAATTAGTAAAGGTTTGGACCACTTTTGGACTGAATGACAGCTTGTATTCGACGTGGCAAACTAAGGTCATGATAAAGAAAGTTAATCGAAATTCGTACCCATTCCTCATATAGGGCAATCTCGAGTTCAGATAGTGTGTGCGGATTAGGGAACCGAACATGTTCTCCCAAAAACAAACATACAAAAAAAAAAAACACCATAAAGGCTCAATGATATTGAGATAAGGGGACTGAGGACACCAGGTTAGATGTTCAACTTCATCATCATGCTCATGTAACCGACCATATTTGAACACAGCGAGACACGTGGGCATGGGCGCTTTCATCTTGCAACACAGGACGTTCTCCTGGAGAGTCTGAAGCATAGGGTGAAGACGATCTGCGAGAATGCTTCGACAATACTCCTCTAAACAACGAGAAGCCCCAATTCACAGGAAAATATTACATTCCATACCATTACAGAATCCCTTTCATGTTCCACGGTTGGAACCAGGCAGTCAACATGAAGTGCTTCTGCCGGTGTTCGCCTAACGAATCACGTTCGGAGATCTGGAATAATGTAAATGATGATTCATCAGACCAAATGACTTTTTCCTATTGCAGTTGTGTTCAGTTTAGGTGGTCTAGGCAGAATGTAGTCTCTTTACAGCATTTCGTGCCGAAACTAACGGTTTTAAAATAGCTACTCTGCCATGAATGTTCGCAGCACGCAACTAACATTGAATAGTTTTCATTGATATGAGGTTCTGAAAGTGACTTTCAATTCCGACGTTGTTTATGGCAGTGTAGTCTTGCGATTTCCGGCTACTATTCTCTTCAGTACCCGTCTATCACGGTCCTTAAACTCCGACATTCACCCACTGTTGTGCTTCATAGAAAACACCTTACCTAAGTTTGTGTAGGCTGTCATAACTCTTGCCTTAGTGGTCTTGGAGCCCAGAGAGTTGGCTGTTCCGTACACAGATGCACCAGTGAGATGAGCTCCAATTATCATGCTTATTTTGCAACTGAGAGGTCAGACATAATAATGTTTTGGTAGATACAGAATTTTCTCATACAACTCTCACGCTGCAAAATGCTTGACTGAAACCTTCCCTTTTGCCGCCACTAGGTGGCATACTGTTGCGACACGAGGGAGTCTTTTCTCGGATGGTTGAAAGACAACCCCTTTTTAAATGAGCATTCCTATTATTTTGTGTATATATATATATATATATATATATATAATAGAGAGAAGATGATTCTACAAAAAATTACATTTAAATATAAACACTTTTTGTTTGCACTTTGCCAACAACATTTAAAAATTACATAATTAGTAGTTCAAACTGATGTTATAATTTCAAATCATGGCCAGATTAGAGAATAATAATTAAATTGACCCTCTTGTCTCTAAACTTTCACACTAGAAGACGTTTGACACCAATCAATTTAATTGTCCACCACAATGAAAATTTACAATGGCACTGGCTATTAATTTACGATCTGGTCTCTAAATTAACGTATTTATGTTCACAAAAAACGCTCTTCCTTCCGAATATACTAAAAATAATTTAAAATAACTAATTTTTTTTTATGTTTATGCCTTTTTTGTAACAATAACTGGATAAAACAATATGGAAAAATATGGATATGTTTAGGATAAAAATGGAAGTAACACAGTTTTAAAAGGATTGGAATGACATCTCTTGAGACCCTGTAAAAGTTTTTGATGATATCAGTCTGTTTTAAAATCTAATATGTCCTTTATGTCAACTTAGATTTGAACTATGTTAGTTTTCAAAATGTCACAATCAGACATGATTACATAATGCTATAAACTTGATTTAAAGTTAATTGAATAAATTTGCAAACATACATTTGACAAATAATAACACCCACAAAGATAAAAATAAAAACATGCCTTCAATTATATAAAATTCATTTACAAGAAATATAACATTATATTTAAAAGTCCTAGGTTTCCATGTCACTTTCTGAATCACTGGTTTGGCTTTCTTCGTCTGGTGAACTCTGTGGTACCTGAAATGTAGCATGTATAATATATATTCTAAAATTAAAGTTTTAAATATTTATTAAATATTTCATATGAAATTCTAATTGAAAATAACTTAAAAAACTAGTAATTGAAACATAATAACTCAATTAATATTATTAATCTTCACTCATATTAAGATAAAAGAACAATTCATTAATACATACTCTTTTGAATAGTGTAAAAATTGAAAATGCTGATTTTATCAAGGAGCAATGGCAATTAAAATTTACAGAAAATTACTCAATCAAATTCATTGTAATGAAAGTTACTTCATCAATATATATTTCATGAAATATGACAATGATAATGTAATTCACCATCTATTCATCTGAATCTATAAACTGATGTTACATAGCAATTAGTTTAAGGTCCATAAACCAATTACATACGAGAATATTAGAAGCTGTTCTTTCAAGAATAAAATATGGCAATAACTTACTTCTTCATCTGAATTATTTTCCGAAATCTCTACGTCATCATTTTCACTTTCTTCAGATGATTCTGAAATATAATAAATGCGGTCAATTATGAAAATAAGTTTAAGAACATCATCTGCATTTCATTTTAAAAAATACCTTAATACTGCCCACAATTATAATATTTATATTGATACACTTTAGCCTCTGCATATAATTAAGACAGCTCATATGAGCCTATTATTAAGGAAAAATTTAGCTTTCCCTTTATTTTTGCTGATAATGTAAACCACAGTGAAGAAAAAAAGTTCCAAAATCATATTTGAAAATAAGGGATGGAGTGGGGAGAGAGAGGTATAAAATACAAGTGAAACAAATATACAAAAAACTGCAATTCAAGGAATGCTATGAAAATAAACTAGAACTAAATAGCAAATTTAGGAATATAAGGAATGTGAAACAAGGCATTTAATCATTAATTGATCATCAAAAGGCAACATCAATGTGGAACATAAAATGAATTATCCCATTTTCTATTAACAGTATTTAACATATTATGAAAAGTTCACTCAAACCAACAAGATCTTTAATTCAACACAGAAAAGACACTTTTTAGTCAGAATTTAAGCATTTGCAATATTAATAGTTTTTCTTCATACTTTTCCCCCCAGCTCCATAATTCCAAGAATTTAAAGGTGCTAAACTGTAATACCTTTCTTTTATAACTTTTGCCCATTTTTTATTAAAAGTTTTTATTTTATTTAATATTATTGTTTTTTTCTTTGTGCAGATCCAAAATTTCTTAGTCCTCATGGCAATAATCATAAAAAAGCACCATATGTATGTATCAAGTATCTATATGGATATAAGTAGCATTAATCAAAATATGATATATCAAGCTTCAAAGTTGATACATTGTAAATATCATGTATTTCATCTGACACAAAAAAAACAATAATATATTTTATTTTAAAATAAATTTCTTTTAGTATAGATTGAGACATTTTAAAAAAGAAAATTCATTTCAAAGAAACAGCCAAAAGGCATGCACAACATTTTCTACTAAGATGAAAATATTTAAAGATTTCTTTCATAAATGCAAGATATTATTACGAAAGGATTACTTATAAAAGATTTTAAAGTTTTATTTTATCGCAAAAATAATTTGGGCAAATATTTTTTTTTCTTTTTTAAAAAATTAATTTTTTTTAAATACACTATTTACAAAATTAACATACTTTTATAATAAGCATCCTATTAATATTATGTTTAATTTCAGATAATAGAGCAACGGGAATTTTCAAATAAACGACAACAGGTTATTAGAACTTTAATTCCTGCTTTGATGATGATGAAAATCCTAATTAAAAAAAATATTTTTTAAGTAAATCAAAACTCTTTTAATTTTAATACTTTTTAGGTTATTAATATATTTTATAAACAAAAAACTGAATATTGATTTAAAAATATATATTTATTTTGATTTAAATAACTAGAACATTTTGTTGTTAATTGTATATTCATCTTTTATTTGCAAACTTAATACGATATTGACAATTGGAT
Organism: Argiope argentata; assembly: GCA_026289955.1. NCBI lineage: Eukaryota > Metazoa > Arthropoda > Arachnida > Araneae > Araneidae > Argiope > Argiope argentata. Next base: position 8,444,852 of record JAOUZG010019159.1, on the reverse strand, counting down.
GTAATATCTGTCATTCTCTTAATATTTTTCTCCTCCACACCAAGATGAAGACATTTTGAAGCATTCATAAGGCATATTTAAGATGGACTTTTACCTTCTAGCAGCCCCCCTCCCAACTTAATCAGTATGTTGTTAATAATACTTCTTTACAGTGAAACAATAATAAATAAATTTAGAAAACAATTTCTGACATTTTTTGACGACATTTTTTGCACAAAACTGAAGAAATATGCTACACTTACATATTCTAAATAATTGAATAAAAGAAAAACACTAGTCTAGCATCAATTAATAAAAATTTTATTTCCCAAGTCATCAGGGATGTTTGTGGGACCCCAAAAAATCCCCTGAAACTTTTACGGACTTACTACCGACATTTTAGAGTTTCGAGAAGGGGGGGGGGAGAAATGAAAAATTACAATTATGAAGTATTGAATGACCTAATTATAAATGTTCAATTAATTATTGAAAAAAATTACCCAGATCAAAATAAATAATTCATTATTATTCCTACTTCCTTTTGAACGACGATCCCCGGAATTTCCGGGTATCGAAGTTCAAAATCCCCGGAATTCCGAGGTTTCCCCGGAGCACAAACACCCCTGAGTCATTGAATTCTATATATCCTATATAAATTCTTTGTACCATTGTAAAATTCTAAATATAATATATACAAAAGAGAGGAGAATCAAAATTTTTGCTATTAAGGTTTATAGCATAGCATACTATCTTATTATCATGACAAATATTTTTCTGGATTTTAAGAGGAAATGCTTATATATCTTAAAATAATATTTTTGAAACAGTGGATTACAACAACACATGGAAGGGGGGGGGGACAGTAGTGCAATAATGAATAATATTATAATTCTGGATCAAATTACTGGTTTCAAAATGTTTAAAAATAATTTTTTTTCATTTAAAAAATAATGCTGACACAAAAAAAAATAATTTTCTTTTTATTTATCATAAATCTCTATTTGCTGCAAATACATATTTCTCACCACAATTTCAGGAAAATAAATCTTTACTATGGAAAATATTGCCACTTAAAGTTTTTCAATTAAAAAGGAGCTTTTAAGAGGGGAGGAAGAGGAAAATAAAAATAGGCATATAAAATCATGATGTAATGCAAATCATATACAATGTCTTTTCCTAGTTTGTTTTAAAGAAATCTGTTAAATGCAACTAGTAGGTCTTTACCTGATTCATATTCTACTAATGGCTGTGATGATGGGTCTACTGAGTCTGATGTGTTTGAATCAACCTGCAAGAAGCATACAGCATGAAAATTAAGATTAACTAATAAATATTAAAAGATTGACATTCCAACTATGTAAATACTTATTAGATTGATGTTCGGAAAATGACATTATATATTTTTAGAATATTATGATTCATCAAGATAAATTATAACACCAAATATTAAGTCAATGCCCATTTTTTGAGTAAATCTGTTATATGTCTTCATTTAAAAACATGTTTATATTTATTTCATTCTGTGAATTTAAATAGAAAATTTAAATATGATATTCATACATAAAATAATTTCCTTTGATTACTAAATTCTACCCTTAAAAAATATCATTAAAAAATCAAATCAATTACCTTAAAAAATCAAATAGTAATTCAAAACCCATTTTTTGAGTAAATCTGTTATGTCTTCATTTAAAAACATGCTTATATTTATTTTATTCTGTGAATTAAATAGAAAATTTAAATATGATATCATACATAAAATAACTGCCTTTGATTATTAAATTCTACCCTTTAAAAATATCTTTAAGTGCAACTATTTAATTTGTCACAAAATACTTAAAATTAATGTTTAAGTATGAAAATAAATATAAAAACAATAATTTTAGTTATTATCTCATTTCTTTTTATCATGTTTAGATATCAAATAAAATCATCTTGAGGGTTACCCAAATACATTAGTATTAATATGTATATAAAAAGAACTTAAATACTAATATATATAATATTATTTACCTGTGAAAGTAAAACATTTAAACCTCCTTGCAACAATCGCATTTTTGAGAAGTTTTCAATTCTAGCTTCAATGAGTTGGCTAACTGGACCTAAATATTCATCTATGTCTTTACACTGAAAAATATTACCAAACAATAAGTAACTGAGGAACTTATAACATTTGACAACTATATGACTTTCCAATTTTTAAAGTATACACACATAATTTATTTCATACAGTTTATTTGACAAATCCCAAGCAATTTTACAATTTAAATTTAAAATAATTCTGTAATACTAATAAATTTATAGGAAAACACAGACACTAGTACATTATTCATTAAATCTATCATATAAAAAGATTTATTTGGACTAAAGAGAAGAGGTTGCTTACAGTTGCATGTACGTAGAGAAATAGACATTTAATTAAACTGCATGTATGTATGTGTTTTTGTGGGTATGTAGGTATAGGTCTGCAATTTTTGAATTTAAAAATGTATTTTTTTATTTATTCATTAGGTACCTTCCTTTAAAATAAAACCGATCCACATGAGATGTAAACATCTAAAAAAACAATTTGAAATTGAATATATGAATGGTTAGATTTTTAAATATATGAATTAATAGAACAAATGCATATATATATATATATATATATATATATATATATATATATATATATATATATCAGACACACACACACACAAATATTGTAATATTTTAACCATATGAACATAAATGGAAATAATTTGCTAAAACTCCTACAGCACAAAATAAAATTTCTTGACTTACAGACATCAAATATGGCAAATGTATTGTGAGTAAACCAGTTAACCACCTTAAACATGGGTGATTTCTGAAAAAAATAAATGAATAAACATATTGACAAAAATTTAATTTCCCCATAATGAAACAAGTTAAGAATAAACGATTTTTTTTAAAATGAAATATAAGCAATATTTGGAACAAAATAATAAAGATCTATGATTATACCTAGGTTCTTGCTTGTTTAGTCTTTCATACAATTCTTTCAATACTAGTAGGATAGACTGTAAAGGAAGTCGTTTAACAGTATTCTGAATCACAATTGTATCTCCACATTGCAAGACAGTCTGAAAAATATGTTATAATAAACTATTAAAAATTAATTACATGCAAAAAATATAAATGTATTTAGATATGATTATTATAACTTATTAACAGCAATGTCAATCACCAATATAAAACCCTTTTTACATTTCTTTAGTATTTTTGCAGCTTGATTTACATAAAAATATCAAATCATCAATCAAAAGAATAAAAAAGGCTATACAATGGATTTCAACCTTTAATTATTATATTATTAAAATTGTTAAATTAGAACTTAACTTTTATGAGTTTCAGAATTGCTGTAAATAGTATATTCCAATGGTATATTCAAAAATTCTGATCATTAGATGCTATACATTAAAAATTTAAAAAAGAAAATATTTTTCCTACCATTTTCCATTTTTTGTTGGATTTTGCAAAGCAATCTAATAATCAACCTCATATTTCTTAAAGAAATCAAAGCAAGCTTTGCAAAATTGCAATGTGCACATTTCAAAACTTGTGTGAAGTGATTGTTCAGAATCTATGAGTTTCTATTCCTTATAAGGATAGTAAAATGTTACTTGTTGTAAAGATTAGTATGATGATATTAAATCGCCTAAATATAATTTCTTCTTAGATTGATTTTAATAAATTTTTTTGCATATTCATGACAGTAGAGTGTTGAAAGAGAAATAGTTATTTAATTCACAAATGCAAACGATGGCTATACCCATCAATTTAAAGAACAAATAAACATAGATGTGGTTTTTTTAGTTGCTACACCCACTAGAGTATTGTTCTGTAAATATCTTGAAAGAAAAGTCCCTTTAACCAAGCGGATAAAAACATGATATGCTAGTTAAGCCTGTGAATGTTCTCAGAAACACAAAACTTTTATCACTAGGAAAATTATTTTATCACAATATATGAAGGAAATTAAATCCTAAATAACATGACAAAAAATAATTATAAATATAAAAATAACATGACAAAATCCAAAATTAACCACAGGCCAAACTAAAATAAAGTATATTGGTTAAGAAATCAAATCAGGATTTTGATCTTTGCAAGAAAAGCAATTACTTTATGTTTTCACTTTAATCAATTTTAATTAAAAGCAAGGCAAATTGAATATTATAAAAAGTTTTAAGTTAACTATTAATGAAAAAACTGAAAGAATATTCCAAACCAATAACAAAAACTTACATTTAACATATTATTATCTTTACTTTGAAGCCCTTGTAAAAGAAGATGGACCATACTGTCAGATTTGATGGCTGGTTCTTCAGCTAAATTTTTAGGAGTTGTACTGAGATCAAGAGCCTTCAAGCGTTCTTCCATAGGTAGCTGAAATAAGAGAATTAACTGGATAACAATTGATTAAGAAAAATAATATTAAAAAATGTGTTGATTATTTTGTATAACTATTTTTACAATTTTTCAAATATTCTAAAGCATTACCTTCACCTATACTTCATTGTAAAATTATCAAGAAATAGTGATTCTTGCTGTGTCAAACAGATCATTAAAGCACAGTAAATTGCTTTCTTTACAATTTTTAAACAGCATGAAGCAATAAAATTTGGCAATTAGAATTCATATCGTTACAAATATGAAATGCAGTATCTAATAATAAAGGATATTTGATTTTACAACCAGTATTGCTTGACAAATTACACAATGAGTGAAAGCTATATTTTTCTTATCACTTAGTTTAATTTTTTATAAGCATACATTAATCAATATAAAATGAAATAATAATAAAATCTAATAAATAAAAATTAAATTAACTTTTTCCATAGAAGATTATATTAAATTAAAGTATATTTTCAATATTGAGTAGGAATACTTATTGGTGAAAGAATACTGCTGTTTATAATCCCAAATCTTATATTTTGACAAGAAATCTGGATATCCAATCAATCAAATTTTTGAGAGAGAGACAGATTATGGAGCATTAGTTATGGTTAGATGTTGAATCTTTTAAAGAATATATCAATTCTCTTTTCATAGAAATGGCAACAGTAATTTCCCTTCTTCTTGTCTTAGTGTTACTTTGTTTATTCTGGGACAATGAGAAAGTTTGGAAAACTTTAATTGATGAATCAATCAAATGTTAAAGAATCTACATTAATATGCAAAGAAGGTTGGAAATGTGTATAATAAATTCCAAGAAAAAGTATTGATTTTCATTTTAATAATCTAAATAAGAGCCCCATATTATACAATGATATTTTCAGAAAATGCATTAAAAATCTTAATTATTGAGTATTACTCGAACAGACAGGTACAATGTAAATAGCATTAAAAATAATAGTAGTCTTTAGAGTATGTTAAAAATAAGAAGTGAAGGCAATAAGATTAGGATATTAAAAATAATACATAGTTTATGTTTTATACATGAGTTAACAAATTAACAAAAAGAAAATAAATTACTTCTCTGATATCAACATTTTTCTGTTTTCTTTTCTTTGATCCACTTTCTGTAAAAGCCACATCAGCCATATGGCCCGGTGCAAGCATTTTGACATTATTAGGTTTTTCAGCATGTTTTATCTAAAACAAATAATTAATTAATAATCAGAAACCTTTATTTTTTCATTAACAGTAAGAAATATTTATTTTATAATGAAAATTACTTTCTTTGCAAGTGGTCCAATTTTTCTACTTCATGTACAAATGTTATAAATATGCCCAAAACCATTATGCAAGATAATGAATAGTAGCTTGCAATACAAGTAATGTTAGGTTCAATAATAATGTACACTAGAAATTTAAAAAGTATATAATCCACAAATTGCTTTTAGTCAGATTTTTAAGTACTTTTATATAAGGATTTTAAATCAGGAAATTTTTTAATGACAATCTTCAAACAAGATATGAACTCATTCTTGTGTAAATACAGTTACCGTTAAATTACTGTAATGAATTTAGAATTCTTTTACTGATATTATAATAAATCCATTATCTGCAAACAATGTTAGAAAAGTTTCAAAACGTGAAGGTATTTTTCAAGAAATATTTAAGTATAAGTAAAAATATTCATGTATAAAATATTTTAATTAAAAACAAACAATAGTGCACTTAACTCCAAAAAAGTAATCAACTACAATATTTCAAACTTATATACCTTAAAATTAAAAATATAACTACCCTTGAAATAGAATCTTCTATTGAAATGGCCGATGAAAACGATAGATCTCGAATTAAAATGAGGTCTTTAGAAACATCCGAGATATTCTGAAATGTTAATAATGATATCAAGATATATTCACCTTCCTAATATATAATCTTATTTCAATTATGGAAAAAAAAAACATATCATTAGTAAAGTTCAAAACTTACTATTCTTTCAAACACTGGCTTTATGAAACTTCCATAAATAATTAGACAAGAATCTAAACCTTCAGAAATATCAGCCGCTAATATTGGGATAAGACATGGTTTTGAAGATGAGTTGTTAGCTTTTGAAGCAATCTGTATTGTAAATTTTGGAGACAAAGGCTTTTTTATTGTCCTTTAATGAAGGGAAAAAATTATAAAATATAGCAATTAAATAGAGAATGGACAGCATCATTTATCAATGTATAAGAGGTAGAAAGGCAGGAAAAGAATTTCAAGATATAATATATTTAAAATGCTAAATCTGACCTTACCCATTCAATGTGTGCTCAAACAAATGAAAATGGCCATCTTTTGTCACAACAGACATCCTCAAAGGCTGAAAAAAAAGTTATTAGTACACAAATTAAAATAAGTATAAGTTTTAATGGAAATACAGTTAAACTTTTTTTCAGATTTTGATGGTAGTTTAAAGATTTTTATATCATCAAAAAATATTTTGTAAACTTTTATTTAAAAAATCCAATTTAATTTTAATGCAGTATAAAGAGTAAATCAAAAAAAATTTAATAGATATTTCATAATCTTATTGCATTTTGTAAGTTTCATTTTCTGTTACTTAGCATATTATTTTCTAAACTATTTAATATCTTCAAATCTAGACATAAAAGATAAGGAATTGGTCTTCTGATTAACGATAAATTCTGAATTATACAAAGTTTTCACAAGTTTCTAAACTTTACAATTACACATTTAAGAACATAACTATATATATATATATATA
>JAOUZG010019159.1:8390607-8425277 GCA_026289955.1 Argiope argentata | reverse complement strand
TATGAAACTTACATATCTATACCACATTACCTCTTCATTCATTATGTAGTTTATACATTTCTATATGATAAATGATCCGTTTATGAAATGCAACTCAAAACATAACCCACATCCCGCCCTGCGAAACACGATTCGACTGAACCGGGAAAAGTGTTGTGATACAACTCAACATTCAAAAGCCAACGCTTATCCCTGGTGCCCCTCTCACTCAAACGTCCCTACCTGTGAAAAATACAGCTCGCGATGGATTCGTCTATCCCATAGGGATTACGTTTGGATTGAGACGCTAGTGTTGTTATTAAATCTGTTGCCAGTTATGTAGTTGCTTTTTAATAGGAATAATATATCAATTAATCACGATAAAATGAAGAAATGATAAAAATCGTATGTAGTCGCTTACAGCAAAAATTACAGTAATTAAAGCACTTAATATTAGAGATAAAAAAGAATAAATGTATGATTCTGAAAATAATTTATATTTTTAAAATTCTTCTTTGACTTACATTAAAAGAAAGATTCAAAGATATCATACTTAAAACTAGTGTAACAGCACAATAAATTAAATTATATATATTTTAAAACAATTTCTGAAATATTCTTAAATAACTATAATCTGTATTTGTTAGAGTAAAGCGTCATAAACGTATCACTCCATGATACTTAATTCCCCAAAGGCAATATACAGTGAGCAAATTACGATTGTTTACTCATACTCACGAATCATCTATTAGGGATGACGAATATTTTAGAAACGGTTATTACGTAAGCAATATCAAAAAGTCACAGATTTCAGTGACCAATACTTTTCAAAAATGGGCGTGATTCAAATCACTGACACGTTCTTAATGGTTAATATTTCGATTTCAGGTCTTGGATCACGATAGAAAGTAACAATCGATACGATCTGTCCAATGGTCGCTCTCGAAGCAGATGTCAATCATGCATTTGAAAAGTCCCTTACCCACTGATGCGCTTTCCAGGAACAGACCCCCCCCCCACACACACAAATAGTTGGGGCAGGTGGCCGGTGATGGGACTTTTGATCACACGCAGTGAGCTTCCTATTTCAAAAAGAGTCAATTCTCCCCATTGCTGGAAGCTATACGCGGCTTGACTAATGTTACGAAAACTAGATTTCTTCCGCATTCATCTTCACAGAAAAATACTAACTTGTGTTTTTCAACAAGTTTCGGCCGATATACAATGCTTCAAACAAAATTAGTAAAGATTTATATCTATTCTTAACTGGATATAAATACTATAATTACTAAATATCTACGATTGAAGCGATTTAATAAGTTCATAATTAAATTTTCTGTGCCTGGTTAGCAGGAGAATTCCGCTGCTCTGAAGGATTTTCCAGTTTTTAAAGTCAGAATTATGGCTTATTAAGCTGTTTTAAAGATTAAAGGACCATTTTAAATTAATTGCCAATGATAAATTTTTCTTCATTGATTTATAAAAACATTTTGGGAAAGATGCACAAAAACTCATGCAAATTTAAATACTTTTTTTTAAATTTTATAACAGAGAATGTAAAGGCTTGCATCACGTATATATCAATAAATTTGTTTAGATATCATCAATATTATGGCTGGCAATATGATAAAAAAATGCTTCGTTTGTTAACATTTCGTGGATTTCAGAATTCATCGGGAAATAATTTATAATGTTCCCATTTAAGATATTCTTTTACTCTTTTTGCTTCAATTGATTTTCTTTAAAAAATTTTTTATTGGAATGAACTTAAATAAATTAATAATTAAAATAATATTTCTTCTGCCTTTTTTTTCTTTCTCCTTCAAGGTGTTTTAAGTGTATATAAAAGAGAATTGATATTATTAGACTCAAAATTTTAATCTCATGAATTTTCAAAAACACCACTTCAAGAAAATATCTGTAATGTATACTGAGTCTTATTTAATCTGAACTTAAGATTTTAACCCCTTGACATACGAATTTGTTTTACTTAAATTGTTAGTTTAATTAGATGACGCATACTATCTTAAATATATACTGTTATCTTCATTCTTATAATAATATAACGAGCATTTGAGATGTTGAAGCCTTTCTAGGTGATTTTTTTCATTATTAATACTTAATTCTGTTCACTTAGTTGCAGGCTTAAAACTGAAATAATTCGATGCGCGTGTTAGACATGTCAATGTTTACGAAGGGGTTAAAAAATCGTATGGAAATTTCTGAAAGTAAAAGATGATAAATTGCTGAATGCAACCTGCCTATCGATTATAAGTCATGAATTCTCTATATTCTATTGTCTAGATATTATTTTTAGTAAAATTATATTTTATGTTTTCAGATAAAGTTTTAATAAAAGAAATGGATAAAAACTATTTTTTTAAAACCATAAATTTCCTTAATTGTAAAATATTGATTATAAAAACTAAAATACCTTCAAATTTACATTCTTATACATTCAAATAAATTCTGCATTTTTAAGAAATCCCTATTGTAACATGTTTAGCCGTGTTTCACAGAAAGCGTTTTAAAAAATCGGTTTTGCGTAGGAAGGATATAGATAAATGCGTGTTTGTGTCTCTCAAAAAATATATACTTTTAGGAATTAAAAAGTAATATTTTGAACAAATGGAATGGCTTGAAATGTTAAATTTTAAACTTATAGCCGATAAAAATGCCTTAAAAATATTTTATAATGAAAATAAAATTTAAAATGTAGTGATTTAAAATGAGCCAATTTCTACCGATTTAAAAAAAAACTGTATACCTTAACATAATTACTGAGCCAAATATCAAATTTGCTGAATATTCTTTAACGATAATTGCGTTTCTAAATAAGAGAGAAGGGGGGGGGGAATTCACTTGAAGCTTACAAATATCTTCTCTACTCGAAATTAATAATAATTGACATTACTACTCTAAAAAAAAGGAAGGTAATCGATTTTGTTGGGTCACAAGTAATAACTATTTCATTCTGAGAATTTGTTATTGATTAAGAGCATAAATAAAAAATTAAGAGATTTAGCGCAAAAATTGCAAAGCTTTCTTAAGTATTAAACAAACATATATATACATCAATCAAAATTACTAATTTAAATACGTCATGCCTTTTGTTCTGGCACTCATGTATGTATGTGTAATTCTCAGCTGTCTTATGAGTACAAACATTTCAACACTAAATTATTATTCGCAAAAGAAATTGTTTTGAAGAAAGACTGAAATTAAATACACTTCATTTTTGGAGAACTGATGCTTTCTTAAATGATAAAGACGAAAATATAAAAAAAAATTTAAATCAATTTTCTTTAAAACATGTCAGTTTTTTCTATAAGAATTACGATTTAAAATGTGAAGGCATTAGAAAAGTATTATTTAAAATGAAAATTCAGTCAGATACTTTTCCATTTGTTTTTCAAAGTGTGTTAAATATGAATCAAAGCAATGTTCAAAATTCCTATTGTTTAAAATTGGTGCGTGGGTAAAAGGTTTACTGAAAATTAGTATATGTTTTGTGCTTGGGAGGTCTGTCTTTCATTCGCCCTCTTCGTGGGTTCACATCTCATTTTACCTCCTTTTAGGACTCCATTTCCGGGAAAAACTATCTGAAGAAAAAGATCAATATCTTTCTTTTAAATAGGCAATTACCGAACACATGCGGAGAATTGAATAGGTTTTTTATCTCACACTCCTTTTCGATTATTTAAGCAGAAACAAGAATGTATAAGCTTTCGGAAACAAAACATGAAAACATTTTTAAAAATTTAATTGAAGGTAAAGACTTTTTGTATTACGGTTCAAAATTCAAAATAATGTTTTATATTCAAAAATTCAATGAGAGTAACAATATATATTAAATAAAGTTGATACTGACGGCAAAAAGTAAAAGAATTCTCAACTGAATGTTAAAAGAACAAATTTTAGAAGTGTCTTCCAAAAGGCGCTTGTTTTCACATTTTTTTTTAATTCAAGGTATGCTTTCATTTTAATATTAAATAAAGATTTAAAACATTATCTCGTCTGTCACTAAGTTGAATTGACATCTGTACCATGTAAAAAATATTCTAATTGCATTCATTTATACAATATACACGTCGCATACTATTATAATGTAAAAGAAATTGCCTTCTAATATCTATATTAATATTTAGCTTTGACAATACAATATTGTATTAATATTTTAAAAGTATATCGGGGAAAATTAAAAAAAATTATAATGTTTTTGAAATTGGCATTAATGTCAGTTTTTATTTCAATGGTTTGAAATCTAATATAAATTTTCTAAAAACTATTTTCGAAATTATATTGTAAAAAAAAATTGTCAAATATTTGGCGATGAAAAAAATACCCCATAAAGTCGATGAACGAAACGTTTCACGCTAAAAAGCATCAACACATTAGAACACTTCGACCGGTTGAAAATGCAACTCCTCGGAAAACCGCAAAGCAATAGCTCAAAGGGGAACTGTGACAGATTTATTACTTCGGACCCCAGGAAGTAACTGTCCCTCAGCTTGGAAGAGCCCATGTCGTCCAGAGACACCCGAGAAAGTCTGGATGTTAAAGGGAGTGCTTTTTGAAAAGGGCTTGGAGGTTAAAGAATTAAAAGCTGTAGTTTTAAATAAAAAAAATTGTTATGAAACTAATTTTATTTTATTATTTACTAAATTTGAAATTGATAATTTTTAAGAATCTCTTTTTTAAACCGCTGGTGAATATATTTGATTCATTAATCTTCATTGTATTATTGTAAACTTTAATTCAAAATGTTCTCAAAACATAATTTATCTGACTTAATGTGAAAAAAAATAAATGAAGTTAAAATACGAAGTCGCTGGAGACTATGCGATTTTATTCAAAAAAGAAAGCTCATAAAATGTTCTGAAAATCGTTTCAAATGACATTTGGATGGGCACTAGGGATTTTTTAACCGATTTAAAATTTTATTCCAGGCAATGATATTGATTATTAAACTTGTCGCTTATTGTATAATTCTATTTGTTATAATTTGAATTTTAATACAGTTCTACATCTTATAAGTCTTGCTTAGTTATTATTTTATTGTAAAATCAAATTATTTTCTTCTTTATTTTAATGAACACAAAAGAATGTATGCATTCCCTTACGACAATGCATTAGGAAATTTAACCCATAGAAAAATTGTAAAAATGTTAAACGTACAAGCCCTTCTACGGTAAACCTGCAGAATAGTGTAGTATAATAAGACTATTAATAAAAAAAACTTTTAAATAACTTTTAATAAAAAACTTTTAATAAAAAAACTTTTTAATAAAAAACTTTTAAAACGTCATTTTTCTGGAGGTTACGAGAAACGAACTTAGTATTCACAATATTTTACTAAGAAGAAATGTGATATTTTAATGGCAAAGTAAAAAATTAAGATTTTAATTCATTAAGGGTTATAAAATATTTTAACAATACTATTTTTTCGATACTTGGAAATCAAACCAGTTTTAGTAATTCTTAAAAATACACAGACACAAGTAGAACAAGAAATAAATTCCTTCCCCCCAAAAATTATGCAAATATATACATTTTTTGTTTTGTTTCAGGAAATAAATAATTCTCCCTAATTTTAAGAAATAATTTTACCATTATATGAAGTAAAAAATGTTTTAATAAGTTTAAATTTTTTTCAAAAAGTTCAAAAGATCGGACACGTTTAATTTATAACAGCTAGAACCTCATCAAAGTAAAAATTATAAATATATTTTTAAGCAAGTTTTATGCAGTGTTATGCATAACAATTGAAAAACGATTTCCAATTCCTACAAAGAATTACTACGTTTTGAAATTATAAGGTAATTTTAAAGAAAAGAAGAAAAAAAAAAAAGATATATTCTGACAAAGCGAAAATACGACGCGATAAGCAACAGTGACGCTGTTTCCAGGTGGCTAGAATTAATTTTTATCTATTGTCCAGAAGGGGAAAACAATATCTTTACCAAATTTGTCACACTTAAAAGTTGTTAACAATGTAGCAAATATTAAACAATGCAGGAAATGGAGAAATTTAATTATAAAAGAATCTTCTTTCAGAGCAATGGATTAATATATTGCGTCATCCATTCTTTAAAATTATATTTAAAGCATAAATTTTAGAAAAAAAAAGTTTAAATATTTTTTTCAGAATTCAAAAACCCGATGAAAATGAATATAAATATAAAATGAATGTGCATGAATATAATATTAAAAGGAATGATAAAATGAATATAGTTATGCTTTGAATAATCCATTCACTAATGATTATTTCTAATTCTATACAATAAAGGAATGATTTCTTTTACAACGATCTTTGAAATCACATCCATAAAACTATGCATTTTGTATAAGAAATATTTTTTTTCTCCAAAATATGTGTAACAAAAATGAATATAAGATCGCTTTATTGTATAATGGGTAAAAAATAAACATTTTAATATACAATTAATCATTCTCTTGTTAATGCACCATGAAACCTCATGATAAACCCTAGACAATGCTTCGTTGTCAAAAACAGTAAAAAATGAAATAAAATTATCAAAAACTGCAATTTGAAATTTAAGTAAAATAAGTCGCAATATTGTGTTGATATCTCAGTAATGATAATTTTACTTTGAAATACTGAAAAATGTATTAAATAATAATAATAAAATGTATTCATAAGTCTTAAAAATTTATACACAATAGTTTTATTTTTTAATGAATGGACCAAAAAGACAATGAAGGAGTCAGTCGATTTCAATTTATTCACGATATTAATGCAAAAACTTTAAGTTGGCTATAAGCAAATGTGTTGTGTAAGAGAAATAAAAAGAGTAGCTGATTCCTTTCAACCTAAAATCGCAAATTGTTACAACTCCCCGTATTGACACTATGCTATCTGAAAACGGCCTGAGCCGACAGCTCTGAAAGAAAAGAAGGGTGTCGGGTGATCCCCGAACCTACAGGGGGAGGAAAGGAGATCCTAGAAATACAAAGCATTCTCCCCTTGTATCCTCAGGGTTCCGTCTCCTTAACGGGAATAAAGATAAAAGGAGAAATCTGTGAATGGGTTGAAACGTGATCAGACTGGTTATTCTCGGAATAATCGTAACACTGAATTGCATATCACTGAAATCTATCGGAACAGCGACTTCTCACTTTTGAGTAAAGTCGCTGCAAAGTTATAAATCACAGCGGGCCTCACACTGATAGTGACCTTGACTTTCGAATATTCTATATGATCATTGTATTGCCTGTGACGTGAGTCGTACCGTCTCTGGACGGTCACACGTGACCCCGACAATAGTAATTCGCTTATTCACTTCGCTGGCGCCATCTATCGGTAGAATTTAGAAATAAAAAAAATTAAAGAAATGACATTTATTTATAATTTAACTTTTTCAGAAAATTCTTTAATCTAATAAATAAATTAAATAAATATTATTGAAAAAGGATTTAAAAAATATGTTAAAATAGATAAATTAATTCGATCACGTGTTTCGTACATCAGTAAATGAAGTATTAAATATTATTAATAAATTTTAAATTTAATAACAATTAATAATTTTTAATTAATAATATGATTGAAATAACAGATATTTGGAACAAATATTTAAAAATAGCAATAGCAAAATTATTTGTTACTCAAAAAAAGGTGGATTATGCATCTCTATCATCTAACTACCATTGGGCTTAGATGATGATAATTATGAATTCAATGAAATATCTTAGGCACAACTTCATAATAAATAATTTACGTGATTTGGCGAACAAACTATTTTTATTTTTCAAATTATCTAAAATGTTTTGTGTTCAGTGTATATGAGCTTTGCAAATAGAAAAAAAATTCGATGTTACCCTAATGTTATTAATAACGTTTCATTTTTAAACTTTCGTGATATTGTACCACACTTTTTTTATTTGCCATGTAAACTACTGAGTTATCATTGTCTCCTTCTCCTCACTTAGCCACCCACTCTCTACCACACGACTGGCTACTCCACTCACTACTGTCTGTCAATGATCTCTGGCCGACAATCGTCTATGTTTATGACGGGCGTTATAGAAATAGGTTATTGTAACAGGCTATTGTATTGAAAAATCCATTTCGCAGAGGTAGAAATTTATTCAAGTTTCTTAAATTGGCGCTTTAGCACCTAATTGGTGGTATTTGATATATTGCCCTTAATTTTCGACTCAGATTAACGTGCATAAATTTTTAGATTCTTGTAGTCCTTTCTAAGGAAAGCTATTAAAATAACAAGAAGGCGAAAATACAAGCCTCTCCATTTAAAGTCTCTCCATTCTTAAATCGAAAAGGCATTTTAAAGGATCTCAAAATTCAAGAGACAAAAATTATTAAATAAGGAAATGCAATTAATATTAACCAAAGAAAACATTAATAAAAAATATAGGAAGTAAGCTAAGCAAATATCAAGATACTAGCAACTGCGGCTAAAGCGAGAGGACGAATGAGCAATTTTTTTTATCGTTTCATTTTTTCGCCAAGATAAAGAATAGCCTCCAGACTTCCGGCCGATTCCACCCATTCAAAATGGATCCTCCCTATCGACACCTGTTTCTATAACACCCGCCGTAAACATAGACGAATGTCGGCCAAAGATCTTGTTATGGACAGACAGTATTCGACTCTGCTTCAACAGTAAACACAAGGACTTGACAGCTGCCTTTTATAGCTTCCAGGAGGTGGTCGAGAGCCTTTTCTAGACCATTTGGGTCGCATCTCAGTTTGTACGGGACGGATGATGAAAATTTTTGTGTTCCAGCATAATCCATTTTGTCGACGAATTCGTCATGAAATTGCTATTGCGTCACCTTTTTTAGTCTATCCGTGAAACGGTCTTTCGTACGATGACCCTATTCGTTCTGGAAAGCAAAATTAGTGCTCTCTCCAATTTTTCCCCTCATTCTCTCTCATAAAGATGTTATCTTTGAAAACGCATTACAAAGGAAAGGCTTAACAATAGTTATGAAATATTAACTTTTGGTTTGAATGTAGCTTTTTTACTGACTCTATCGTATTATCCTTATCAAATTACAATTGGCAATTAAGCCCTAGTATGCTTCAATAGTATTCAAAAATTGAATTTTGTATTTATCATCGATTGAAACAAAAATTAGACACAGAATTGCGCATGAAGTCACAAATCCTGTACCAAATTTGATACATTTAACTCATTGTGTTTTTAAAGTGTCGCTTTTAATTATTTTTGAAAGTGCAGTCGACTGACAATCAACTCGAGGTTGAATGTGATTCATATGCCTACACTATAGATGTAATTTTATCTAAGTCTTTTCGTTTTGCAATTATCAAGTTAACACATATTCGATTAGCTTGTGCTAAATACTTTTTAAGCCAGATAACACCCCTTTTTTATTTGAAATTCCCTTTTAGACTAATGCATATGTTACTCGGCTAGAAACCCTCAGATTGCGAGTTCGGGCGGGGCCTCCGAGAACGAAGAGTGATAAGAGCTCTCTGGGCCAGGAACTAAACCAGTTTAAGCCATTATCGCTTGTAACTAAGCGATGGACTGTATTCAGCGTTGGTCAGTTAATGTCCATTGTACTTAGCTTCCGTTAGTTTGTGATTGTGAAGATTTTTTAGCCTTTTTTGCAATAAAATTCTATAAAATCGCCTCTGGATTACTAAAACGAATTATCGTATGACACTTGTTTATCATATGAGTAATTAAGCTCAATTTTTTTTACTTAACAGCAGGTTTTTTTTTCTAGTTATAAGTTTAAATGTAAAGTAAACATTAAGCCTAAAATCCTTTCTTGCCTTTTAGAACTGGATTTTCTTAATTCATTGCAAAATGTAAAAACAAGTGATTTAACGATTCATATAATTCTATTTGTGTGAGATTAATAGCAGGATAATTTTGTTTTTACTTATAAACTTTTCTTTCTTTTTTTTACTTAACGGAAAATTAATTTTTTAAATTTTTTGCCTAATTTTTTGCTTTCAATTCACTTGAAACTTTTTTTTCTCAGGAAATATTTTACTTTTTAAAATAATAATTGTAAATAAGTCGATAGTTTCTGAAGTTCAGAAAGAATAACTTTATTACCTCCGATAAATAAAACTAGAAGTAATATTTAGAGTCAAAATGCTGGTTTATGTTTAAAGATATTTGATTTAGCAAATGTAAAATATTTAAATAGAATGAATGACTTTGTTTGCGATGGAGCGATTGAATTCATTGAAATAATCAAAAAATGTGGGGCATATTGAATAGAAAAAGTCTTCGAAAAGGTTAGGACAAGTTCGAAGAAAATAGTAAATCGTTCAAAAAATTTTCTGCCGATAGGCTACAGTTTCTGGAGAAATGCATTAAACGGATAAAGAAATAGAAAAAAATTCTATTTCAGGTTTAAAAAAAGAAAGAACATGGAAAAATTGACTGAGGAAATCTTTTGTTTGGAACATACAACCAAAACAATCAATGATGTAATTATTTATCAGATACAAATTTCTCTTAATAGCTGTCTTAAATCGCAAATATCAAATCGATCCTCTGGAAGACAGATTTGGTCAATTTTTGTGTGATTTTTCCTGAAAAAAAAAATTCTTCCAAATTTGAGAATTCGAAATAAAAAGTGTAGTTTTCTATAATTTTAAGGATGAAGAAGATGGGTTGATTCTTTTGTACATTAAAAACCTTATTTGAAATCTAGGGACTGTATAAAATTATTATCAGTGGAAAAAGAGTTGATTTTTGAAATGACAAATTCTATTGCTAAAGAATATTTGCATGATATTGATAAAGGACATTTGGCACATTCAGAGGAGAGGAATCACTAAAATTTTTTGTGGCAAGTTTCAAAATCTTTAAATTTATTTTAAGAGACAATGAAAGTCTTCTCCACTCAAAAAATATACGATCAACATAATAAAATAATGTTAGGTAAAATTCTAAATTTAAATTTTACAAGTATATGTATGACAACGAAAACGAAAGAAAAGCACAGTGAAAAATGTATGTCTGTTTTATAATTATATTTTTAAATAACTATTTCAAGTTCAAAAATAATAATGTAAAGTTACGTAAAGGCAAAAGAAAAAAAAACTGCATATTATCATTTCATTTTAGTTGTATTCATGGAAACAAAGTATTAATATTAATAATAATATTTAAATTGTTGAGGAAAAAAATGGAAAAAAAAAATGAGAGGCAAAGTCTAATCACACCTCCTTGTAGTGCTTCTTGGGGAATTCTGTATTTTAAAGAATTAGATGGCTGACGTAACTCTGGCAATTTGAAGTTAAAGTTAAATCGTTTTTATAATTTTTTTTCCTTTCAAATAGTATTAAAAAATACCCATTAAAATATTTTAAAGAAAGGAAAAAATCCAACTTAAACAGTTTTATAACTATTTTTATGCCAAATACCAGAACTTAAAAATAATTCATATATTTCACACATTTTATGTGTTTATGCATAGTTAAATTTAATAGCTCTAAATAAAATTATCATCAACTAAACAAAGTGTAACTATGCTATTTGTTATTCTTAAATTTAAAACTATTTTTCACAATTTATTTACTGAAGGGAGGTGAAAAAACTAAACGAAAAAGGATGTAAGCAATACGCTTAAGCGAAAAGCAACCATCGTTTAGTCGTTTTCCCCTTTCTGATGTTCCAGGCCCGTAGAAGAGAAAACGCTCTTCTCGGAGGCCCCGGTTCGGGCCTAAGGCAATCCGCATCTGCTTTAAGCCGGACTTTCTGTTATCAGACTTTACTCAAAATTTGGTAAAAATCTGCAAATTTGGTGTGAAGACTTTATACTGATTTCAACTCTCTAGTTGAAAGCGTTTTTGAGTTATCTTTGTCACAGATAGACGATATTTTTTAAAAATGTGTTTCTCGAAATCATTGAGGTCAAAAACAAGAAGATTCTTCAAACTCTCGAGTTTGAATTTTTTGATGATTACTATACTTTCTCTATACTACGTATACAAGAGAGTGAAAATACATTCATCTAAACAAAGTCTTTATCATTAATATAATTTTTTTAGTCTTCAAAACGGTGCTAAAACAATCTTTGAATGGTAATATACTTTGATGTCATGATGAAACCATTTTTAAAATTCCGTTATTATTATTATTATTAAACTTCGAATTAATAGTTTGAGAAATCCGTTCTTAGTGTCCAAAAATAGCTTCATAAATATCACGCTCCAACGGTTTATAGTGGACGTTGTCCAGGAGAAACCTTTATATATTCGGACTGATTTCACTGAGAAAAAACTTTCTAAAGAGTTATTAATTTTTTTTTTAAATTATACTATCTAAACTCTAAAAATTAAAAGTAGTGAAACACTTTTTTTATTTTCATACAATTTTTGTAAGTAAATGATAAAGCAGTGTTTTCCCTTTTAGTCAAATCTAAAAATAGCGAGTTTGGTCCCACAAATACCTTTCAAATGGATGGGGATATTCGAAAAACATCATTAAAAATATAACGATCATTGAAAATTTAAGACATCAGGTTCCAATTTCATTACACTGGATTTTAAGCGATTGACTTATGTAGTTTCATACCGCATTTAATAAAATTTAATGTAGTATAGTTGAATACCTGTAATAAGTAGTTCAAACGACTACTCCAAAACGATATATTAATAAAAAGGATGGAATATGTAAGTGTTTTTAGAGCATTTGATCCTGTGTTCGGTATATTTTTTTCTCGCAAAATTTATCCTGTTTTTTTTAAATTATTTTCTAATGATCAGGCCAATCTGTATATTTTTCTTCAGCATCATATAAAAGTTTAAATATAAACTTAAATAAATTCTTCAACATTAAAAATTGAAGTTCGAACGTTTTACGAATTTCAACAAGTATCACAGAGTACGTATTTCAAATTGCCTCTTCCAGATTATTCTAATATTTTAATAATTGCTAACGCACATTATTGATAAAAATGAAAAAAAAAAAAAATCAATAAGCATGATCTTAAAATGTGTTGGAACCCCTGGATTTCTTCTCCGAATGTTTTCCTTTTTCTTTTCTTTGATACATATGATGAACAAGCTTTATGATAATGATTTCAAATTATCATATTTAAATTGTGGGGAAACAAAGCAAAGTAGAAATCATTCTTTGCTCTCCAGGAAAAAAATTAAGCACTTTGAAGGTGCTCAAAAATGATTTAAAAATAAAATTCATTATGCTATACTCCCTGAATTCATATTTACATACAAAAATGATTAACAGACGAGACATTAAGACAACATATTTAGATTTCATACTGGCATTTCCCCCAGAATTAGAATAAAACAAAACACTAACCATAACCAAATGAATTTATTAAAACCCTTAATGAATGTTCATTAAAAAAAGCACCCAATATTAATAATAATAATGAAAAAAATTATTTTGAAAAAGTTTAGTTGAACTTAATTCATAAATGTTTTCAAATTTATAAAATTCATATAAAGATAAAATTACTTTTATTTTTCAAACTCAAAAAAAGAAGCATTAAAATACCTGAAACAGATACTTATGCAGAAGAGAGTAATTTTATTGCTTAAAATTACATATCTATTATGTAAACTATGAAAGTTATATACATAGATGAATCCATGATACATGAGATTTGTATAGTTGTAGTTGACATCTGATAGTTCATATGAAGGCGACTTGAATGCTGGAATCTAAAACAAGAAACAGAATAAAGAAATTTAAATATTTAAGTTCCATTTACAATTCTTGAAGTATTATGAAATAATTTAATCCAGTAACACAAATAAACAGAATAAAATATAGAATGAATAACTTTATGATGGTTCGACTTATTTTTGAGAATAGTTTTTAAGTAGCTCAATGATAGTGATTTCAACAGAGGTGTTATTTTGCGGTAAGGCCTTATAATATGAAGCATCATAATAAAATTTACAATTCTTTCTTTTATAATCATCACGACAGTATTGATAAATGCTAATGTATTTAAATATACAGAATTACTAAAAAATACTTTTTTAACTTCAGAAGATTTTTAAGAATACTGAGTTAAAAGTTCTAAAGTTACCTTAAGTTCTAAATAAAACCACATTTAAAAAGCAGTCTAGAATAATATGCTTAATATTTATCAAATAATAGATTCCAAATTCAACAATAGACAAGACTTTAATATACATTTGTATAAATTGAATACTATTCATGTAGCAGGACATGCTATTAGCATTATTCAATTGATAATAAGAAGTGATGAACCTTATTTAGTTATCTGAACATCAAGCTCATATAGCAAAAAAAAAAAAAAAAAAAAAAAAAGTTTTTAAATAAAAATAAACAAAATTGTAATGCAGAATTCAAATATAGGCAATAATTACATAAAAGTGTACCAATACCACTAACTGCTTTACATAATATAATAGAGAAAATTGAAAGAATTGGACAATTTTCTATTCTGAAGAAGAAAATGAATGAAGTCTATTTAAGTGGAAAATGTAGTCACAGATGTTGAGGCATCTAGAAGCCATTCTTCCAACATAATATGAATGTAATATCCAATCCCAGTGCTGTATTCCAGCACATGAACAAATATAATAGATTTTGAAGTGATATTTTAAAAGGAGTCAGTGATTGAGAAGAATTTTAAAACTTTACCATTTTTTTGTCTTTGTTTGAAAGACAGTTGATACCATTTGATCATGGAAAATTGTGGAGACTAGCATGGCTTACTTTTTGCTTCAATGCCCTCAGTTGTTGAGTATGGGAAAAGTTAAACCCATATGCAATCTATGATGCTTGTACACAGCATAAGTGTGGCAATAATTTATGACCAAATTCATTACGATGTAGTATGTAAGTATTTAAATTAGTAACTGCAATAGGAATTCAAACAACTCAGCTACTAGATAATAATGTCAAGACTTTATAAAGGATTTGCTCTCCCAAAATTTCAAAGAAACCAATTAAAAGAAATGAATAATGGATCATTCAAAAATATAGTATATTTTACTACATTAATCATTCTGTAAAATAATTACTAAATCAATATTTCACACTCAGTCATAATTTTCAAGCAGTAATATATCCTTGTCTGCCAAAGCTTAGTAGACAATGATGCAATAAGCCAAAAAATATCCAGAAATTATATAGTCGAGCTTACTTCATATAATTAATGACTTCTTGAAGCTAAAATTTTATTGTTCAATTTTTACATGTAAGCCAGATGTGAAGGATACATTAATATTCTGAAAATTCCAAGACATTGATTCAAATATAATTTTGCAAGTATTCTATTAAAATTAAGGGGAAAATTTAAGCAAAAAACATGTCAAAAAATTATAGTTTTCAGATGAATTCAAATTATATTTAATTTTGAGTTAGGTAAAATAATAATAAAAAAAATTTGATATGTATCTAATATTTGCTGAAGGTTTATTGATATTTTGATAAGTTTATAAAATGAAACTATTAAATTTAAATTCTAATTAACAACTTCATAATATAAATAGGCATTTATAACATTATAGTAATATGGGTTCTAATTTAATTGAAAGTTTTTGTTTTAAGTAATTAAAAACATTTCTAAATCCATCGAAACAGTCCATCAAAATATATTTTATAGATCAACTACTTTCCTTTCTATGTAAGTGATATCTAACATTTATGCATGTTGTAAATGTAGAAATTATAAGACATTCTTTTTACCAGGCAATTATTTTTTTTGTATAATAATAATATTATATGAATCAATAGTAATACAAATTCTAATTTAGTTTAATGAACACAATGCATTACAGAATTATTTGAAAAAAAAATCTGGAATAATATTGTTAACATTGTATTTCCAGCAAATTGTCATTTAGTCCTAAAATGCTTGAATAATTACAATAATACACATGTATTTGATGTCAGAGGTTTATTAATGAATTTCTACAAAATTTTTTAAACACATGCACACCTGTAAAAAAATTGAATATAAGTATTTTATATGTAAAATCTTTAAAATAAAATTATAATTTTTTAAACTGTAATATGTAAAATATAGCTAATTTATATACATTATTCTTAAAAACCACTTTTTCTTAGAAAAAAAGAGAGATATAAATCAGTAATAAACCAAATAGATAAAAAAACAATATTGTAAAAAACCTTTGAAATTGAAAACAATTGTATATTATCAACTCAATTGTTTTATGTTATAGGTTTTCATGTTAAATATCTGTAATATTTTAAAAATATTTCATTCATGATTTTTAGCATATTAAGTTCTAAAAACTTGTTTTTAACATCACAATAATTTTGTTAAAAAATAAATTACATAAATTTTGTTTCTTTATAAATCACTAAGTATATAATTCTTTTTTTTTTGTTCAAAATACTTTTATTTTAAAAGATAAATGCATAATTTCCCTTTATTGGGGGAAAAAGTCCAACAATTTTGGATATATAAATATAAGTATTATATAATAAGTTCTTATTTAAGTGAAAAGAGTGAAGAAAGAAAACATTTTAATAATTAAAACAATAAATTTGATCTGAAAATTGCTCTTCTTTTTCATTTAGAGGAAAAGTACACAAGTAATTTTCAATAAAAATTAGAGTAGATGTTCTATACAATACTATTACTGCATGTGTGCACTCCCTTCACACACAGAAGCCAAAAGGCTTCTTTCTATCTTTCTTAAAAAAAAAAAAAAAAAAAAAAAAAACAAGACAATTTGTTAGAAATTTGGTTTGCTATGAATGCAATTTTTTTCCCACGGTATGAATTAATAATTCATTTTATTGAATTAATTTTTTTTTCTTCCAGAGTTTTTAACTATACAGTTTTCAATAGATTGTTAATTAATCAGAAAATTTTTCCTTAAGATTTTAATGCTGCCAGTTAAGTGTTTTCTCATCAATCAGAGCAGTTCAGTGCAGGCAAAATGTTGATGGTTATACCATAATTCAGCAACAATTTTTAAAATTTTAAAAATGTAAACTTTAATTTCAACTTTTGAAATGAAATGTAATTTAAGTAGATGGTGGTACATTTTATAAAACATGGCGTGGGTTTTCTGTGGGAGAATATGCATAGTATTGACACAAATGATTTAAGAATAGAGTTATAAAACTGTGGTTATTATGTGAAACACATGGTAGTTGCTGTAATAAAAAATACGATTAAAATCACCCAATTCCTCAATTCATTACCCAATACATTATTCATTCACTACATTATTACATAACATATAAAGTGGTTTTGATACAAAGACATTAGAGATTGAGTTTGTTTTGCAGAAACCACATATTAGACAAATACACTAGGCAAATGATATTTGCAATTTATAAAAAAATTCAGGTACTAAAATATACATTTCAAAGATAATGTAATCATTTATAACATTATATAATTCATACTAACATAGTATTAATTATTTCTTTACAGTCTTGTTCTGCTTCTTAGGAGGACTCCACCTCAAAAGACTGACATCTACAGTAATTCTTGGTTTTCTACAATGGAAACTCCGCAGTTGTTCTTCCACCAACTTTGGTGTAACACAAATAACATGCTGTCCTTTCCAATACTGTACCATGTTCAAGCTTTGAAGAGTACTTATAATATCACCTTGTGTGATACTTGTCATTTGACTAGATTAAAAAAAAAGGCATTAGGGCATTAATTTTAATGCAAAGTAATATATAATTGAAACATTAATGCTATATAGAATAGATAAAAAAATTGTTGAAAAATTTCCCCTCATTTTAAAAAAAAAATAAAATGATGTACTATCACATTAGAGAAAATGAATTTCTTTTTAGGTTATGTAATTTGGCCAGACAAATTTTTATTGATAAGAATGGTTTTTTTCCCTTTCCAAATTAATAAATTTAATTAATTTTACTTTCAAATATTACTATATTTCAATTCAGTATCAAAAATTACTGCAAGGATAAAAAGATATAAATAGGGGGTTTCAGTATTTATAATAAATATGACAATACATTGAAAATTGTCAGAAATTATCTAACAAAATTTGATTTTCCATTACATGATTGTCACAGAAGAGTAAAAAAGCGTAAAGGAAGTTTTTAATATATAAGAAAATAAGTGACATTTGAAAATTAAAGGGGGGGATATTCTTATTATATGATTTGAAAAAATCTCAACACATGTAATATAACTAGAAAAATTTGAAATAATATCACACAATTGTCAATGAACATATACAACATACCTTAATTCTTTTACAGACAAAGCTCCCCTATAATCTTTCAAAATTTCCAATATGACCCATGACCAATAACTTCTATAACTCAGCTTCCCTAAATCTGATAATGGTTTTTCAGGAGAACCTATGCTATGTTCTTTTTTTGATAGTTCATAACCTACGAAACAGAATAATTTGATTATAATTAATCATAATTTTAAAAACAAAGAATATTATCAGTTAATGCATGTTGTTTTATTATTCAGATATATGAGTTATAACTTACAATATAGGTAATCACATGCTAAATTAATTTCATATAGATTTATTGAATGATAAATTACTGGGGACAGGATAACATCAGGAATAAAAATACAAACAAAACATACAATTATGAAAACAATAAATCATTGAAGTTTTTAAAACAAAGAGAAAATTAAAATAAAAATTCCAAACTAATATTACATGTTTTAATATCAAACTTTTATTAAATATGATAAATATATCTTCAGTTCATTTTTACAAGACTATTAATAGATAAAATTATGCTGTGTGTCCATGAAGATTCTAAATTACAAATTAATTTCTAACCCCAGTTGCTTCAAAGATTTTTCTTTTAACAATTTAATAACTTACAAGGAATCACCTATTATGATCTAATTCCTCATAACTTTATCTCCTTGTTTATAATGATTCTCAAAGAAAAATAACTTCAATTAAAAGATATTATAAGTACGGAATTTTGATTTTGAAAAATTAACATATTTTTTTGAATGCATGATGACTTTTAATAATAGATCCTACAGTTCATAACAATGAGTTTAAAACTACATCAGAATTGACACTTCAATGCCAAAGCTCCATAAGGATGCAGATCTAACAAATCGATTTAATTCTGCCAGTCCTGCAAGCACAAAGTGGACACTTAAAACTAAGTGCATGCAGCACTAAACTAAATAACTAAGAAGTATATCAATCAAAAGTTTTTGCACTGTTTAGTTTTCTTTATATGATATTTGTTATTAAAAAAAATTGTAATTTTTTGTTAATTTTATTTGCATTAAGGAATTGCAACAATAAAATACATCAGTTTAGAAAACAAAACAAAACAAAAAGTATTATAGCAGGGCTTTATAAATGCAGGTATTAGAAATGATACATTATATAGATGATTTAACTTTATACTAAAGATTTAAAGGAACACAAAACAAGGCATCTTTTAATACTTTGTCTTTATCTTAAGTATTTATATAAACAAGCCATAAATACCTGCATCCCCCCTGAACTGAATGAGCATTTATGATGGTGGTTAATGTTTACTGGCATATATAAGCAACAGATATATAGTGAAATCGGATCTTGAGCCAAAATCTGAGAGTAACATGATTTCAAAACACGATAAATGGAAAAGAGGTGAACCTGATGTTTAAAGACAATATTATGTTTAAAAAATCAGCCTTCTTTTCTATGTTTACAACACATTGATGGCTTTATGTAAACATGTGAATATTAAATACATGTGAATAGTGAATCTAAAACACATTTTGCTTATACAACAAAACAAAAATAATGCTTATAATTTTTAATATAAATATATTTACAGCTCTCCTTCTTTAAACTGTTTAAGCACTTACAGAATTTAAGAAACAGTTATGAACATGTCAATTTTTGTTAGTTTGGAAATGCCATGGCACTTGTAAACGTTTCAAAAGTGATGTGATATTTTTAGTGTATCATACAACAATGACAATTAAAAGTAAATTATTAAAGCTCTCAAAATATCTTTTTTCCTGCAAAATGCACAAATGATAATGGTAATACAATTGTATAAAGAGCTTTTGTAATTAAAATGTTGTATTTTTTATGAACAGGTGTGGCCATAACAATAAATTTTTATTTAAATAAATAAGCAGATTATCTCCACCCAAGAATAGTTACATTAATTGGAACAAGAAAAGATTTCTCTTCAATGAAATTAATAGAAATTTATTCTGAATGAAAAAATTACTAACTTCAATTCAAATCCCCCCCTCAAACAAGCTTCTGATTAAAATACAAAAATACTCTCATAATATTAAAAGCACTTTGAAAAAAAAATTATACATACTGAAGGCAATAAGAAATTTTCCAAATCCTTTTCTTTGATAAGGCGGCAGCGTAAGAATGCAAGCAACATTATTCCCATCAGGTGATTCTTTCTCTTTTGAGAAATAACCAACTAAATGGGCCCCATGTTTGTCACATTCAGTTAGGACATAAAACAAGAATGGCTCTACATCAAAATACAGAGTCTTGTGATCTAAAAACAACTTAGCCATCAAACACAGATTTTGGCAATACAGCTGGAAAAAAAAAGCAAAAGCATTACAAAGATATAATTTAGCATTAAAATATAATCTAGCATGAAATATACTGCAACAAAGAACCCCAGAACATAATTCAGCAATAAAATATATTGATTAGCTTCATGCAACTCATTAGATGCGAAATTGCCTACAAATTGTAGACAGCATTAACACAATTTATGAATAATTTAGTATAATATGAGAATTCTCAAAGAAAACTTTAGAGCATAAATAAACAATAAATAATATTTTCAATAAAAATGGCAGTTCTTATATAAGACTACAGTGTATATGATTTAAATCCCAGATAAGTAGATTAGCAATTCTGTGCTTTGTCAAATAAGTTATCAAGATTGCTACCAAGATATCTCTAAGAAACAATAAATTTCTTCTGCAATTTCAGAGTATTTTAAATAAAAAGAGGTACCCCCTTTTTTCAACAACTTTTGTTAATCTTAAAACACCAAGACTCAATTATAGGTTTAAAAAAAAGAAAGAAGCAAATTCTATAAATATTTTTCATTTTTTAATGCCCTAAATAAAATTGTAACCTTGAATTTCTCCATAAAAAAGTTGATACATTAATTTGGTGCCCATTATGTTATCAGTTAGAAAAATTTTACTACCTTATGATCTTTACCATCAACCTCATACACAGATAATGTTCCTTTACGATATATCTCTTTACCAGGTGGCTGTCTCCAAGTACATTCTCCCTGAAAGTGAAATAAATTTTACAAATTATATAGAGAAAAATAATAAATTATTTTCTAATTAAATAAAAAGATAAGTAATATAATTTATACTAATTATTATGTTAATTTCAATAACCAACTTTTTCAACGTTTCAAAATCAATATTCAACATATTTCATTTCTGAAATGAGCTTCATTAATGAGCTCTAATGAAGACTTTTCTAAGTGATTGGAAAATATACAGCAGATAAATAATTCATTGCAATATGAACAATTCATTACTTGCACAAAAAGGCTTCATTATTTTTCCTCTTCATTTCATCCTTTTTGAATTTTGTTATATTAAATATATGATTTAAGTTAGTAAATGATATTAATCAATTATGACACCAAAACTATAGAAAAATTTACTCATGTAATATTTTATTTATAAATCACAGCATCATAATTATACATTATTAAGAATTTTACACAAAAGGAAAGAAATTTTGGATAATTTCATAATTTTATGAATAGTTCATAAATTTTATGTAGTTCATAGTATTTTAATAGTTCATAGTATATTGTTTAAGGGCAAAAGGAATTTAATGAGGGGAAAATACATAAAATTGTTATTTTAAGTAAATTATAAATAATAATTAAATGTAAAATTTATTACTTGATGGTATCTATAAGTTTTTTCGAGTCTCATATATTTCAAGCAGTATTCACAAATCCACAACTTCTGTTGTTTCCCATACTCATCAGGATAAGGAGAAAAATACCAGGCATCAATTTCATATTTTCCAAACTGTATTCTATCAATATATTTCACTTTTGTTATCTGAAATAAAATAATATACATGTAATTAACCTAATAAACCAGATATTCCTTAATTAAAAGACACCAAGTCTCTAAGGGTATTTGTCAGACAAGATATTTTTAATGTATAAAAACGACAGTGAAACAGAAGGGAAAGCCTGCACACACTCACTCTCTGTCTCTGACTCACACAAACGCAATCAGGCACAGATACATAGTCTTGCTATCCTCAAGTTAATTCAAAAAATGAAATAAAAGCAAATCTATAAGCCTACAAAGCAGCAATGAAAAAAAAAAAAAAAGATAATGCATTAAAATATTGAATTTAGAGTAAGCCTAAATGGAAAGGAGTTATAGATATACATAAAGCAATTTTAATTACAATATTACAATTACAGTTCATTTGAAACAATACAATTACAAATAATTGGAATCAATGTAGAAATACTGATCCCATTGCATAAGAAGGGAATGTATGTTTTCAGAATAGAAACTACAGGATTTATATGCTTTCTTAATCCAGGAGTTTGATACCCACTGAGCTCAAACTTTGGTATTACCAAGCTTTTTGAGGATTATGTGATACAGAGCTCCTTTGCTTAATAACATTTCAATAACAATTCCATGCGTTGTAATCTGACAATTCTGCCATATGAGAGCTGGTGCACATTACTAACAAAAAAATATGCCTGCTCAGATCATGGCAAGTCTTAGTTGCTCATTTACCTCACCTAATAATGCTCTACGAATGTCTCTTTTTATCCTGCAATAGATTTTCAAAGTATATTTCCTTGTGAAGGAAGAAAATGGAAAAAGTGCTCTTTATACTGATTTGAAGGAATTCATTACTCAACGAACCACAGAAATAACTCTTCAGAAATGAGTGTATGATATTAAACTATTAACCAAGCATGCAGAACTGGGAAAGCGAAAATATATTTATTCCTTAATTCATTGGGATTTGATACAATCTAGTAGTAAACATTTCCTTCACATTTGAGTACATTTATAATAATCACAAGAATTTAACATGTGTAAAGAATATATTAGATTCACACACTTTTATATTAGATTGCATATTAATAACAAATATTGCAGAAAACTTAATACAACACCATTGAGAAGATATTTGTCTTCATATAAACTTTTGCTTAAAATTCAACTTCATAACACAAGCTCCTATAGTTTGCAAAATTCAATTAGAATAAATGTTTATCAAGAATTAATGAGAAATCATTTTTATTTTTCAGGATATGAAACAAGCATCATTATAAAAGTGGAACAAAATGTAAAATTTAATTTGAATCGCTTGATCCATAAGCAAATAAAAGTCTGTAATATTAATGATAATAATAAGTATCACATAAAGGAATTTGTGGAACATATGGGAGGTAAATGAAAAGAGAACAAGTTCGAAAACAAAATGAATAATTAAAATGAAGACATAATATTTGGAAATTACTATGATATAAAAATAATTGAAATTTTTTTAAAGAATAGAAAATATTTCATCTCAATATTAAATAAAAATACTTATGAATAATTTTTTTATACATTAAGATATTTCTCAATCAATCTAATTTATGAAAAATACTTCTGATAAAATTCATAAGGAAAACAAGCAGAAGGGGGAAAAAACTTACTGCTTCATGCTCTTTTTCCAAAGCCGCTGTTGCAGGATCCATCTCAGCATAAGTCTTCAAAGTAAAGAAATAAATATTTTAATAAGTATCAACATCCAGACAACAAAGAATTGCTAGGTAAAATTCATCTCTCTAATAATAAAAAAGTTCATTTATTTTGTGTTCCATCTATCTGAACAAGAAACAATAATAATAAGCATTTAATTAGAATGTAAAAAAAAGTAATATATACTTTTTATGAGCATTGAAAAAATAAAAAATAAAGCCAGAAAGAAAGACTTGTCTGCTCGAAATGCAAGAATTTAATAAAAGAAATATAAACATCTTTAAGGAATATATTATTATACTTAATAATAGATGACCCAGCTTAAGATAAGAAAATGTATATTAATTTTAAAATAAAATTTCTGATTGTGACTCTCAATGGTTTGTAGCATACAAAATGTTCTATGAAAACCAACTTACTTACAAATCTTGGAAACTTTTACATATTGAAAATGGTAACAAACATGGAGAATATGTTTAAACCGTACTAAATATCTCTGGCTGTTTAACCATTGGAGGATAAATTTAATACTATATAATAAGTTTAAATTTCACAAAAATATTCAATAAAAAAATTGCATTCTTGCACTATATCGAAATAATGTTACTAGGGAAACTAAAATTGAAGAATTGATTTAAATAACTTTTTTTTTCTGAAATAAAAAGACAGTGGAAAGAAAATTATTTTAAATTTAAAATGATCTCAAAATTAAAAAAAAATGAGCTACCTTTTGAACATGATTGATTTCATCATGCTTGCGCTTTTGGTTTCGAGTGATTTTTCTGTCCGGTTGATCATGATTTGTTGTATTATGATTGTGCTTTATTTCTCTGTTTGGGTAAGAATAATCAAAGCGATCACTCTCTACCCATTCATCAAGCCTGCGATTACCTGCAAGAACAAATATTTCTATTACATAAAAAATATCTCATATAGCCTGAAAGCAGCCTAGTTGATTTAAATTGATAAATGAAACAGTGAAGTCATAATAATAATTAAAAGATAAGAAAGTAAAACTGATTTATTAAAGTACAAAATAGGGGGAAAAACAGGGTGGGGGGGATAAATATTGGAAGTATGATGAAAAATAATTGAAGTTTTGATTGCTTTATACCTTTCCATACAAAAGACAATTACATCCTAATTCAGAAAATTTCTAAAAATTTTATAACATTAGAAGTTTATTATAAAATAATAATCTACTTGTATCCATCATAATGAATATAACATTCATATTTTCAATGTAAGTAAGAATTCTATGACTCATGCTATGACATAAAAAATATTTTGATACCACAATTCATTGTATATACTTTCAGAATAAAATAAAATAATAATTTACTTACATCCTTCATAATGAACGTAATATTCATATTTCCCAAATTCTTGCTCATTCGGACGAACTTGAATAATTTCAGCAGGATCTATTGAACAATAATTAAAATATTAAGGGTGTTATACAATGCATTATTTTACAGAAGAAAAAATGCAATTTTTTAATCACACAGAAACAAAATCACTAAAGACACCAACACAATCATAACTGAATACTAGTGGTGCATGATTTAAGTGAAAGATTTCAATTTCCTATAATTCCAAAATACAATTGAATTCCAAATATAGAGAGAACTGGAAAGGTATTTAATATCAGTGACTGCTTGAATACTAGATAATAATATTTAAAATAGTTGCCTATTTTCCTATAATGAAAGAGACAAAGCATATGCAAACACAAAGAATTATAGAAAATAAGCAACTAATCCAATGCTTAATAAAAAGTTAACTTAGAAACATAAAAAATTAAACCTTGTACTAAATAGATGTATTTATAACAAATTAGCCAGATTATAATACTGGACAATACTTTATACCCAGTTTAAAATAATTTTAGATATTAACAATACAAAATTCACACTTTCTTAACTTGTAGAACTGATATGATGTTCGAAGAAGAAATTAGCTGGATTGATTTCCTAAAACTTGGATTATTGTACATAAAAAATTGCAGTGAAACAGTTAATTTTTTTAAGTGTATAATTTAGAATATAATAAGACAAGTAATGAACAAAGCAATTTTAAATCAGTGAGTAAAAGCAAATCCAAAATGAATAAAGTGTGTGTATTTCAGAATTGAAGGCTTTTATGTTGCTGATAACTTTACACAAAAGAAAATTCTGTCCTTAAAATTTAATGTAAATATCTAGTCAGTCCTTGACTTCAGCAAAGGATAGACTGTTATTGGATGGCAATAATTTTCCATTCCACTTATAGGGGGACCCCCCCTGCTAATTTTCAACTACGATAATAATTATCTAAATAAAGAAATAACAGTTTCAGAATAAATCTAAATGACTTTTTCCAATCTCTGAGAATTCCTTGACCTTTCTTAATTTTCCTTATTTTCTGGATGGCTAGTCACCCAGATATTGCATATCATGTTATAATGTGACACAAAATGCAAGAAAAAATTAAAAACACATTACAAAATTCAAAACCAAATTAGTGGAATACATTTGATGTAGTACAAATTATAATATAAAACAGATAAGATATTATTTGGGAATAACATGCAGAATAATCAGAACATTCATATATTGATGATCCTGATTATCATAAATTTGAATTCTTTACATTAAGGCTGTTCAGTACTTCAAAACTTTTTTTAAAGGATACAATACATTCTTAGTAAAAAAAACCTCATTATATTAAAAATAATTTTTTCAGATTATATTAATAGATTGGCTCTTTTTTTTAAAAAAAGATCAGATGAAGGAGCTCAATTTCTTAAAAATAAAAATATTTTAAACTTTTATAAAATATTTATAGTTACTCCATGTCTTTACATTTCTTGGATACAAAAGATTACTATGGAATTGATATAGATTGGATTCTAATTCTTAGTTAAATTTTTACGATTACTTTTGCAGTTAAATCTGAGAAAAATATGGACATTCTAAAAATATCAACCTTTTTCTTAAAAAAAAAAAATAAATAATAACTAGGTTTTTTCAAACCTAAATTCATACATTCATTTAGAGTATACTTATTTGAAAAGACTATTTTAAGAGAGGGTGGGGAGAATTCTTAAGAGAATACAACATAAAGAAGGGGGCACCAATTGATGCAATATTTCGCAAACTATTACACATTTTTTAAAAATAAGACAGTTGTCCCACATTCCTTGGTTTAAACATGAAATACAATGAAACACAATTTTAAAACAACGTAATTTAATATATTTTTGAATCCAAATCTTAAAATCCTCTAGTTTTTTATTTTTATCTTTAAAGCTCCAACATTGTACTTCAAAACTGTAATTTTAAAGATTTACTACAAAAGAAACTGCATAGTATATTTCTGAACAGACCATTTAAATTTTCAGCATCAACAGTAATTCAGTTTCATATAAAGTTTCTAAATATAGAAAAATATGTAAAAACTAATATTTGTCTTCAAAAATCGTTTTTATGAACATTATTTAGATAGCATTCAGAAATCAAAAAGAATAATTTCGATTATTGAAAGTTGATATAAATAAGAATTTCATGTAAGAAATTGCTTTATTTAAAAATGCTTCCAAATAAAAACAGAGCTAATCATTATCTTACAGCTATCAAATTTTGAGACTAACAGCACTAAATTACAAATTTCTTTAAAAGGATTTAATATGAGATATAAGATCAGGAGCTAAGTTTCAAAAATGTAGGGGCCATTAAAAAATCAAGTCTTTTTTGTTGTCAATTTTACCGCATATGTAATTTTAAACACATATTATGGGTTAATTTTATTATTGCATGCAATTTGTGAATATAATTATATTATAATTTAAAAATTTTAATATAGCTAAAAGAATAATTCACATACAATCTACATTTGATTATATATAAATATTTTCGATAAATTTACATAGTTCTTGTAAGGTATGATAGGTGAATTTATTTAAATCAATATTGCATTTCTTCAACAAACTAATTTTAGAAGAACATAATAAAAAGAATTAAATTAAAACAGATACAGTTAGGTCATTTAATATTTATTTGGTGATAACTGAATGAATGATACACTGTTACAAAATAAATAGCTTTAAAACAGAAAAACAAATCTTACTGTAAAAATATTTATTATTCTGTGATGATTTTTCATTTTGATTTGCAATGACAAATTTAATTAAAAATCTGAGATAAATGTAAATATTTTCTTGCAGTTCAAATCTCTTTCAGCTTGACATTTTTATTTAAGAAATAAATACATAACATTTAAAGAAAAATGCCCATTATTGAAGAAATTCTTAATGGCATTGAATTTTACTATCCTTCACATATCCAAGAGAAAATAAGATACAATTCTTAAAGATTAAAAATTATGCAATCCATTCATAATGTATAGAAATTTTCTTTCTGTTCGATTTTTAACTTTAGATGTCAAGGTGTTGCTGTCATTCTTTTTTTCATATCCGACAATTCCTGAGCTTATATAACGAGGATCGAATGCAAGAGCGTGAACGATCATAATAATATTTAAATTTTACAAGGTTGTAATTTGGACAAATTACTCTTGATTTTTAATTATGCATACAAAATGTGGTACTTACGCCAAGTATCATCAGATCGCCTAACAAGATAATGGTCCCCAATTTTCAAAGGAAGTTCACCATTTTCATTTGGCTTACGATTATTTGATGGTCCAGAGTTGACAGCATTTGTATTTTCTTGTTTTAAATCTCCCTCGCATACTTCCATTTACACCACAACTTTATGATATGATAAACGATCACTGCTTATTTAAATTTTCGCAAAAACAGTTTTTGAAATGATAATGTTTCCAAAGAATCATGCAATTACATAAAATAATAATAAGAAAATAAAATCGTAGTTTGCGCAATTGTTTTCAAATTTCAATAACAGTCAAAATTTTGATCGCAACAGTTGCAGTTAATTTCATTTATAAATGTATCATTTCTTTTATTTTAATACCAATCATGTCGCTGGCAGGTAAAACTAATCAAATTAAAAGAACTGGAGGTAATGTGTTTGGGTTTTAAAATTTTATTTCTGTATCAGAAAATATAAAAATGATAGTAAATGTGCTGCATTTATTGTATACTGATATCTATTGGCATTTTATTCATTTTACTCTGTCTTTCATTCCAATTATTTCTTTTTCTCTTGACTTACTCTATTTTATTTAAATTTTGTATTTAGGAAAAAATGTCTTTTTTTTCTTAGAAATAGATGCTGCATTTGACGGAATATAAATCTTTTTAGATAATGCGAAATTTTTTTGCTTTCCAGGTGGAGAAGTAGCAGTGAATCATATCTTATTCTCAGGAGTGGAAAAAAGTATCACCTGCAATTCTATAGACACTATGCCTGTATTGCAGCACCTAGGAATTGATCGATAATCGATCTGAATTATTCAATTCTATAAAAAAAGAAAAACAACAAAAAATAGCCCAAGTATAAGAATGTCCCGATTTTTTTTATAAATTTAAAGTACAGGGAATTAACTAAAAATAATTTAGACTATTTAATTTAAGAATTTCTTGAAAGTTTCATAATTTTGCTGTTCAACAATGCAAATTTTAATTCACTTTAGTTTTATTTCCAACACACACACGCTAGCATAATAGAGAATTATTAGTAGATATTATTTTAAGACTTTGATAATTTTTCGGATTTACTTAAAACTCTACTTATGTACTTTATTATTTTAAATTTTTTCCATTCTTATTAATTTAAATTTAAATTTAAGTTTTTAAAAAGAATGTTTATACATTCTGAGAGAATTATATCTTTCAAGATCTTTTTAAGAGTTTGTTTACGTCAAATAATTTCGCAAATATAAAATTCATTCCAATTACAAAGCAATTTCAAATATTCGTTTCAAAATTTTGCAATACTGTATATGCAAAATAATGCAATTAAGGAAGAATGTAGTAAAATTTATGTGCCAACACTGAAAGTAAGAATAATCTTTATCATTATATTTATAATAAAACTCAATGTGTATATTTAGGCTCTACAGGCCAAACCGTTCGAATTACAGCTACCAAATTTGGTGCGTGTACATCTTAGGGGCCGAAAATATGCCACTCGGAGCCCTTTTCTTGAATTTTTAATAAAAATTTTAATTTATTAAAAAACAAGCGCCATTTAAAAGTTTTTTCGCTATAACTTCGGAAAATATTATAGCATAAAATTGATTTTTTCATCAAGTTAAATCTTAAAAAAAAATTAGCTTTTCATTGATACTGATGTTTTGACCTATAAATTAAAACTCTATTTTTAATGAATTTTTAAACATTTAATTTAATCATATTTTTCAACAATTTATTTCGCATAAAATAAAAATAAAATTATATCTTCTCAAGAATCTCATAAAAAAAAAAAAAAAAAAAAAAAAAAAAAATCAGCTTTTAATAATATGTTGCCATCACAATTTCAAAAGTTCTGATTAAGAAAAATAATTTAATTACTGCTGCAAATAAAACCTAGAAAAATGTAATTTTGTGCAAGTGATTATATGAAATGAAATAAATAGGAAATGGGATATTTTTTAGTTAATAAATGTAAGAATTTTTTTAATGATCGTTTGCAACATCAAAATTACCAATTCTTTGAAAGAATTAAAATAAATAAAAATACGAAATAAAAAATATATTACAAAAGTGCTATTGTTAAAACTAAAAAAGAATTAAAAAAAAAAGAAACACTAAACGATATTCTTCTGAGTGCATGATTAATTTTTTAAAATTAAGAAATCGTGAACAAACTAGAAGATGACGCCATTTCATAGAAACGACGAACAAAAAGCAATTGATAATAAGATGGGAAGTAAAATAAACTCTTAATTAATTTTGTTGAAGTAAAAAATTTCTACCTTCGTGTTCTTTTTACTTTTTAAAACTACAAAATACGGTTTTTAATTGTTACATTTACTTATATGAAGAAGATACATAGTGAAAATCAAAGAATTCCTTTTCCTGAATGTAATGAATTTCCGCATTTTAATCAATCCGGCCGAAATGAAAAAGTATCTGCTTTCAAAAAAGCATACGTAATAATTAATAATGCAATTCTAATAAAAGCAGGTTAAAATGTTTTTTGTCCGTGTATTTAGAAGACATCAAAAACTTCAAACCAAAACAATATGATGTTCTCACATGATAAGAAATAAATCAACTATCATTCCGAATTAAACATATAAAAATGTAATTTTCAACCCATGTCTGCATAAAATGAAACAAATTTGAAACATGATAATTTTCGAAAGTAAATGCGAGGAAAATTTTTCTATGATATTTTACTATACATATATTACTAATTCAACTAAACAGTTTTATTTAAGGCAAATGTAGTTTAATATGTAAAAGACATCTTCTATAACCCAACAGCTAATTTGTAAACTTTTTGTAATAGGTATATATGATTGTTTTATTTTATAGATATCCTCACTAAGTGAAATATATAATTATATATTAGTAGATTGAGGGGAAAAATGCTGATGAAGTACGAATTTTAAATGTTTACATACATCATATGCTCTGTGAATCATATTTAATAAAATATTCTTGAGACACTAAGACCTTAAATAAAAAAGTGATACTCCGATCAACTGAATTAATCATTAAAGTTGACCAATTTATTAAATTTCAATATCACTATTTTATAAAAACTGGCGATTTTAGATAATTTTATCGAGTATCTGAAAGAAGCCATTAAGGGTTTCTCAAGAGTAATTGGCCTAGATTATGAAAATGTTGATTATTATAATTTTGCAACATTCAGAACTGAATAAAATGGTCAGATATGATCGCAGAAGATAAAAACGTTTATATATTTATTTAGAAGTTAAAACGTAAAGAATATTTTACAGAATAGGAATCTATAAAACTAAAAGATTGTCTATAAATTTAAAATTCATAATTTTTTGAAGTATATTTATAAAAAAAATATTATTTTTGAGAGCATTTATATACATCTAAAAATAAAATTAAAAACTGAATGTTTCATTGAATCCGTGAAATGTTTGCTGAATAATTCCTTGAGATATCATAATTTTTGAAAACTTATATTACAATTTCTGCAGTGAACATAAAACTTAAATGTCATGCTATTCTGCTTTCAGTTCTCAGTTTTATTTACAGACATGCTTGGATGAGTGAAAATTTCTTTATACTAAGTACACTTCCATCATTTACACTCTAATTTAAACTAAATTTTACGGGCGCTGATAGAAAATCAGAGAGAGAGGCAAAAGTTCAAAGATCAGGAATGCTTAAGGTCTAAATAGTATAAGTGAATTTTATGACTATCGAAATTTGAAATTTAAAAATATTTTGCTGAAAAAACCTAT
Source organism: Argiope argentata (assembly GCA_026289955.1). Lineage (NCBI taxonomy): Eukaryota > Metazoa > Arthropoda > Arachnida > Araneae > Araneidae > Argiope > Argiope argentata. The sequence continues at coordinate 8,393,252 of JAOUZG010019159.1, read as the reverse complement.
TATGAGACCTAGTTATATAAAAAAAAATTAATTGAATCTTTTAGCCGGCATTAATGCTGCGAACCAGCTGGCCACCAAAATTGGCTAGTATACTAATAAAATAAATATTAAAATCAAATCTACTTTGCATATTTCAATGTATCATGTCAGAATATCATTTCTTGAACGGAAAAGTGAATAATATTGAGTGAAATAATATTTTTGTTCATTTTAATTGCTTCATTGAATGAGTCACTTTAGTATTGCAAACGATCCAAATTTTTTTTGTTTCGCGTTTATTGTTTAAAAAAAATATTACACTTTCTATTTATTTCATTTCATATAATCATGCTCTCAAAATGAAATTTTTCTAGGTTTTATTTGCTGCAGTTATTGACTTCAATTCAATTATTTATTAAATTTCACTTAAATATTGGTTTAATCAACAAAATATATTTAAATTCGAAATTTTTAGATCCAAATAGCTGATACTGATAGCTGATCTTTTCTCATATTATTAATGGTGTTATCTATTTAACATTCTATCTTTAGTTATTAGTTTTTTTTCCTATAATTGAAAACTTAGAAAATTTTATTTTCTAAATTTAATAAAGGAATAATACATTTTCCTATTAATTTATTAATTCTATTTTAATTTAATAATTTTCTCTCTATTTTTATCCATTTAATAATATGATTGCAATGAGAAGCAGTATTTAAAAATGGAAGTACTTAAAAAATTTCAACATTGCTAAATTCTGAAATTAAATTTCAACTGCAAGAACTAAAAAATTTGAAAAATTTTATTGACAGCTTATCTTAAACTGATACTGCTCAGTATGGAATTATAAGCCCAATTTTCATATTTTGATCATCAACAATTTGGAAATGCCAGTCTCAACAATGAAAATAATTTGAATTTTACTGACCAAGGAAATATAATGTTAAAAAACGATGAAACAAGCAATAAACTCAAAATATGCTTCAGCTAGTCGACTACATTTGAAGAATTGTTTTTGAAATATTGGATTTTTAAAAAACTATTTATTGTTTAGATATATTGTCAATTATAAACACTAGAAATACAAAAAAAAAAAAAAAAAAAAAAAATTTGAAAACATGGTATATTTTGAGAAATAGGAAAATTTTTATTAAAATTTAAGGAAATTTAACCAAAACGGCTAACGTTCTACATAAAATTGTAATGCAGCAATCCTAATTTTTCCTTTGTACTCAAGTTATAGAATACTGATGGATGAAATGAACCGAAATATAAGAAAAATATTCAGATACACAGAAGTTATCTTAAAAATATACATAAATATGCCTTTTCACCATAAATTCACAACTTAATTTTTCTAAAAACACCTGAAAAAAATTCTAATTTTCTAAAAACATCTGAATTGAAAAGGTACTTCACCAGCAATAAAACTTTTGGTTCATTTTATTGCCCATATTATTTGAAACTTTCTCTGCAATTTTTATGTAAATGCCTCAAATAGTTTTTGAGATTCATGTTAACGGCAGAGAATTTTTATGAAAATTAAAGTTTTGAGAAAGTTGAAGTTAAGAACAAATTTTAGTTGGGAAATATGATTCCTGTTATTAAAATTGTTTAAAATTTCCCGGCATTTCAGACCTCACTTTTTCCTCAATAAGTCAGCATTTTTTCTTTCGGAGGGCAGAAAGTTTTTTCTTTTAGATTTTGCTTTTGCTAGTGAATGTCTTTTAGAACTTTTAATTCACATATAATTCCCTTCATTCAATTTTAAATTGTTTAAAATTTATATTAAGCCTTTTATACAATCATGAAATTGAAACTAAACTAAATAAACCTAAATGCAGTGTTTTCATTTCGACAAAATTCTGTTTCCGTACATAGTTTCATAACTTGCCACTGAAACTCTCATTGGCATTTTTCGTTTTTCCATTTAAAAGCTTACACGGTAATTCCTGTTCACATAATTTCTTATGAAACGGTTTCACTGTGTTTATTATATGTGGTCGAAGTCCTGGTGATTTATCCTGGAATGTTAAAATAGTTGTTACCTCTGAGTTTTGAACTTGCGGTAGTAACATCAGTAGAATTAGTTGAAATTTCACTTTCAGTAACTTTTTTAGAATATCCAAAATCGTACTTATTTCTGGAGAATTTTTGCTTTGAGCGATAATTTTTTTGATGACCCATTATAAAAATGTTGAAAACTGTAAAAAGTTTCAAGAAAATTAAAATTTTTGTCTTTTAAATGAAGCAAAATGAAATTAGAAAAGCAAGCGCGAAATCGTAAACAGAGGAGTAAGTAAACGGAAATGTTTCCAATTTTTCGCAAAGAAATAAGGAAAATATGTGTTCAAAACATATGGCTTCTCAAGAACCTAAAGTAAAACTATTTTATAAAGAAAAAAAAAAATTAAAATCTGGCAAATTGAAGGCCATTTTTGGTTTCGGAATGCCACTTCTCGTTTTATTTTGTTTCAGTAAAGTATTTTATAATCGATATAATTATTTTTCTAAATTAATTAAGAAAAAAAAAACTGTTTTGGAAAGAGGAAAGTCTGAACGACAAGAAATAATTAAAACAGATTCGCAAAAGTGGTCGAAAACCAGTGTTTTTAACGCATTTGGATACCTTAAAATATTATTTTAAAATTGATTACAAATATAT
>JAOUZG010019159.1:8373010-8390207 GCA_026289955.1 Argiope argentata | reverse complement strand
ATTTTCCAGACCATCATATATTAGAGGCCATTTTACACCAGTGAAAAGAAAGCTTTTTTTTCAATTTTAAGTTGATATAAAAATCCTTTTTGTGCTGTTACATTCTTTGTAAGTCACGATAAACAAATGGCCAAATTTTGCTTTCCTTTTTGATAAATAGAAATTTTAATTTAATTAAAAAAATTTTCCGAGATGCACATTCCCATCTTCCAAAGTATTCATGTGCCAAGCAGGTAGTTGTAGGACACACGGTCTGGCTCGTAGAACCTGCCACACAAGGACACAAACTCTTAGAGATTATTCAATTATCGTTATACAGATTAATGAAAATTTTAAATGAAGTATTAGTACTATATTAAATTTTAGTACTATTTATGTTATTCACAGATGAATAAAATTTATCTTAAAAGGCATGCGACTGTACTGAAAAACAGTCCTTCTCAAAAGTTCCAATTTTAAAATTAAGCTGATTTCACAAAATGTAAAAGAAGAAAATCATTTTTCCCGTATCAGTTACATCATGTTAAGTAGTCGGTTGCATAATGCATTAGGCTCATTTTACTGTATAATCCCTTGAGGTAATTTTGGCATTTGTTCTGTATTGGATAATAAAACCACTTTGTTATTCATTTTTTATTTTTCAGACTCTTTTAACGAAAAATATTCAGTGATTAAAATGTGCATTTTAAAATAAAATCTAAATAAATTACAAATTTTTTTCGTGGTTGAAAATGCAGTTGACAATGTCTTAAAAGATTGTTTGGTATTTTAACAATGAATAATTTTTTCATCCATAAAGTTTAAAAAGAGAGCAAATTTAATTATAAATAGTGGAGCTTTATAAACCATGAATAGCAAAATTAAGGTAATTAAAAATATTCGGCACTAATTGCAGGTGCCTACTATACCTTGTCTTTAACTGGAATTTGTTACTATTTCAGTTCTTGCTCAGATTCAGTTTTCTGAATTTTGGAATGTCTTATAGAATTGAGAAATTTCGGTTTTTCTTCTACAAAACACTCAGATTAACTTAACATGTGTTTAAAAATTTAGGCCTATTCGTTTCTGGAAGAATCTAAAAGTTGAGTACTCTAGGTCAGATACTGGCAAAAACTTTCCATAAAAAGAAATTTATAGATATATATTTATCAAAATGATATTTCAGATAACTTCAAGTCAGTAACTTGAATTATAACGTAAACCTTTTCATAAATTATTAAATAAACCTAAAAATATCTTTTTACTTTTTCTTATACGAAGTATGAGATTTTGTTTAGTTTAGTCATATTAGAATCCCATTTTAAAGCAAAATTAGGGCTATTTTGGGATTGATCTCTTAATTTTATAAATGCTGCCAGATGACGAGGACGACACCTGAGTTGGTACCTCCTCTCTAAACTTCTCCATCATGCCATCAGCAGGACGTTTAGAATTGGTGGATGCTTACACGGCAATTTTTTGATGGATTTGAGTCTCGAAGTATACAAAGAGAAAATATTGTAATTGTCAAAAAATTCTCCAGCATGATTTTGAAGTATATTCAACTTTCAAACTACCCTAAATTAAAAAAAAAGAAACTATGGCTGCCTGATTTTTACTCTGCAAGCATCATAATTCTAAAATGCTTTGAGATATCTAGATGGATGAAATTTATTAAAAAGTCTTTCCGGTTAATTAATACCTATCTTTCAAATTTCGAATGAAATTCGTCTGTTTCCCTGTCCGAATAAGAGTAAATACGATAGTAATAAAATTATAAATACTAATCTATAGATTTTTGACAAATTTTTAACGAAATCTATCAACGTAGTGGTAATTGTTAGTCTATACTTTTATGTAATCGCTATAACTAACAAATGTTATCTGCAATTTCATGCCATTGCGATAACTAAAAAACACACTGACTTTAATAAGTTAAGTTAACTTGCTATAAAAACTAATGTTTTGAGTTAGATTTCAGTTCCTCGAAGATAAGGTGGCCAAATGTATATTCGGTTTTTAATGTGAAGCATAAGCGACACTCTAAAAATAAAAAAATAGCACTTTTATTGTTCGTGATTATACCTAAGGCCCACAACTCCTTGTGCAAAGAGGATAGTATTCTTATTAGACAACAAGTGAGAAAATTTTGAGGAGGCCACATCAGTCGGTTTTTGCTGCTCAAATGTATTTATTTTTGTTTTGAAGAAAGGTGCTGAAATAATTACACCTGAAATTTTCTTAGTTATATCAATCAAAATCCCAAATTTCTTTCATACATCAAAATAGAAAAAATAAATAAATGATTTGAGAGATTTTTATTTCTAAATTATCATTTTTAATCTCTTAAAAATTTATGTATTTTGAAATATTTCCTTCATATAATATAGAAATAAAATATGGTTTCTGTAGATTTCTTTTGCTGAATTTCCTGAAATTATTCTTTGAAAAATTTCTTTGAAATTCTGTGAAATGAGATTTTAATTTTCAAATTAGGCGGCAGATTCATGAAGTACATCTGATATATTTCGATTTATGTGTGAAAAATATCTGCTCCTAAGATATTCTGCTCCGAAAAGATTCAAGTTCAAAAGCATGAGTTTTATCATATAGGAACATGATGTTTTGTTTTGAGATTTTTGAAGCCTCAAAAGAGGTAGCCAACAAATTGGCGATTTATCGTTTTTGAGGCATAGATTTTTCACTTATAGGATTATTAAAAAATAACGCAGAAGGTTCTCACATTTGGCGATTTATCACCAAAAATAATTAAAAAATAGGAATTTAATTTGTAATTTAAAAGTTTAAGTTAATAGTAGAGTTGTTACATTTTTTTATGTTGTTAAAATGCTTTTATTATGTGAGAACATGTTATATTGGCTTGAGATTTTTGAAGTAAAAAAATTGAATCGGCTGAAAACTGGCGATTAATCGATTTTGTGGCATCCATTTTTCGCTTTTATGGTTATTAGAACATGGTAAAAATGGTTGTCCCATTTGGCTATTTATCACCAATAAGAAGTTACAACTTTGAACGAATGCCCGGATATATCGACGCATGCTTATTCTGATAGTCACATGATTGCTTCAAATCTGTTTAAATTGGTCAATGACTTAAATTAGCTAAGAAAAACAAGGCCTTAAAATAATAATGTTCTCAATTGAAACATGAAATTTAAGATAACAGATTTCAATTTAATAAAATTTAATTAAAGCAGAAATATAAACAGACAACTTATGCATTATAACTCGTAATGTGCCACTTCTAGAAGAAAATTAGTACTGAAATATAATTATTTTCTTTCTTTTTTTTTGCGATTGTATATATTTTTCTGTAGGTCAGTAATTGAATTCTATAATTTTTGCAAAAAATAAGAGAGGTGGCCTATATACATATTTTTATTTTTCATATAAAATGTTAATAATATTTTGCTAGTCAAACACTTGTGTATATGAATTTAAACATTGTGCTTACCTACTGGATTTCCATTAATTCAAAACTCATTATTTGATAATTTTTTTTATTATTTTTTTATTTTTGCAGGAAAAAAAATACCGTTAAAAGAATATTAATTATGTTTTTTTTTTTCAAAAATCTGAAAAAGAATAGAAATTTTTGTTCATTACGAAACAATATTCTAAAACAAGAAATCGACCAAAATTAATTTAAGTTTGTTCGAAACAAATTTTACTGACTTCACTTAAAGAATTAAATTGACTCTCCTTTTTTTTCTTCATTTTTTGTTATAAAAGTAGATTTGGAAATGTAGTAAGAAAGTTATCCATAATAAGCTGATATTTGCAATGTTTGAATTTTTAGAATTCCAAATTTTAGGTATTCTCCATACAGGAAAGTTGGGAAATTAAATGGCGGCAAACACTTTTCCAGAGATTTGAAGTCCAATATTGAAGATATCTTTTTTTCTGTGAGTCACTACCTATTAAATTAAAAATACTACATTTACTCACTTTTTTTTTTAAAAAAAAGTTTAATAACTCAAGTTTTGTGTTCTTGTTTATTCTTCCATCAATATATGTATTTTATAAAATTGTAATTTTTTTTGAAATATCTAAATTTTAATGTTTAAAGTTGATTGTAAATTATGAATTTAATTTGAATTTAGAAAAGCATTTGTTTTATAATCATCTAGATTATGTTATTAATCCTTTCAAGTCATAAAAAATCCATTGATATCACCATAGGCAGATTTTAACGATTCAAAAATTTTCAGTTACACCTTTTTTCTTAAATTTTCGGTTTCTTATTCTTTACTTCTTTCTAGTTACTTATTTTCTGATAAATTTATGTTCCATGTGTGTGAACCAACCATTTATGTTCCAATTATGTGAGTAAATTCCTTGTTTTTTTTCATGAATTCAATCAGGTGATACAATTTGGTAAATGTGTTTGTGGTTGATGAAGGGCGCGATACGAACCCGCGATGCTATCGCCACTAGCTGAGTAATATAATTATTACTAAAAGTATACTTAAGTATCGTAGATGTTATCTGGCTTATGAAGCTAGCGTCACAGTACTCCCTCACCATTGAGTTGGTGGAGAGATGAACAATTTTTTATAGCTCCAAGGTTTATTGAGAACATGTGAGTGCGTTGCCAAGCGAATGTGTGAGTTCCTACGCCAAGTGAGTCTGACGGCTTTGTTTTGCCTCCTGCTTCAACTGAGTCTAACAGGTTTTGCTGCGGATAGATGGCGCCACGAAGGTGACATGAAGTTGCGTTGTTATCAAGGTCAGCAATGTGGCAAGTGAAGGTCGAGGTTAGACTCGTTAGCTTCATAAGCCATATGACATCTACGATACTTAAGTATACTTTTAGTACTGTGGTTGTGTTACTCGGCTACTGGCTCTAGCATCGCGGGTTCGAATCGCGACCTTCATCAGCCACATTACGTGATCTAAAATAGATAATCGATTGCGTAGACTAGGCTCGTTGGCTACAATTATTTGTGAATGCAACTATAGTGTGCATTTAAAAACTAGTATATTTCAACCATTTACCGATATAAATGTTTTGTGAATTAATGTTTAATATGGTGGCAATAATTGTAAGTTGCAAACGATTAAAACATTTTGTAAACAGATGGACAATACGTCAGTGAATCACATGACCAGAACAGCCAATCATGTTCAAGATGCTCAACCTGAAATTGAAGGATGTAGCCACCTGTCTCTGTGGATTGAGGGCTGTCACAGGTAGATCGATTAAAAATAGGTTATTTACCCTTTGCCAAATAAATTCTAATTTTTTTGAAATATAATTATTATATTAATATTTTGTCAAGATAATTTATGAGGCTCTTTTGTATTTCATTAAGTTCATTGCATAATTTTTTGAATAGATAATACACAGAAAGTAAATAATCCTCAAAAATTTGATGAAAGAAATTTCGAAGAATCGATTAGGTCTACTTGAGTTCGAAAAACACATTTTTGAAAAGTTAACCCTCTAACAAAGACAACACAAAAATAGAGTCATCTTTTTGGATCAGAGGTAGAGCGTCTTCCTCGTGTTCTGGGAGTCCCGGATTCGAGTCCCGGTTAGAGCATGGTTATTTTTCTGTGTGCTATCTGGGAGATGTGTGACTGTGCCCCCCTGTAAAAAGAGGCTGGGCAAGCGAATGAGTGTGATAGAGCTAAGTCAGACCTCTACCTATTTCCAGGCACTCTGGTCCTTGTGACTAGCAGATGCTGCAATATTTCCCCATCCAGTAATGGACCTGGTTTAGGACTGTTGACCAATGGGGGCAACCACAAAAACGGTTTTATCTACGCAAAGGAAATTTGGTATTGGGTCTATATGCCAAATTTGCGAACTTCTATCAAATATTGAATAAAATCTGTTCAGGGGGGAATATGTCTGTCCGCTTGTTTGAATACAAGTTAATGTGATAGTTACAAAATGAAGAAATTAACATAGGTAAACTTCGACACATAGAATTAAAATCTATCATCTAGACAGCTAGCTTTCAAATTTTGAGCCTATCCTATAAGGGATGCATCGTCTGTTGGATTGTATTTTCAGGAACATGTCAGCGTGGTAATTCAAAGTTACTTAATATACCAGATTTTGTATGAGATTTTGCGGCTACAATTGTAATTCTATGCCAAATTTCTGCTTTAGGAGAAAATAACGTTTAAAACACAAACTTGATTTTCGGATTAAAGGCCAAGGAATAATCGCCAAATAATTCGTAAAGAACGACACGATAGATACTGTACAAAATCAAGCCTAATGTGAATATTTCATAATTATTGTATGTATAATTTTCCCTGTGGTAGTACAAATTATTTATTATATCTATGGTAGTTCTCATTATAAAATTGTATGAATTAATTGCAAACATAAAAATGTGATTCATGTGTAAACAGTTGTAAAACATACATTCAGAATAGAAACAAAGATTTTATTGAGTTATTACATTCAGCATAATCTGCAGCACAACATAAATATATATTATAAAGGTATTAAGAAATGAAATTATGTACACATTCTGTACAGATGCCATTATTTAATTTAACCATGTTCAGATTACAATGACAAAATAATATGAACTCTGAGCATATGAAACACACACACTGTGTCAATCAAAGTAACTCGATATCTTTGAAGAATTTTAATGTTTTTCACACCTGAGCAATTGATTTTCAATACTACGTTTGAAGCATTTCTTTTAGCGATATGATTAAAAATGTGAATACTTAAAAGCATGAAGCAGAACATGTAACCAATGAATGCGTCGGGGGATTAATATATGATAACCAAATGATTGTTTCATCCTTTTTCTCTATTCTACAGAAATTATCTCCTTTGGAATATACTATAATTTCCCCAAAATTCACTTTCAAACAGTTTTTGATGATCTTTAAAGATCTAATCATATCAGAAGGCAAATAATTAATTCTTATCCTCTTCATAGCCGTTTTTTTTGGTGTTTTAGTTTCAAAAAAATCAACGTGCGAGTCAATAAAAGTTTCATTTCTTAAAATTTAACCTTAGAATAAAATTAAAACTCAACTCAACCATTCGAATTTGATGATGGCATTCATATTATCATTTGAGGAAGACGTCACGTTTGTGATTTTTTAATCATACTGGGGGTGAGGGGAGATCGCAGGAGGTCATTTGTTTACTTTTCGAATCTGTTATCCTACTTTACTGATGAGGTAAGATTTAAATTCTTTATAGAACGTTTTGTACTTTTTTCTCCAAATTTAAATCTTTCGTTATTTTATCCGATTTCTATTTTTAGATTAACGGATTTTATCAGTATTTTTAATAAAACTTATCAACATTAATTTAATTTTTTTCCATCTTTCTGATAAGTAACTTTTATTTAATTGACACACTGAGCAAATAATGTATTGAAATAATTTTGATGAAAATTCTTTAAGCAGAGTATTTTTATTGCTATAACCGATTATAAATTCGTCAAAATTGGTATTATCAAAAAGACAATTTTTTAAATTAGTGTAAAAATTGCTTTTGTGTTGTACTATCTTCGAACGTTATAGACCCCCCCCGTCAAAGTTACATTTAATTTTATCTTAATTAAAATTTTAAAAAAATCACATCGAGGTGCACATTGCCATCCACCAAAGTTCACATGGGTTAAGTTTAATAGCTACCGTGTGATTACGATGGCGTTTCCGATAACGGTGCTGATTAAATGGGCGGGGGAAATTTTCAACTTCGGCCAGGGTTACAGACAGCAGTAGATGTTTATATATAGATTATTCTTGATATTGGCACAATTAACAGAATCAGACGAATGAGAAGGTTTGCAAAAATAAGCTAACTCTACAATTATTTCCCGCTTATAAAACTTTAAAGAAAAAGAAGTGAAGGAAAAAAATAATTAAGAGGAGACGCAAATTCATTTTCCAAAATATTGTTCCATGATAATGTTTTTAGGCTTGGTTCGTTCATATTTTTATTAATTAGAAAAATTACTCTTAATTATAGCAATGATAACATGCACACAAAAAGTATTCAATACTATCGGAAGGCGAATGTTTAAAAGCAATAATTCAATTAATGAAAAATATTGCTGTAAAATGTATTTGAAAATGTTTTTAAAAAATTAGGTAAATTAGAAAAAAAAAATACTGCGTGCAAATAATGTTTTCCTATATAATTAAGCGTGTTTGAAACTTAAAAATGGCAGTTAAATAATTTTGTGCTATAATATTCTTCGTAGTTATGAAGAAAAATGCTAATTCAAATTTTGAAAAGACTTTTTTTAGTGAATCGTTCCACTCAAAAAGTAATTACATGCCAAATTTAGTAATTCTAGGTCCAATAAATGGCCATATAGAGAAGTTCAGAATGATGTTTTGAATTATTCGTGATTCAATTTATAGATGGTATCTTGCCTATAAACATTATGATGCTTGATAAATACTACAACCTGAGTGCCATCTCTTTTTGTTTTATCTTTACTATGCGAATCATATTTATAAACACTTGAGATTTAATCAATACATTCTTGAAATAAATAAATAATGCAATATTGATAACGATGATGTTGATGATTGTCGACTTAATGTGATTCTCAGCATAATGATCCTTTTTAAAAAATGGGGAATTACACTACATATGGTCTGGAAAATCCATTTGGCATTAACAATAAAACGAAAATTTGTTATTTTCAAGATGGTAGATGATTCTGATGACAGGACGCTTTAAAGAGTATTCTTTTTTTCCAAGTTTAATAATATTAGGTTCTCGAAGATATTTCACAACTACTTACAAAATCTTCAAGAAACCATTTGGAAAAAACCAGCGTACAGTATGACAAATATCGAGTATTAACAAGAAAAATGATAGCTGTTGATAATGAAAATAATAAATGTTTTTGGCACATTATGAGGTTACAACATGTCACTGTTTATTTAGCAGTAATTTTGCTTCGTTACAAATCGGTCTGAATAATTATTTATTAGTACTTGAAAATAGTAAAGTACTACCCGAACTCTAATACAGAAAACTATGATATCTAGTTAGCCGATTATAAAAGAAATCCCGCAGTCCTTTATCGTATATATAATTTCTGGTAATATAAAATACCCTTGAAAATTAATGTCCTGAACCAGTAAATTATAATTTAATACAGTACAGTACTAATTTGCAACTTAAAAATTAACATGTAATTTAACAAGAATAAGATAATGTTACAAGATAATTTGGCTTTTTAAGATAATGTAGCAAGAAAATTTGACTTTTGACACATTCATATAGAATTGAGCTTAGTGCCAAATTCACTTATTACTAAATCACTCTCTATTGCTGTATATTTTTAAGGTAAATTAAATGATTTATCCAGTATTTAATTACATTACATTGATCATAAAACATCTCTTTTGAGGTATTGTACATTATCAACATTGAGGATGAAAAAAAATTATTTTCAATTTCTTGAAAATTTTGAAAATTAATTTCCTTTTATGATGGGATACGATTTCTTATTACTTTTCTATTTCGAAATATAATTTAGAAAGTCATTTAAAAATGATAATTCATGTTTTCTGTTAATTCATGTTTTAATAAACAAATCATATTCATGCTGTTAATTCATGCTATTAATTCATGTTTTCTCTATTCATGTTTTAATAAACAAATCATATTCATAACAGAATGAAAATAACGTGTACAATAAAGAAATCTTAAATCTACTTCAAAGACATTTTCTTAAAAATCTGGGATAAATTCACACGTAACAAAATTCACAAGCAATAAAAACATTAATTCGTGTCGCCACGGCTTTATGTTTATCCAACTTTTTTTGTACAAAGCCTTGTAAAAACAACATGACTTTGTGTTTATGCTCCTATTGTGAAAGATACGGCGCTTCTAGGATGAGCCTTTAAAGAAAATTCGCTTTCACACACTTTAAAAAGCGAAAATTGTTGGAAAAGCGACCACGCGAGCAGGTTAAAATGTCAATACTACCATTCGACTAGAAGTTCAGGATTCAGTCGAGTCCTGGCAGTACGATACCCGCATTGCAACAAGTAGGCAAGTCCTGCAACAAGTGTTTGCCTAGCTGACCCACGCGTAATCTTCGAAGCCTTTCTCCTCCCAGAAATTGCATTTGTCCTGATGGTAATTTTTGATGATGGTGACGTTATCTCCGGTAATCAGGGCAATGTTTTTAGGGTAAGGTTCCCAACCGGGGATGGGGGATCGCTTTCCCCCTGAACGGACGAAAGCCCTCACCATACGGTGGAGTTCGTCTCTGAAGATGAAGTCGGCTGGTGTCGGTGATTCTATGTAATGCTCCATGTGATCGAAGAAGGCGATTGCCTCCCAGGGATGGAAAGCAAACGATGAAGGATACCCCATAGTCTTCACCTGGATAAAAGAAAAGGGATGTTAGAATATGCTAATCATATCAATTCCCTAGAAAACAAAATGTTATAAAATGTTATTTCCATTAAGAATAAATAACTATGCCGGCTTTCTGACACAGAGGTAGCATGTCTTCCTCGTGTTCTGGTTTGGGCATGCTTGTTCTTCTGTCTGCCATCTGTGAGATGTGTGACTGTGCCCCCCCCCTGTAAAAAGGGGCTGTGCAAGCAAATGTGGCGAGTGTGTAGCTAAGTCGTACTCTTGGCCCTAGTTGGTGCTACTTCAAAAACAGGAGACGCTCCTTTCGGCTTAAATCTGCTGCAGCGTCAGCAATGGGCTTGTCCATAAGCAAGTGCCATAAATAACAACAACAACATAAATAATTATTGTGTGATGAATTAGGAATGGAATGCACTTATTTTTGATGATTAATAATTTTGTTGTGGTTTGTAGTTGTTTTTTATTGCACTTACCATGGAAAAGATCACTGAGGTAGTCAGTGATTTAAGCCTAATCAGCATTTCTTGTTTTGTAGTAACGCCAACTATGGCCAAGAGTATGACCTTTGTTACTAGCTCATTATATTCGCTTTCACAGAACCTTTTTACAGGGGGGAGGGCAGATTCCCGCATCTTACAGATAGAACACAGAAGAACAACCTTGCCCGAACCAGGACGTTCAATAAGTCGAGCTACACCTATGCCAGCACGTAGGGGATAATTGTTTTTAGCAATCCAAAGCAAAGTATCGATTAATATTCATAAAATGAAACTTTTTTGAAATACAATATTGTTTCAAAAGATATTATTACCTTTTTGATAAACGCCGCGCTATATTTTCCCTGCACACCCATGAATGCAATAATTAGCAGCATATAGCATAGCTATTTGATGGAAAATAACTTATCTTCCTGATAAATTTACTGGCGTACTTAATTTTGGAAACTGGTCTTCATTTGAAACAAATTAGGTGGGGCAAATACAATTCCTTTAGGCTTTAAGTTGTTGTGCTTTATCATATTATTTTCGAGGTACTCTCCCCTCGGGGGGGGCGGCATGGCGGTGGTTGGATCTCTCCACGCTGGAGGTTACTCAAATAGGTAACGGTCTGACACCGCCCATCGATGACGGGGCATACTTCTTTCTGGGAGGGTTGTACCATGGCCGGTGATGCCCTTAAGACTCAACCACAGTTACCGCCAGTGTTGCTGCTGCGGCAGTTAGGTCATTCTGTTTTTGGTTTATCAATGTGCCTTCAGGTGATACGGTCATCTGTCTTTAAATCCTTCGACTTACGAATTCACTTAATTTCCTGATTAGGTGACACTTCATATTTCGGATATTTATTGTCATTTTAATTCTTATAATAGTATAAGAGCCATTTAAGATATTGAAGCTTTTCTAAGTGATGTTTCGCATTTTAAATTATTTAATACTTCCACTTAGTTGCGGATTAAAAACTAAAAATTCAGTAATTCGATTCGCATAGAAACATCATAGTATGCGAAGGGACTAAATAATTAATGATATTTCATCTATATTTTTTATTGGCGATTCAGTTTGGTAACTATTAAGGATTTCATCTAGTCATCAAATTTTATATAGAATAATACAACAATATCGTTGATACAATTATGAAAATCACAATTTCGTTCAGCCTGACTAAAAAAAAAATTGGGCAATTCCAATATCGCCTTTTAAACTATTTAATGTTAGGACATTTTTTCATTTTTGAAGAAGCCCAGTGATTGCTTTCAGAAGTATATATGCTGGTGTCCTGTCATAGGAGTACCACATCTTTGTGATCTGGGCGTCCCAATTCGACTCCCATTTCGAGTATGGTTGCTTTTCTTTTTCTGCGTTCTATCTGTGAGGTGTATGAGCGCGCTCCCCTATAAAAAGGGGTTTGTGCAAGAGAATGTAATGCATGAGGTAGATAAGTCGTATTCATGGATCTAGTTGGCGCTGGTGAAGAAAACAAGAGACGCTTACTAGGGTCAAATCGCCGACAAATAACTGTCTCCAGACTTGTAAAGTGCCATAATTGACAACACAGAAGTAAATATTTTTTTACTGGAGCCTTTTCAGAGAGTCAAGTATAATATTGATTCAAGTGATATGAATATTTTAGATGAAAATTTAGTTTTTTTTTCAAACAATAACAATTTTGGAAGTAAGGGGTGCTGATATACGCGGATCACATCAAATAACAAAAAAGAGAGTGCGAGATTAATGGTTAAACTTCGAAATGGGGGGGGGGAGATTTGAATTTGTTCTGAGTGCAATATGCAAGACATCTATAGTATTAGCTTTTTTTAGAAATCGAGAAAATGACTGAAGGCAGTAGATTAATGAGGGAAACATATGTTTTTGTTTATAATAGTTTTACCTTAAAAGGTGAGGTTAAAAAAAGCATTGATAAAATATGCATTAGTATAAGCCAATACCTAATCTTAGTAACTACCTATAGTAACATAGGTCACTTAGGTTGTTGAGTTACTATCCGTGGTAATCCATGCTGTTGAGTTACTATTTGGTTGGGAAAGATACTGATTGATAGGATAGGACTGATAGACGGTCAAATCTTTATTTATTTGGTTCTAAAATTAATACATATTTATATTCTAGAGATTAAATCTATGTGCGAAATTTTATATTTCCTGCTCTTTATGGTTTATAGTTATTGTAATCAGGCAACCAAACTATTAAAGAGATACATAGATAACGGCTAGGAATTCTGAAATACTTATAATCAATCTTTTAGCATTAGAATAGCTGCAGAGGAATGATGACAAATAAAAGTATCCAATGATTGGGTTCGACAAATGTAACGTTTAAATCAAACACAACTTATTATGAGGGTAAAAAACGAAAAACATGATGAAATATTTATAGTTGGAATGAACAACTTGTTAATATATAGACGGTTATTACAGACATTCATTACAACATATGAGACAAATATTTATTGACCTGAACAGAACAGAACAGGAAATACGAATATGACTCACAAAAACTAAAAAAAAGTTACAAACATAATGACGTGAATTCATACCCTGTCTAAAATCTTAGATTCCAATATTAGCTACGGTTATCGGATTGATTAAATGTCAGATACGATACCAATTAAATAACTATATGTATTGATATCAAGTGAAATGATTTACCCAAACTAATGGAGTACAATAGCAGATTCAAAAAGCTTTGAATCATTCTAAAATAAAGTACGAGAAACAAAAGAATTTGGAATTTATAATTATGATACAACCTTAATTCCGAAATTTTCTAACACAGACAGTTAGATTTTCTGTTAATATATTTCGTCGAAAAGTAGGATTTTTTCGTTGAAACTTCTGACGAATTTGGTGTAAAGACAATATGCTATATTTTATCCCTTTAGCTCAAAGCGGTTTTGAGTTGTCATGCCCACAGACAGACAAACATAATTCCAAAATTGAATGTTTCGAACTCAGGGAGATATGGGACTTGCTCAGACTCAAATATTTCGCATTTAAATATTTTGCTTACATTACTTTCTCTCTGAATACGTTCGTATACTGGAAAATAATGATCAATTAGGAATTTTTTACCTGTGATGCTTGAATAAAACATCTCTTTATAACTGTTTATTTACAGCTCAGTGCAATAGCAACTAATTCTAGATATTTGAATTCCTATAAATTGCAAATAGTTTGCCTTGAGATACGAATTTCACAAATATAGAATTTACTTCCTTAAAAAAATATCTTCAAATCTTCAAATCCAGAAAGATACGTTTCCATTGAAAAAAATTGAATAAGTGTTTAAAAGAATAAATAATAATTTGTACCACATTTTATTTTATTCACTTCTAAAGAATAAACTACTCGGAAAAAGTCCTAGTGGAGATCCAGAAACTTTAACCCAGACTTCGCCCCGGGCATTATGGGAAAAGGAAATATTCGCGGTAAAATGTGACAACAATATCAAACAGCTGTTGGATGTTTCAGGCTGATCAAACTGTCACTTAAGCTTTGAAAGTGATGAATCTTTCAAAGTGCACAGATTTACTCGCCGAAAAAGCCGGAGTCTGGAGTGAATTTCTCCGTGTAAGCATAAAGTTGACAAGAGGAATTTCACAATGTCCTCACCTCTGAAAGAATATGAACTGTGTTTTTTTATTGTTACATTAAAAAAATGGCAACATGGAGTTTATCGTACTACTTTTTCTGAAGAATAGAAATTCGTAAAAAAAATTTAAAGTATGGGGTATTTTATAAATAAACATATATATTTTTTATTAGCGAATATGATTAATTTATGTATATGTAAGATTAATCAAAGATCAGTAACAGGTTTCATTAGATGATTATTAATGAAAACAGAGTTTTTACAGTCAATATTGATTTTGCAATTTAGTTACTAATTCTCAATAATTCAATGATTATTAATGAAGGCAGGGTTTGAACAATCAATATTGATTTTGCTATTTAGTTACTGATTCTCAATAATTCAATGATCATTAATGAAGGCAGAGTTTGAACAGTGAATAGCGATTTTCCTATTTGGACACTAATTCTCAATAATTCAGTGATCGTTAATGAAGGCAGGGTTTGAACAGTGAATAGCGATTTTGCTATTTGGACACAAATTCTCAATTCATTAAATTTGGCTTTCCTTAATCATATATATCATTAATTTTAATGTGTTTTATGTTTTTTTAATATTTTTTCGTGTACGATGTATGGAATAACTATAATAAAGTAATAAGTAATAATAATAAATAATAAGTAATAATAAAAAAATTCGAATTCTTAGAATGTGGCGAAGAATGTGTCCTTTTTGATAATAGAATGACTTAGAATGTGTCCTTTTGATAATTTTCATGTTTTAGATCATCTTCTCCCGAGTCTAAAAGAGGCATCTTCGGCACTTTGCATGTCTATCCGTCTGTGAACGTGATAATTAAGAATGCTTTATGCTAGACTGCTGAAATTTAATTTATAGAATTATAACCAAATTTGTGGATTTCTTTCGAATTTTGGTAAAGGAAATCTATCCACAGGAAGTCTATTACTTTGACCGTTCCAGTAAAAGTGAACTCGATAATTACAAAACTATATAAACAGGAATCGAATTAAGTAGTTATATACCGGATTAAGTAGTTTTTTTTTAAAAATAACTTTTTAAAAAATTAAAAACAAACAAACAAATTCGATACATAGCGTCCTTTTTGATAAGTGATTAATTTATTTATTTCAGGAAAAATAAGGAATTTGGAATCAATTGTTGAAATTTTATAAAATGTGAAGAATTAAAATGTGAGAATTAAAAAAAAATGTCATTTGGAGAGAAAAAAGAAATTTAATCCTTACGTTCAGTTTTAACCTCTAACTAAAATTAATTAGGTTTTAAAATAAAACAGATGGACAATTTATGTATTAGTACAATAATGAGATTAAATTTCTTTTAACAGATACAAGGAAGTTTTGGGGTTCAAGATAACATGGGAAACATATGATAATACGAAAAGGTAATGGATTTCTTCAACTTAATCTCAGAATTTAGAACTCCTTTTCTGGATGAAGCCATTTCTTAGACATTAAAGGCAAGAATTAATTTTCCCAATAAACTACTAAACTAACATAAATCCATAAAAAGCTGAACAGACCGTTAGCAAAAACTAATGAGTATATTTTGTTGTATCATGAGTTTTAATCAATACTAATTCTAAATCACTTCGGAATAAATGCAAAATTAGAACTGCTGTATATTGAGAGAAATGAATTGTCATTTTCAAAAAAAGTAACAATAATAACAAGCTAAAATTCAGTATGCGGCCATTTAATGATTGAGATATATACTATTTTTTAAGCCTAATCAGCTTCCATTTCTACGCATTTTTAGAATATTAAAAGTGAATTCGAAACATCAAGTTCCAAAATTTTGATATTTATAGAAACAGTGAATTTATTTATTTAATATTAAAACGAGAGATTTCTTAGGAAAAATTTAATAATTTTCTTTGCTAAAGATATAATGTAAATTCTTTTATTATCTTTAAAATTGAGTAATCTTTCTTAATTCTGATATTTCTTGGCTTTCTGTGAGATAAAGCTTACCTAAAAAATATTTTCTGAAATATTTCCAAAACTTGCAATATCATTGATTTTATGATACAAAATATCAATATGTTTATACTCTTAATATAGTTTAAGGGTGAATTATCAGCCACAAATAGGGACTTTAAAAATTCGTATTATTCTAGAGTGATAAGTAGGTATCAGATACAATGTAAACTTAACTATTCAAGAGCATAGTTTAAAAAGAATAAAATTAATGGAATTACAATTAAAAAGATTTTACAAGACATTATTCATTGTTTTTTTTAAAATTTAATGGCACATTCAGTAGTTGCTGTTCAATAAATAGTCTACCTATATTTTTTTTCTAAAAGGAGGAAATACCCTGATAATTTTTTCATCCTATTCTTTTAACTAATTTTCAATTCCGAAAGCACCTGCGATACCAAAAAATTACCTAACTAATTGACCCATTTCCTAGAAAAAAAATGATGAACTGTTACTCCTTAACAAAATTATGCGGCACTTGATTTATGCACGTATAATTAGTGGGAATGATTTTCCTTCAATTTTCTCGAGTACTTCTCTAATATGGTATATTTTGGTCCATTTCATGGGAAAGAAAAATAAAGAATTGAGTCTCAACAATACTTTTTGTCATTGATAAAAAAAATCATGCAGATAGGTACTTAATAATTTCTATGAACCTCATGATTTAATATAAACACTCACTCACTCACTCACACACACACACACACACACACACACACACACACACACACACACAC
>JAOUZG010019159.1:8355994-8367305 GCA_026289955.1 Argiope argentata | reverse complement strand
TATATATATTAATATATATATATATATATATATATATATATAGTATAATTTCGGCAGATATGTGGTTGAAAGGGCGATGCTTTTTGAGGACGTCAATTTGTTTTACTACGGGAAGCACAATTTTTACACATAAAGGAAGACGTTCTTCGCACCAAAAGAAAGCCACAGTAGCGAAAGGGAAAGAATTTTTCCTTTTTGTGATTTTATTACGGGATTTCGATAAGGATTTAGGTTTAACCCGTGTCAACTTAGGAAAGGAATCTTCAAATATCTGGGTAAGCGTCAAGGAATTTTATCCCTTCATTTGAGGTATGGGGAAAAAAGGGGAAAAAATAAATAAATTTTTAGAGTGCAGGGTGGAAATCATTGAATAAAAAGTGACATTTGTATTAGAAAATTTTAGAATAAAATAACATGGATTAATTTTAGATAAAAAATAGAAGTTTATTATTAATTTACTTAATTAAATTAAGAAATATTATTTGGGGCACACGCACGCGTACGCACGGACAACAAAATATAACTTATACGATTTCAATGAGCATGGTATTTTCATGGAGCCAACCTATACTATAAATTGAATTCTAAATGAACTTAATTCTCACAAAAAGAAATATATATTTTTTTAAAAAAACTTTTATTGATTGCACCTTCCGGGCATTCTCTGCGAACTAATCATTCAAATAAATTTTTGCCTCTCGAAGGAAATTCCTTTCCTTTCTTTATCCAGAGAGACGCCGATGACTCTCGGAAGAAGAATGGGACAAATCTGCGGAAAATGATCCACCTGAATTTTAACAACTTCCGGGCGGTGTTTACATTGATTTATTTGAGCGGGGAAGATGTCGACAGGCTTTTAGTTAGAGTTTCTTGTGTGTTCCTGCGGCCTCCTTCGGTGCTAGGAAGCATTCTAGCGCTAACGACCCGATGTACATCATTCTTTTCTCTACGGGGATAAATCCTCGCATTTCCAAAATCTGTTTATGATAGGCTATTAATCGTTTCTGCAAAAGCAATCTGTTAAACAGGAAATAAAAGATTGTATCTCTCGTGAGGGATTGTTCTAGTGCGGAATTACACGGTTGTATAGAATTAATATATCGCACAGTCATATCGGGAAACATTGCATTCTTGTGGAAGACTAGCTTAGGCAAGTAAAGATTGAATCGAGCAACTAAGAGAGGGACAATTGTTATGTAACGAAATCACAGCTATAAACGGATCATAAATTTGTGGGGAATAAATATTAAGTCGAATAGATTGAAGAGAAGGCACTTGAGAAAATAAAAGAGTTTATATGGAAACCCTGTCTTTTGGTACAAAAGGTTTTACGAGGATATTGTAAGGAACGATGCTTTAACATAAAATACAATATAAGGGAATACCTCGCTAAAGAACACAATTGAAGGATTAATTGAGCTGAAAAAACAACAACAGTGATTCAAAAGAAGGTTGATAATTTGAAGTAAATTAAAGCATGATTAAAGCTTCAACATTTTAAATATTGTAAAAAAATTAAACATTTTTAGGAAAATTAAAAAAATTGAACAGAAAATCGATGAAATTCCGTAAATTAAAAATAAATATATGTAGCACAGTCAGATTTAAAATTAGAGCATTCGGTTAGAATAGGTAAAAATTTGAACAAAAAATTCGTTCAAATATGCAGAGTTAGTTATGTCATTGTTGTTGTTGTTTCTTATGGCACTTGCCATGGACAAGCTCGTTGAGGTAATCAGCGAATTTAGTCTAATCAGCGTCTCTAGTTTTGTAGTAGGGCTAACTAAGGCCAAGAGTACGACTGTTTGCTACCCACTCATCACATTCACTTACACAACCCCTTTTTACAGGGGGGAATATCTACACATCTTACAGATAGAACACAGAAGATCAACCATGTCCGAATGGAGACTTGAATTTGGAATGACCAGTTTATGGTAAAAGAAGCGCTATCCCTATGCCAGGACGCCGGCAGATTTAGTTATAATGCTTATAATTAGAAAGTTTGAGCATTTAGTGTAGTATCAATAGTTATATTTACAATGATTATAAGTAAAACGTTTTAATTCCTTTTGTAGTATCAATAATCTTACAATTCGGAACCTTTGAAGAAATAATGTTTTTGCTTGTTTTTTGTTTGTCGTCCATGTAATAAATAAATTTTCCAATAAATTTACCAATAAATTTTCGGACATGAGGCTAGTGAGGATATTTGCTTCCCTGATTTACGTCTCACTTTTATGGTTGAATATCTTGAAAGAAACAGCATTGGTATCAGTCGAATGCAATATCCTTCAGAACTGTCTCACTTCGAGAAAGGCACAATTAGTCCTTAGCATTGAAATGGCCGATTCCTAAGAGACATATCTAGTGAGTTAAACTATCTAAAATTGACAGTGGCTTTTGTGATTAAAAAGTGGAAAGTGAGTGGTGACAATCAGAATGTACTTCGACCCAGTAAATACCCAAAATGAAGAGATAGACCAACGAGTGATGGCCAAAGAAATTCGGAAAACTGAACCAAATCCATGGCCAAAATACATCAAAAGTTCCAGCAAGCATCCCTAAAGACTGTTGTTTTGATAAATACCATCCGCAAAGAAACACATTTGCTGGGTATCCATGAATGTGCTAAAACGCTTACCAATCGTGTTGTTTGGTTCAGATGGTGCAAGGCACGTTGGAATTGGACCATTGATGAGTAGAAATTGTTTCTTTCGAGTGATAAATTCAAGGTTCAAGGGATATGCGCGAAGAACACCTTTGGGAAGAATATATTGCTCCTACCGTAAAACTTGGTTTGAAGGAATTATGACATGTAGATATTTCTCGTGGTATGGATAGGACTCTTAATCCCAATTCACGGCAAGACGCCACTATTCTAGAAACAATGTGCTTCCTATGTTGTGGCAATTTCACGAGTTGGTTCATTGTTATTTCGAGGGTGACAATACCACTTGCCAAGTCATCCATGGATTGGTATGAGGACAATAGGGTGAATTGACTGGACTGGCCTGTCCAGAAACTGGAATAGAAATCTATAGAAAACCTCTGGTACTTGCTGGAACGTCGAATCAAGGGATGTAGCAACAGTTCAAAATAGGTGAAGGGAATTGCTTGTGTTCTCGAAGTCTAGTGGAGAGAACTACCACGGTCCATCATCCAAACACTTGTGAAAAGCATGCGCTGGAAGGTTGAGACTGTGGATGTATCAGATGGAGGTTCCACCAACTATTGAATGTGAATGCATTGTGTTGATGTCTTTTATCACGTGTGTCCAATTATTTATTTGTAGATGCATTAGGTATCCCAAATATGCACTTTAAAGGACGATTAGAATCCCTGAAAGTCATTTTCAATCTTTCATTATCAGGCAATTTTTGTTTGTTGCCTGTCTATAAACGTGCTGCCGGCAAACGAAACAATATTTTAACGAATTTGTAACATTCCTTGTTACTCGCAGTATGTTTTATAGTAAAGAAGGTAGTTCAGAAATCATCAGATGGCTTTCATGGATGCTGAATGATGCCGAATAAATAATTCTTTCTGTCCTTGAGGACATTTTTTTTTTGAAATTGCAGGAATTTTGGCAAAATATATATTAGGATCAAAGTTAGGATATCTTTCTGGAATCGTTTTTGCCACGAGAAGGAAACTACAATTCTGATAGACAAAACTAAACGTTAACCGGCATTGAGCCAGTCTAAAATAGCAGACGATTCGAGAGACATAAATAGTTAAGTGAAGACTCCCTCTTGCAAGATTTTGAGTGCATTATGCTATTATTGTTGTTTCATTCCTGTTTGTTGCTTATGTATTACTATTTACAGCAAGTGATTATCAAATCTACTCTCCTAATGAGTTTTCTTCTTTGCTTGCTCATGTTTTTTTTCCAGAATAAAGCGTCAATATATATTATTGATGCTGGAATTTTCACCTTACAACTCATGGACGGAATCTGAAAATTTTTATAAACCTTATTTATTAAACTTGAATTGCCTATGTCATATTATATTCCTCTACGCTGAAGATTGCATATAATCGTACTTCACATGTCAAATTGTGTCTACTGATATCAGATAGTCACAAAACACTGATAAATAGAGGTGACTTTAAAATAAACTTAATAAAAACAAGTTTGTTTAATTTTTCAAATTGATATCCCGTTTTTGAAGTATCATGACGGCAAAAAAGTTTACACGCAGTAAAACACATCAATATTTTCCTATGTTCACAATGAAAAAAATTTGAAAAGCAAATAAGAAATGTTCACATTTTTTTCCATGCGCACAAAAAATCGTAAACATAAAAAGATGAAGCGTATATTTATAATTTGCTGGTTCTCTAATTTTTTCAATTTTATAATGACCTAATTATTTTCAAATAATAGCTTTTTTACTCGACCTAAGATAAATATAAAAAGACGCCGAGAATAAAACATGTTTTCATGTTTTTGCTTTGGTTATTTTAACTTTAATATCAGTTGCCTTTTTAAGAAATACATTTTTTCTTTAACAAATAATTTTTTAAACAATGGAATTTTCCTTCGATATATTTTAAAAGCATCAATTATACTTCATCAGTAACTTATTTAGCGCGTCTACTTTTTAGTTTGATGATAAATATGGCCTAAAGCAATTCATCATCATTCTCTACAATTTTTTTCTAAGCTGTCGTTTGGCACAGCGGGAATTTTTATTGAAAACAAATAGCAGTTTCTAAAGGCAAAATAAAATTAGAAGTAAAATGGCACCATGAAAAATATATTTGATAGACAACGACATGAAATTATTCTTTTAGTGTCAATTTCTCATCTTAAATGGGTTTTTGATGTCTCGATTCCCATGGATTTTTATATTTTGGCATCACAATACTTTATCTTCGTTTATCAAAATCTCTTCCTAAATATAAATAGATGGTGTGGTGTATGATGCTTATAAATTTTTTTTGTTACAAATAAACAATTATTTTTAAGAAATCTGATTTTTGCAGTATATTTTTTAATGGAATAGCAAGAGAAAAGTACTTGCAGTAAATAATTGTGTTTTTTAAAAAATCAGTCCAACAATTGCCTGGGCTTTTTTGAACATCTAAAAATTCTATAAAAGCGAAAAACTAAACATTTCTTTTTTATTGATTTAAATCGATAGTACAATTGAAAAATTGATAGAATATCTGATAATATTAAACTGAAAAGAATACAAATGATTTGATATATTTGTTGGATCATTTTAGAAGTTTATGTAGAAAGTAATGCATAGAGAAATTAAAATAATTTTAAAGTCTTTTCTTGAAATTAGGGAATTGAAACAAATATTATTTTTTCAACCGCTTATAAATAATTTAAAATAAATATCTTAACATTATTTTCTTCTCAGTAAATTATTATTTTAGAGAACTTATTTGTTTAATACCTCTGAATTCTTTAATCTTATAAATTCTCTTCTGTTATTTTTCTAATAAATATAAAATGGAAAATCATTTCATCGTCAACAATTTGATCCTTTTTATGGCATCAGAGCTTAATGAAGCTCCCCTCCCCCCAAAAGAAAACCCTTTTAAAAAATTGTTTTTCAGTGAACAATACCTAAAAAGCAAAATGAGTCTGAGGAATGAAATTTGATACGTTTTTAGCTTTAGACTAATAGTATGGATTTGCATTAAATTTTCTATGAAATTATCAACAAGATTCAAGGATTTTTTGATGTGGTTATAGTTGAGTGTTTGTCGCTCTGACTTTTCGTATCTGTGGGAATGCAAAAAAAGCAACAAGCCAGATGTATGAAGTTTAGTAAATAATCTTGTCTTTAAAATTTTATATTTGAGTTAAATTTTCGACCAATATCTTCAAAGGAAACTCGTACTTTTTCGAAATAGTTAACCGATCGTTAATAAGAAACTTATACACAATTAATACACAAGAATGCTGAGTGAAGAATACTGCTGTTTACTTATACACAATAACAGAATGGAATATGTATTATTTTTTCCTTACTATTTACCAAGATTTCATAATTATTTATTAATTAAATACTCAGAATAAAGACGTCGGAGATCTCAACCATGTAACTAATAATTTTAACGCTAAATTAGAGTTGCAAATTTCGTTATTTATGTAAGATGATATAATAAAATTAAAATATATTTTATGAATATAAATTACTAAATTATTCAAACTATTCTAGTTTTAGCAACAAATAAAATATATTATAAATGTTCAAATAAGATAAAGTATTAGGAATGTAATAAATGCAGATATGAAATTCATATGTATTCAGTTACAGATAAGAATTAATTGCAAAACTATATTTTTATTGAGATTTTTGAAGAAAGAATATTACATTTCAGTCTTTCACAGTGAATTCAGTCATATACTTGGAACTGTTAAAAATAAGACGAATTCTTTCTATTTCATAAGGCTAGAATAAAGTTAAAATAAAATGAAGTAATAGTTAAAGTTTTTTTTAGCAAAAATTGGCTGGTTAATTATATAAAAAATACAATGACAATAGATATTCATTTTTCTTATGCTTAAGGCTTCTTGTTATAATTCAATTTTAGGATTAAAAAAATTAAAATAAAATAAAATAAATCGTACAAGCTATTAGCCGTAAATTTAAATGAAATTCGAAAATTAAGGATTATAAGAAATACACGATAATTTAAAAAACTCTAAAAGTATTATAACGCAGAACACAAATCAAATTTATTCCAGAATACATAAAATTATGAATGCCACCAGCCATTACAAATAAATATAATAGACTAAACGCAGACGATTTATGAGGTAGTATTATTTTTAAACAGAAATGTAGAGAGAAAGGAAACATAAAAATCATAATTGCGAATGCCACTAATTATAACAAATAAATGAATTAAACGCAGACGATTTATGAACACGTTTGATTTTGTAAGAAGTTTTATTTTTATTTTTTATTGAGAGACAGGAAACTTAAGAACAATATGAAAACAACTTTACGAATTTCAAAAATTTTGCACGTATAAGCCATTTCAACACGACGAGAATTCTTTTGGCATTGAACTATAAAAATTTTTAAGCTACGGCTTGTATTTATATGTCTTCAACAAAGACTCGTGAGGCTGATTGAAATTTCTGTAACGTCTTTTTACTGCAAACTTTACTAGACGTTGTACATTTTGTGGCGCTCGAATGAATAGCTTTTCAAAATGGAAGTCGAAATGCGTTGCTCATTTTTTAAACATACAGATTGTCACATTGTGTGCAACTTCTATTTATATGCTTTCAACGAAAAACCATTTAGTTTTGCTAGAATTTTTCAAATGTCTTCTTCGTAAATCTTCTACGGGACAAAATGTACTAGAAGGTTTGAAAGGTGGGGAAGGGACCAGAACAGGATTGTAGAATAAAATAAATCGAAGACCTTATCGGAAATACCCGAAATTGGATTCCGCATCTTCTGCAAACGGACAAAAGTTCCCACATTTATTATCCTCTTTGCTTTGGAGTCTATCTCAGATGTCGGAAAAAAAGAAAAAACACACACACGAGCAGAAACGAAATGCCCCCTAAAGAAGAAGAAGAATTTCAGGAAAAGAAAAACATTTTGTTATTATTTCTGTTGTTTGGAAATGGGATCCCCCAATCTCGCAGAGAACGCATTTGTTTTCCAGGACAGAAAATTCCAGAGGAAAAGATTCCGTGAAACATTGAGTGGAAAACGAGGCGAGACAAGACTGTTCCATCCACAGGGACAGGATTAGGACACCACTGCTGGCATTCTTGTGCACCCCTCCCTTATTTCCACGCGCTAATGGCTCAAGTCTAGTAGACATCTTAAGCTACCATTTCGGTTTTTATACAACAAGACACAACTGCAGCAGCAGATGAAATTAGTGGAACACGAAGAGCTTCACTGTTCTATCACAAGCTTGGTTGATTTCTTCTTTTTTCCCCTCTTACATTTTTCAGCTCACTAATGGTTTAAATCCACGAATCAGACTTTGATTGAAGCTACAAGTTCGATTGTGGTTGAAAACAGACCAAAAGCAGAGTTCAAATACATCTATAAAAACAGTAACAGCTTCGTTATTTCGGTATCAACTTTTTTCCTCAGCTGCTTTTTCATTCTGTTTTAAGTTTTTCCATTAATTTTTTTTTACTGCAACAATTATAGATATATACGAGTTTAGTAGATTCTGATAGAGAAAAGTATGAGAAAAGCAGATATAATTTCCGAACACATTTTCTCTCAACGAATGTTCATTTTTATACTTAATAAAAACAGTTATTTCTGCTTAGTTCTATATTTCAGAATTTATTCTAAAACCCTTGTGATTTAGATTTAAGAAATAAATGTAAATGTAAAATATAAAAATATAATATGTTAAATAGTATTTGTATTGCTGTAATATTCAATATATTTTTTGGAAATTTTATACACCTTGAAAAATAATTTAGACGATAATTTTTTTGATCCATTAGCGTGCATAATATTTTAGATTGCACTAATATTTTAAAGAGATAATTTGATTAAAATTGCGTAAAGTTAAATTGCTTTACGTTTCAGAACTAACTTTGAGGTTTATAAGAAATTTTTGTTGGGAATAAGTCAAAATTCTCCTATTTGTATCGGCAGCATCCGCAATCGGGTTCAAATTTTTCGAATCCAGTTAATTCGATGCAGTCGCACAAGAGCAGAAATTTAAAACGATATGCTGATAAGTTGACTCTTATTTGCATATCATTCAAGAAGAGGGATTTTTGTTTTTCGCCGTACATGTAAATAAGAAGTTAAATGTTTGAAAAAAAGATCGACTGAACTTTTAAGATGTCGTTTTGTTGTCGTTGTGTGCATTTCAAGCAGATGTGCGTCATTCGATAAGTATGTTTTTACTTTTCGTTCTGGTTACAAGATGTAATCACGTTTAAATAAAATTTCAAATTATTTTCTAATCGTCATTGCGTGGTTCTCTTTCTTAATAGATAAATTCAATTTACTAATTAGGCCTAATTTATCTTAAAGAATTTTTAATAATTTTTTCTAAAGAATAAAAAAATATTAATGAAATTTTAAAGAAATTCTTAGTAAGAAAAATAAATCGTTTTTAAGTTTTTCTTTTATTTGCATCAATTTATGTTACATTTAAAATGTTCCTTATTTAATATTTGCTATTTTACATGTAAAAATGGCAAATATTTAGATTAGCGTTTCACAACCTTTTTAGTGCCATGACCCATTTTAACCTTTCTAAAATTTTCACGCCCCCCCAAGTAACATACATTATATTTAACATTAAAAAATTGATTTGCTCACTTAAGAAACATAAATGACGGATTCTAAAAATAAATCACTATGAAATTTTAACAAAACACAGTGAGTAAAATTTCAAAACATATAATGAAAAACTAATTATTATTTCAAAATTTGCATTTTTTGTAAAATTTGGCACCGATATCTAGCATTGCATTTAAATGGCCCGGAGTGAAAGAGTTAAAATTGTATCAAGTCCGTTTTCAAATTGCCCCCCCCCCGCGAAACGCCCACTCCCCACCTTGTGGAGCTTGGAACCTACGTTAGGAAACACTGATTTAGATGGAAAAGATTTTTAAAAAGGAAAAGGTGACAATCGTTGAAGTTTATTAAAAGTACTTTTCGAGTACAAAATATATTTCGTATAAATTTAAATATAAAAATGAATGCAAAAAAGAATGAATCATCACAATATTTCAAATATAAAATTATCAAACAATACCATACAAGAGATATTTTATTTAGTATTATTAAAAACAAAAGACAAAAAATGTTCTATGTCTATAGTCTATTACAACTTGGACCCCAATAGATTTAGCTCGTAATATGTCTAGTAAAAGATGGTTCGAATATGCGGTTATTGGAAGATGTTGTGAGAGCCACTACTCCCTGAACACTCTCCAAAATTCGAACCACAACAGTTAATAATACATCCCAATATCAAGAAATAAAATCACCATCTTTGAAATATTTCAGAATATATTAAAATTTTAAATATTTCTTTGCCTCTTAAAATGGCTTTTTTATCAGTACTTTTGTAACACAGAAATAGATAAATTTCATGTCTCTTTTACAAACGATTTTGAGAAGGGAATTTTTCGTTTTTTTTTCTTTTTCTTTATGACTTTAAAATTCACAAAATAATCGATTTTTCTGTTAACTTGTTTAAAATTTTCTGTTAATAGTGTTTATAATTTAGTCAAAATGTATGTGAGGGATTTTAATTAATTAATCTAACAATAGAAAAAGAAAAGAAAAGGAAAGAAAGAAGAAAAGAAATTCGAAAATATTATCTTAGAAAGATAATATTTTAAGATGGACTTGTTTGTTTTTAATTTCCTTTTAATAAAAGTTTTATTAAATATATTAGCAAAAATGATTACAGTTAAAATTAATTAAATTAACATTTTTTTTTAAACATTTTCTCAGCGCATGTTCGTATATATACCATGTATGAAACCTGGATTAAAAATGTATCAAAGCATATGTATTAAAAACATGACACTAACCATCATAAAATATTCTTAAAAAGCAATTATAAAATTTATTAAAGTTAGATGGAAATTATATGTAAATAAATTTAACTTTATTTTTTTTCAAATTTAAAGTATTGTAAAAATAATTTTGTTTTATAATTACTCTGAATTATTAGAATAAATTAGCAGGGAAAAATATAAAAATTGTGATTAATTTTTAATTAAAATTTTTTTAAAAAAAGCTTTCTTAAAAAGCCTCTACTATCCAAGAAGAAATTATGCATCAATTTTTGGCAGCTATAGACCCAGTGCTTTACATTGTAAAGCGTTTAGAATAATTTTTTTGCTATATATATCATATGACTCACGTCATAATCTAAACTAAGTATACCTGTATATAAACATTATTATGTTGAAAGGATTTTATTAAACAAAGAGATTTTATGCTCAAACAATTTTTTTAAAAAATAAGCTGTTACGAATACAATTTTAAATTTTTTCAAAATTTCAGAAGTGGTTCATCTTGTTCTAATTAATTTCTAAATCTAAACTGTAGTTCAATTTGTTAATTTTGATTAATAAACTATCGCATAATTTTGCATTTTTAATTTTTCTAAACAAAGTAAGCAAGCGTTACGCGATTTTTAACAAATCAAATTTATGTTGAGGTTTAAACTTTATCTTTTAGTTAAATTTATTCTTCAACTATTGGTTATTATAATCGATACTAACTATTCGTAAATTAACTAGCAATTTATAAAGCTGCTGAGTTTACAGATATGAATGCCAGATGCAATAAGTCTTTTAACGATATTCGTTTGG
>JAOUZG010019159.1:8333490-8349263 GCA_026289955.1 Argiope argentata | reverse complement strand
TTGCTTTGCTTATTATATCATAATTACTCATTCTTAAATTCAAAATTCAGTATAAATGCTGAAATCTTCAATTCAATGTTCAGCATAAAATTAATTCCTCATAAATGCCATGAATGTTTTCAAATATTTTTGTTTTCTTCGTTTTTGTTTCTATATTTGTGTAATTTTTTATTATCTGTAATTTCTTAATAAATTAATAAGCAAAGCAAGAATTTTTTGCGATCCTTAAAGAAGATATCATTTTCATTACCATCTAATAATTTAGAAGTCACAATGATTATATGTATGGATGGATGAATGACACGGTGCACTATACATGAATAAATCTTAAACAGGATATGCCCTATTAGGGGATTTAAAATACAATGCCTTATTAAGAGGTTTAACACATTCATAAGTTAAGCCAAAGAGTTTAAATAACTACTGAAAAGTAAAATTTAAATTCCGAATATCCCTATTTTTATTTTTAGCGTTTCATTGTACAAGAACGATCCTTCGATAGCCTCCTTTTCCTAAACGAAGGTCAAACCATGACAAAAGGCCAAGATAACAAAAGTCAATCGATGCCCATATCCATTCCGATGCAACTTGAACCATTTTCGTGCCCAAATCCGGATCCTCGCTCTTACCCGTTCTCCTGAATGTCTAATACGTTTTTATTCTTACTTTGTCAACTGTCAGAAATTCTTTTCCGCCCGAGATGAGGGGGCATTTTGTAAGCAAAACCCATCCATGTATTAAAGGAACTTCCAACGTCATCTATTTACAAAAGGCTTTGGAAACAAACATGTCTTTCGACTGCTGGAATCCCTTTTGAAATATTTCTCTCCGTTTCGCCCGCTCGTGAAAGAGGACTTTTAAAAGATCAGATCCATAGACTGGAAATCTATTCCGACAGAGGAAAAAATAATGACGAAGGTTAATGCTGGGGGCAAAGTAAGAAGAAACGGATCGCTGAATGATTAATAATAACTGAAGTAAAACTCCTCTTTCGGTAATTATGATCTGTAGGGAGAGAATTAGGTATAAAGTTTCTAATTCTTTTCTCAAAACCCTGGCTATTCTTTCATTTTCTTTCTATGGCAGTTTTATTAAGACATTCAATTGGACGTAAAGTATTGCTCAAATAGAATTTTGCCAAGGAAATTTCTAAAAACTAGTACTTACAACAAACTAAAATAAGATTAAAATTAAATCTGCTATGCACATTTCAATGTATCATGTCAGAACATCATTTCTTGAACGGCCGAGCACCACGTGATCGTGCAAGTTAAATTATATTTTCATTCATTTTCATCGTTTCATTGAATGAGTCACTTTAGCATTGCAAATGATCCAAAAAAAAAAAACTTTGTCTCGCCTTTATTGTTTTAAAAAGATATCATACTTCCTACTTATTTCATTTCATATAATCACGATCTCAAAATGACATTTTTCTAGGTTTTATTTTCTGTAGTCCTTAAATTATTTTTTTTAATCAGAGCTTTTGTAAATGCAATGGCAACGCGTTATTAAAAGCTGATTTTTGAAATGCTGTGCAGATAATAACATTTTTATTCTTCGTCTACGGATTAGAATAATAATTTTTCGCCTACGGATTTTTGATGACGCCAGAAAACCTAATTCCCAAATTAATATCCTGTTCTGAAATGATAATAAATTTGACAGGAGGACTTAATGACTTGGAATTTTACATGTACTTTCACAAAATTGAATGTCAAATGAAGGACATGAATGATGGGTCTTAATGTAATAAACGAATTAAATTTTAGAAGTGGAATTGGCAATGGTGAGATTTGGTATATCACAATCGAATAATGATGGAATTTTAGCTTAATGATCTGTTTATTTTATAAATTACAATGAATTTAATAACTTTGTATTTTTATAGAAATTGCTAAATGTAAAATAAGAATTATTTCTATTATTGTAATAAAAATGAAGTACATTCTTGGAATATAGTTGGTAATGGGGAAATTTACTAAGGCATAGTCCAATAATAATATTATTTTAACTTAATGATCATCTTGACTTATGAATGACAGTGAATATTAATAATAGGAATTTAGCGACCTTATATTTTAATATTCATTTTAATAGTAATTGATTAATGAGAGCTTTGAATGGTAGGCCTTATTGTAATAAACAAGAAGTACATTTTTGAAATGTAACTGATAATGGAGAATTTTGAGAAGCAGCAGGCGAATAAGGATAGAATTTTAACTGAATGATTGGAAGGATGAAATTAAAATTTTGACTATAGTAGACGTTTGATAAAATTTGAATGCGAATGACATATATCGTAGATGGCAAGCGAATGACATTATACAACGTGCATCTGCATCCATTGTGATAATATATGTATAAATGAATTTATTTCATAAAACTATCATTTACTTCCTTGTACCATTGTTTTGTTTCTAATGGCACTTGCTAATGACAGGCTCCCTGACGTGGTCAGCGATTTTAAGACGAGGGTGCTTCTCTCGTTTTAAGTAGTTTAACTAGGCCCAGGAGTACGACTTACCTACGACATGCGTCACATTCGCTTGCAGAGCCCATTTTTAAATGGGGGGGATCATTCACACATATCACAGATAGAACAGATGTAGAGCAACCATGCCCGAACCAGGACTCGAACCTAGGATGCCCGGATTACGGGAAAGGCGCTCTACCCCTATGCCAGGAAGATGGTCTTTAATTCTTAATATGCTGCTAGTGTTTAATAACTGCATATTTAAGATTATTTCTTAACAGATGTGAGCATCAGGAAAAAATATAGGATTATACTAATATTCATAGTTCCTTTATTTTTAAGTTTTGAATTTATTCGTTTTAGATTGATCTAGAAACTAATATGGGTGCTATAGAAAAAAATATTTTAATTTATTTTCAAATTTTTGGAAACCGTAATTTTTATAAAACATATTAAGTCATACTTAAAATGTGTGTGGTTTATTTAATTGTATATTTCTCACAGAAGCATCACCTTTTAACTTTAACAATTTTTATAAAATTTTTTCGTTTTGTGTCATTTTGTACATATTCTAAGTAATATAAATAGAATTTTAAAACATCACATTTATCATTCCTGTCTCGTATTTAACATTATCTTATTTTCAGTTAATTTATTGAACGCTTTTCTATTTTAGTATTGCTAAGGTAAATTTGTCGGTTGATGTATGACGTGAAGGCAACCGTGGTGGTCTGGTGGAAAAGTCTAACCTTAGCTTAGTCGTGAGCAATAGGGTTTCAGGTTCGAGACACCCGATTCCACCGAAAAACCGTCGTGCGAGGGGGGTCTGTTGCACTTTCAATCCGTCCGGGGGCCAAGCGTTGATATTATTTTCAAAACTCATCCATCCGATCCACGGAGGGTGGCGGTGTGGCGAGGTCTCAGGTTCGTGAGCCGCAGGGCTTCAGGTTCGAGACACCCGATTCCACCGAAGAAGAACCGTCGTGTAAGAAGGGGGTCTGTTGCACTTTCAATCCGTCAGGGGGCCAAGCGTTGATATTATTTTTTAAAACTCATCCATCCGATCCACGGAGGGTGGCGGTATGGTGAGGTCTCTGGCTCGTGAGCCGCAGGGTTTCAGGTTCGAGACACCCGATTCCACCGAAGAACCGTCGTGCGAGGGGGTTCTGTTGCACTTTCAATCCGTCGGGGCCAAATATTTTCCCACTCTTGTGGTGTGTTGTGAAAAGTGGGAAGGGGGAGGGACAGCTCAGGCGTCATCATCGTCTTCTGAATGAGGTTCGAAATTACGAGGCCTGTTCAAAGGTCT
Source organism: Argiope argentata (assembly GCA_026289955.1). Lineage (NCBI taxonomy): Eukaryota > Metazoa > Arthropoda > Arachnida > Araneae > Araneidae > Argiope > Argiope argentata. The sequence continues at coordinate 8,345,478 of JAOUZG010019159.1, read as the reverse complement.
GTATAGCTAAAGTAAACAACGACGTGAAGCAAGCTCGATAACGTTGCCGATATTTTTTTCCGCAAGAAATTGCCAATAAAAACACTTCATAATATCGCTCAGACTGCAACAAAAGAAATTCCATGCAGCTCTCTCTGCGATCAACTTTCCAAAAGGTGAGGATTCATTCGACTGATTTCACTCACTTTCGCATCTGATATTGTGCAAGCTCTCTAGCAGGTTAAAGAATTTTTTTAGAATAATCACTATATTTCTCGTTCTATTGGAAATAGCGCCGTATTTCATTACTGTTCAGAAACATCGTCTTTGACGTAAAAATCGCCTAATTCACCGCCAAGATTGTAGTTTAGGCCGGAGCTATTGATCTGCCTTTGATTCAATATCTATTAAAATATTCTGAAGTTCTTTTCTTTAGTCAGTGAAGAAAAATAGTTATTTTCTGACTGTCACTTTAGGTAGTTGCCGTTTTTTCCCTCTATAATTTCTAATTCTCCAAGAGAGCCTTAATACGGATGCCTAACAATATCAAACCGCACACTATTTCAAAAGATGTCATCATCTTACCTTCTGAAACTTATTTTGTTTAAATTGAAACCAGATGCTAAATCAGCTGTAAAGGAGCAAATGTCTCAATCTAAATCAGCCATATGAGCCATTAAACTCTAAATAATTTTGGATCTGACACGCCTAGAATTCAGTTTTCTGTTTACCGTGCTGAGTTGGGTAAATGAATAGTTTTGTTTTAAGGAAATTTTGACTAGACGTATCTGAGCAGCTTTTCATATACTTTTGTAAACGAAAATATGCAAAATATATAATGAAGTGCTATATAAAGATGAAGATTAAAATGAAAGGCTGCAATCTATTTCTCACTCATTCCCTGATGCACAAAAGCTTCGAAATTCTTGGATATCTACGTATTTTTAATTATCATTTAATAATATATTAAGAACTAGAAGTACCCTCACGGAGTTGCCCGTGGCATAGCATCCACGAAAAAAAAATTAGCTTTAAACTTGTCTAGCCTCCACCCGATATGACACGGGCATGTTACACAACATCTAACAAGCATAAAAATATGTTAAAAAATTATCACAAATAGCTGCAAACCTATTTTTATAGCACACATTCAGAAATGTTTAGACTGTTATAAAGGTAAAAATATGATATATCTGTAGACAAAACACGGGCGATCATTTCGAGGCTGGACTTTCTTCTTTTCGGCATAATGAGATTGAAATTGCTGTTTAAAATCAGACCTAAACAAAGAAATGTCTCTCATATGCATACCACAGTTCTTGCAATTTGCACATGCATGGTTTGAGGTTTCCGCGCATGCGCGGATAGATTAAGATCACAATTATAAAACTCCTCTTTTTATTTTGATATGATTTCAATGTACTAAAACCTTCCCCAATAAATGCTCTACAAAACGGTATAAATATGTCCAATATCCGTTAATTATTTCTCAACTTTTTGTGGTTCCAACATACAGACGCTTTCAGGAGACTTCATGTTATTCTATGTATAGACAAAAGAACTTAAAAGTGTAAGTGTTGTTGATAAGAAATTATATTGAATTCGTCTATATACAAAATAAATTCAGAAAGGAGTTTTATTTTTTCCCTAGATGTGTGTTATCGGCTGATCCCAAAAGTTAGATAAATGCAGGTAAGACCCATTTCCCATTATTTTAATGGAATCTAATGGAAAATGAGTCCGATTCAAGATAATTATTTATGTGGATTCTCCATTTCGCGGAATCGATAAAAAATTAACGGAAATCCCCTTCAGAAAAGAGAGAGAGAGAGGAGCTGCTGCTTCCTGAGATAATTGTGGAAGTCTCCAGTTACCGAGGAATACCATTTAGTTTTGTGTGCGACATCATGTTTTCTTGATTACTCATCCCCGCGGATACACTGGCGACACCGCAAATATAAAGTTGCTCGTTTGCCAAGCTCATTTGTTTCCTCCCCATCTCCCAATGAGGATATTTATTCCGATTTCTCTCAGATCTCTGGGCAGAGCCGACCTTTCTTCACGAAGAAAGAGGAAACAATCCATTCATTTCCATGCCTCGAGTTTTCGAGACTTTACAATAGTCAGAATGTATAGCGTCTGTTCATTTGTTCTTGTATAGAAAGGGATTTATTTCAGTTAAAATATTCCCCGGAATGACAGGTTGTTATTTCTACCTTTGAAATGTTTCGTTGATGTATTGTAGTATTTTCTAGCTTTGATGTTTCGTTGTTGTATTGTAGAATAAAGATAACTTCGAATCAAATAATGCCATGGGAAATATGTTGAGTTATCCAAATAAGACAAGTTTGCAAACAATGTTATTACATGAAAGGTAAAGGAAAGACAGATGACAAAATAAAATCTGCACTTTTTAATAAATAAGACAAAAATTATTTGTAATTGATGTTAAACAAACGGGTAGTGACATAAAGGCTGCAATAAAAGAATATATGCGCATTTTTATAAATCTAATGAAAAGATGTTCGTTGTAGATGACATCCATTATTAAAATCACGTGTAAAATACTTTTTGAAATATAACTGCATATACAAAAATTTGACCTTCTCATCTCTAAGATCATTTGAATTTAGGTTCTTTAGAATACTGGAATGTCCGTTTCTAGTTTTGAGGTTCCGTTGTTGTATTGTAGCATAAAGATAATTTTGGATCAAACAATGCCAAAGGAAATATGTTGAGTTTACCGAATATGACGTTTGCAAATAATGTTATGAAATTTAAAGGAAAAGGAAAGACAAATGATAAAATAAAATATGCTCTTTTTAATAAATAAGACAAAAATTATTGGTAATTGATGTCAAACAAATGGGTAGTGACATAAAGGTTTCAATAAGACAAAATCTGCGCATTTTGATAAATATAATGAAAAGGTGTTTGCAGTTGATGAAAAACACGTATAAAATACATTTTAAAAAAATATATCTACATGTACAAAAATTTGACCCTCTCATCTCTGAGATCATTCGAATTCAGGTACTTTAGAGTACTGGAATATTCGTTTCTCTTTCAAACATAAGAAAAATTCCTTATCTCCTTTATAAATTTGTAATGTCTGAATATGTAATGCAAAAGGACACTAAATAACTAATGGGTAATAAAAAAATGTACCTTCGGACACCTTTTAACTTCTCTGTACTCCAAACTCAATCGGGCCAAAAGAACTAACAATCAAAGCACGCAACTATCGTTTTTATGATAGGGGAATCGAGAAATTATGTTCTTGTATAGAAATGAAATTATTTATTATTATTATACTTAAAGCAATAATTTAACGAAGAATTATTGATTTTCGCAAGAATTGAACTCTCATTCATCCCCTTCACGTGAAAAAATACTGCAATACTTGCATCTTACCGATTGAGCTACTGCCTCTTGATTTCAATTTTCCTTATAAACTGCTAAAACTCTGTTTGAAAGTGTTAAAAGTTTTAATTAAATTTAATGAATGAACTAATGTTTTTAAAAAACTGTTTTAACATCAAGTGCCACCAAATATAAGTTTAAAAATGTATTTGAAATTGAGTGGATGAATAAAAAGTGTGTAAAAAGTGTGTAAAAAGTGAAAATAAAGTAAAAGTTATTAATAATTGAAAATTTGATCAAGATATAAAAAGATATATAAGGAGAGTGTGAAATAACAGTAGAAATTGAAAAAAAGACTCATCATATATTAGTGAGAATCTTTTTTTCCCTTTGATAATATTGATAATATATATGCTTAATGTTTTTAGGCTGAAATCTTCTTGGCAAAGCACGATTTTAATTCTTTCTATGTTTCATTATATATGTATACGAACAAGTAATTCAATACGTAGTATTTTTATCATTTTAACTTACAAAAATTACGGGGAAAATAAATGATGATACTTATTGCGCTAGATTAAAAGCATTAAAAACTTGAGGATCGATTAACCGAAAGATAATCGATAGTGTATTTTATCCTGAAAATGTCGTAAATGATTCTGTGTATAGTAATAACTGCTTGGATGTTAACTGCATATGGACTTTCATGAAACTGTTTAGATGTAAAAAACAAACTAAAACTAGAAAAGCTTCAATCCTAAAAAAAAAGCAGAAAAAGACCTAGTACTGTCAATAATACTTATACTTATTAAGTTTGACTAAAAGTATTAAAAACTTGAGGATCGATTAATCGAAAGATAATCGATAGTGTGTTTTATCCTGAAAATGTCGTAAATGATTCTGTGTGTAGTAATAACTTCTTAGATATTAACTGTATATGGACTTTCATGAAACTGTTTAGATGGGAAAAACAAAGCAAAACTAGAAAAGCTTCATTCCTTTAAAAAGATCTAGTACTGTCAATAATGTTATATCTTGCCGGCGTCCTGACATAGGGGTAGCGGGTCTTCCCCTAGAGCTGGGCGTCCCGGGCTTGAGTCTCTGTTCAGGCATGGTTGTTCTTCTCTGTTCTATCTGTAAAGTGTGTGAATGTGCCCCCCTCCCCCTTAAAAAGTATTTGTTCAAGCGACTGTGATGAGTGAGTTGATAAGTAGTACTCTTTGGCCTTAGATGGCGCTTCTTCGAAACATGAGACGCATCTTTTGGCTTAAAACTCGTTGATGCCTTGGCGAAGCTTGTCAATGACAAGTGCCACAATTAATAACAACAACAACATGTTATATTTTGGTTTTTATCAGCTTTTCTTTTTTTATTCTTTGTGAAAACTTGAAAAGATTTTTTTTCAAAGTTAATTATTTTGTAACACTCTATTTTGTTAAATATAATCTATTGACTGACATGAAAAAATAAGTCAGGAGACCATTTCAAACAATTAAATTCAGTCGGGTAAGAATCCATTTCAATTTGTGATATTGAGTCAAAAATAGATATTTTTCCTGATTAATCCGAAATATCTAGTCTGTATACATGAAATACACAAAAATTTAATACACACAAAAAAAAGAAAATAAACAAAAATTTAAAACAAAATTTTTTTGTTAATAAATTTGAAATAATTCATACATTTAAAAAAAATTGGGAATTTTGAAACTCAGACAAACAACAGATATTTATAACTGACCAGGATAATACAATCATTATTGCTCAATACAAAATAGTATAATATAGTTTTAAAACATGACGTTCTTTTCACAAATCAAACAAATGAATGTCTTAAAATGTTTATTTTGAAACAACAGTTGCAAGTAATAAAAAATACATTCACTTATTTGAACCAGTTATATGGCTTCTAGAAGCTAGTGATTAATTAATAAATGACAGCAACGACTAGGTAAAGGCGAAGAAAAAATCAAATACAAAATTTTCTAATTACAGGTTGAAACAGTCAACAAAATTGAATTAATAACCAGAATCTAAAAAACAAACAAAGGAAAATGAGATTAAATAATAAATGAAAATGAGATTAAAAAAATAAAGGAAATGGGATAAAAAATAAATAAAAACAAGAAATGAGATTAATTCGTTTTAAATTAGATATATTTTTCTTTTCTACAGATAATCAGATGAAGTCAGGATGAAAATTTTTCAAAACAGTGACTTTGCTGAGCTTTATTTTAGTAAGGGTTTTTCTTTCATTTCAGTTATGGGTTTGCTAATGCGATAAATTTTTAAAATTTCTGAAATGAGGTTTTTTTTATTTAAGTATGGTTTGTGCATTTCATTTAAAGATTAAAGGATTGCGTTAGTATTTACGAAATTATTTGTTGCATTTAATAAAAAATATTTATTTTAATTAGAAATGGAATTAATTCACTAATAGCTTCTAAAACCTAAAGAAAAATTCTACCCTAAAATTCAATTGATAATCATTTTTATGGTAACCGAAACAGTAAAAATACCTACAACAATTTTCTCACTGTTTTTAATTATTTTATTTGAGTAGGTAAGTAAGAGTAAGGGAAAACTGACCTACTTTAATTGAAATTTCGGAGACATTTATAAATTTTTTGTTTAAAGCATTTGTTTTAAAATACATTTTCATTCTTCATTGTAATTGTAGAGACAAATTGAAAAAAAAATGTATCAGTTTAATTATGATTCTAACCATTAACTTTACAGAATAAGCTATTGACATTACTTTTAAGGAAAAAAAATGATGACCTAGTTATAATTAATAATCCACAATTGAAATATTTAATTTAATAAAAGGAAACATATAATATGCTAATTTATATTGCATACAAGCTAAGTACTGCGTAGGACTCTATCAATAAATAAAAAAAACAAATAAAAAGTATAAATAAATAACAGTTTATTAATAAGTCAATAAGATTGTTATCCTCCAAATTTTCTCTTATATTTTCAAATAAATTTGCAATTTTCTCTCTTCGGCATAAAATTGTGGACGTAGAACAAAGCTGTAAGCATCAAAAGTGCTCAGATTTTTACTTTCTGTGTTCCGCATGTTTTGCTTTGTAGTACTGTAAAAAACACGTAATGTAATTTTTTAAAAATCAATTGCTGCTTTGGATATTAGGAATTTTTATTATTTTTTGTACTTTTATTTAAATAATTACAATTTTGGTTCTCGTGTTCCGCTTTACAACGGATACAGGAGTGCAATAACTTTTGAGGGCATGAACTTTTGAGCAACCGAATAACAATCACTTTTGACTTAATACCTCCAGTGGTATAATTCACGACACGGAGAACTTTCTGAACCTTTTTCACTTTTTTATTATTATTAATTATATTTTTTGCAGCTTATGGAACTTTGAAATGCTTTATCAGAATGGAATTTTTCTCCATTTGTAGCAAATTCCGAAGGAAACCTTTTCTTTAATATTAATATGAAAGGGTTATTATCTTTTTTACGTCTCTTTCACAGCATTTATTTATTATTATTATTTTTCAATTCCTAGAATTTGTTCAAATTTTCAATCCCTCATAAAATAATTTTTATTCATCCACTCAAGTTCAAATACATTTTTTGAAACTTGTGTGGACGACACTTGAAGTTAATATAGTTTTTCAAATATTAATTCATTAAATTTTTATTAATTAATTAAAAATTAACTTTCCAACCAAAAATCTTCATTTCCTCGTCACCAAATAAGTAACAAATTCAGTTTCTTTTTTTCACCACTCTAATGATGTTAGACTTAACATACTCTCAGTCGATTATTTCAAACGATTCTGTTTATTTTCTTAATGTTTGATGCCTTTAAAATTAAACATTATAAATAAATCGATTTTTCGATTTATTTTGAAGTGCTTTCGAATTAAAATAATATAGAACAAAGAAAATTAAAAAAATTTTTAATCGATATTACGTTATCCCAACTGACGTAGAAAATGCACACATCTGTTTTGCCTGAATTTTCGTTAAAGATTCAACGCCAATTGAGTGTATTCTGTGTATGTTCTGATTTATTTTTATCGAATACGGACGATTTTGTTTTGATCAGGTATAATTTTTGATCAATTATATATAATAATTTTAATTATTGAATAAAAATTGACTAAAATAAAATTGTTCTTTGTTGACCTGAGTTGGAATTGACTTAAAAATTTATTTTTATATCATTTTTTATGTATATAATTCAAACAAATTTCATACGCTGAATTACTCTTATACTCAGAGAATTTCTTAAACTTACTTAAAAATTCAATGATTTTTTTAAAAAAATATTATTGATCTAAAAATAAAACTCAGTATATTACGGTATTGAGCTATTAATAAACAGAATAAAATGCTCTGAACTCCTATCTAAGCAACTTAATGATGAAAGGCACTTTTGAAAAATGGCCCAACATCGAAACACTCAATTTCTCCAATTTCTTTAATAGCTCTCTTTAAAGTGGAACACGAGTTACCCAAGCGTTAAAGCTAATATTAAAGGTTCCGAGGCATCCAAACACTTTAATCCATCTAACTTCAGAAAAACGCGCTGGTAGGCTATAATCCCTTTAGAACTTGTTTACTTTATTGCGGCCTGGAACAAAATCGACTTCCATCGACAGACGAGGCGTGAAGCTATAAAAGAACCATTTCATCATTTCTGCCGACCCACCTGCGGAGCAGAAACTCTCCAATTTGCAGAAGGAGGCACCCTCCTCCTCAAGGAATGAGTTTCCGATCCCTTCCTCTGAAGAACCCGCCGTAGCAGGGTGGGCGGATACCACACCTCAATGGAGATAGATAGCGAACAGGTAGGAAACAAAAGTAGCAAAAGGCAAATGGGAAAAAGGCCGGGATGGTTTATAGGAAAGAGGAAATGGGCCTGTAAACGAGATATTGGCATCCACTGCAGTTTCCTACTGGAGGACTGGAACAACTCCGCTGACGGATCATATATCTTCCTTTAGATTCGTTCTGGTGTTCATATGTCTTACGGTTTCCGCACGAGCTGCAAATGTCGCCGCAGTGGAAACAATGTACTTGCGTGTTCTTCTCCAAAGATGTTTTTTTTACGAGAAATATATACGTAACTAATGGTATTTTAAAACCTTGTTTAACGCTAATTAATTTCCAAACTTTATCTTAATTCAGTTCCTATTAATTTCATTCTAAAATAATTTCTAGTTTTCTGATCCAATTCCACCTTTTTTTATTTGTTTAATTCAACGCTAATTCAGGTGTCGTCCTCGTCATCTGACCAAGGTTCAAAATTACGATCACAGTCCTGAAATGGCCTTATTGTTGCTTTATAACGGGGAGTCAATATAACTAAACTAGGCTAAACTAAACTAAAGGCGAGTTCTAAAACTGCTGAAGTTGACTAGTTCTCACATTCCGAGTGAAGCAATAAAAAATTGTAATCCTAAGCAAATTCTTTTTAAAAGATCCCTATAACTCCCTTATCTAAATCGACATGTGTAAAGAAATTCCTATCAAAATCTCACAGTATATAAGCACTCGGAAAAAAATACTTTTTTCTCTCTTTTACGCTCTTTTGCTCTAGTATAGCTGGTGAACTCACGTTAGTTCTTTATCACTTCTTATACATAAATAATGCCTTCTGGGATGGAATAAAAGTGAAGCTGGAAATTTAAAAGTGCCTTCTTTCCCTTCGGCCTCTACTTAAAAATATGTTTACTTATATGTAATAATGTTTTAAACGTAACTTAAACCTTCATTAATCATCTTAAATTAGTCAGGTTAATTTCGTTTTAAAAATATTCTATTTTCTGATCAACTTTCCTTTTTAAAAAATTATTTTTAACTCTCACTCTAGACTTTTGGTTTTTGCATTTTACCACAATGCTAGCGAAGGTATAAAAATCCATGTAACTTGTATATACCTTTCAAAGATATCTGAGATTCCTTTTTTTAATGTTACATATGTCAAAGAGATCCTTATTAAAATCCCATAGTAAAATCCCTGAAGAGAAAATTTCCGTCACATGGCTCTTATATTGCGATGTAGACATACACACCTCTTATCGCATTTTCTCTCTACAAAATATGTCTCCCGAGGGGAAATGAACTCGTAATGAAAGCTAAAATGGACGACATCTCGTGATGAAAGTGAAAATTTAAAAAGTTTCTTCTTTTCAGTAGAGCATCTGCAAAATTACATATATGTACATATTTTGGGAGACTTTAATGGAAGAATCTTTGTGAAATTCACAAAATATTGGAAGTTAGATGGAATAAAACATCTTGATTATAAAAGTATATTACAGATGGAGGACCTAATGACATAAAAAATTACAAAGTTGATTGACAAAAAAAATTCAAGTATAGATATAATTCAATTGTTATCGTATAGCATTTCAGCTATATTATTAATTTAAGGATTCGAAAACTTTTCTTCTTTTACAGGGTGCGTTTAATTAGTCGAAAGAGGGGGAAGAGGAAAAATGGAGAGGAAATATTCAAAATTGACCATAATATAAACTCTGATTATTCACAAACTTAGAAAATAATTTTTTTGGATAATACATAATATCGGGAAGAAAAAAAATTCTAACTGAGAATAAAATATTTTAAACCAATTTTTATTATGAAAGAGGTCTATATAATAAATTCTGATGGAAAAATAGAAGCTTTGCTTTCTTAAAATTTAAATCATATTTTTATAAATTATTATTATTATTTTTTCCTTAAAGCACTTTTTTAAAATTTGTTATTGAATCCTTCGATAACATTTTGAAATTAACAAGTGTGAATAATATCTGTCATGTTTAGTGATATTATTTAAAATATTCTTTGGGCCACTACTGAAAGCTTTTTGACACTTGAATTAGAAAATTGCATTTCTGAAAACATTAACTAACGAAGAGAAATGAATATCTTGTTTATGTATCTGCGCTGATGTTAATGCAAGTAATTAACATGCATTTATTTAAAAAAATTGGAATATTAATGAAAAATAAAGGCTTAAAAAGAATTCCAAAACATTCGTTTGTTTTCTATGTTGCAATGAGAAATAAATGGCCGAAACAGGAAACAGTTCATTCCTTATTCAAGTTGTGTAATGGTGGAGGCACTCAGAATTCCATGTGCATACAGTTACAGTTAGAATTTTATTGCTCTTTATAGGAGGCTCTGGAGAAACGACAAAGTCCGACGTGAGATAGTAAAGTTCATTTAGAATTGTGGTGGAAAATAACCCCCACCCCCCCAAAATAATAAAATAAAGCATTTTAATTAATATAACCTAAAGCAAACGCTTATTATTTGTGTTATATGTTTGTGGTCTGTGAATGAAGTAAATTTAAATGATTTAAAAATTATCTGAAGTTTAATTAAATCTTGAAGGAATTATTAGTAGTTTTGGAAAAAATAATATTCTTGTGAAATTTTCTAATAATTGTATCTTATAAAAATCAGATGACAATAAATCCTGAAAAATAAAACGGACATAATAAAAGTTGCGGTAATATGTGATAAAATTAGAGGTGATTTTAATAATTAAGTAAAGCTATCATTTCTAAAGTCGTTGTTATGATAGTGCAGGTGAAAAGCGTACTATACCCTTATCTTTGAATGCAAAACTCAAAAATTAAAACTTTTAAAATAATTTATTCTACAGGATCTTACTCTCTACAATGATGATAACAGTGTTTTTGTTCTTATATGTCAATGATGATTAACTTTTAAAGAAATTAAATCTATATTATAAAAATATAGTAGAAAGACAGTGTATCAAAACTTCCAATTAATTTATCGTTTCTATTATAATACTCTTTTACTAAACAACAAACTCTATGATCTAATTTCTGGATGTAATTATTTACAAATGTTTTGTTTATTTAAATTTATTTCTAAATTTTATGTACACTTGATCCATAAAGAAAAGTCTAGTTTTAAAAATTTACAAATGATTCCTAATAGTGTGCATTGTTTTTCATAATTATTTAGTAAAAAATATCAATAAATGATAAAAAAACCTTATGATCAAATATGATAATTTTTATAATAAGCTGTATAGATAAATAACAGATATTTATGAATTATGAATTCGAAAAGAAACATGAACTTTATGAAATCAGCTAGGGTTATATATGATTGACTAAGTTTGTATAAACTAGAATATCATTATTTTTAAAGAAATAGCGAAGAAAAAAAGAGAAAATTGTAAAAGTTCTGGAAAGATTATAGTTGATATTTTGATTTTTTAATCCGTAATACCTCGTTACTTGAATTGAAATAGTAACAAGTATTATAAATTTTTTGATGTCAATTCCAACTTAGGTAAGTAAAGAAATCCTTTATTTAAGTTACTTTTTATTAAATAATTACATTTACTATAAATAATTTATCAAAAGTTTATCGATTTTTAGAAGAATTGAACTCGCATTCTTCAGGTTCAGTGCTCAAGTTTTACCAATTGAGCTACTGAATGTTAGTTTCAATTACCATTACAAACTGTTAAATTATATTTAAAATATTTAAAAATTAAATTTAATTCATGAATTAACATTTGAAAATACTTTATTAACTTTGAAGGCCATCCACTACAAGTTTAAAGAAGTGTATTTCAACCTCAGTGGATGAATAAAGAATATTTTATCAAC
>JAOUZG010019159.1:8296183-8333090 GCA_026289955.1 Argiope argentata | reverse complement strand
AGAAAAGATAAATCTTTTGTATGGAAATTATTCTTAGCCTTAAGTTTAGTTTTGCAAAATAATCTGAAAATTGTAGATTTAACGTGTTATACAGAATATTGATTGGAAAACTGATCATAAGGTAATAAAAAATTAATTTAAGAATGATATATTTTAAGATAAGATAGAGAAAGGATAATGTTTTTGTATGAAAATAATTCTTAGCCTTAAGTTGAGTTTTTTTTCAAAATAATTTGAATATATGGAAGATTTTAACACTTTAATCACCAAAAAAATGTTTAGGGTCATATAAAGAAGAGAAATAAATAACTTATTAACTTTCCAAAATTATAAAAATATTGATATAATATTCATTGATAAAATTATTTTATCAATGAATTTTTACAAAATTGAAAAATATATTTTTTAACAGAGAGCCTATCTTATGCTGCCTATTAGATCAAAATAACCTGGGGGACCATGTGAAGTATATTACGTGATTCAAAATACGCTCAAGTCTATTATTACTGTATATTCTTAGTTACAAAGTAGTATTAGATGAAATAATTCTTCCCACTAATCTTAATTCACTGTGTAATTTCGTGTATCTTAGAAAAGAAATCTTTTAAGTTACGAGAGGAGAAAGCAAGTGTTATGCTGCGGAAATTTAAAGTGTGTATGTTACCGTTAAAGTATGAAATCCGTTATTTTATAGAATACCTAGTTATTCCATGAAATAGCTGATCGTGTCCATTAAAGTGCAAAACTCTCTTGTATTTCATGGTTTAACTAGTTATTTCATAGAATAACGATCTGCAGCTCTTTAAAGTGTAAAATAACTTGTTAACGGTAAAATACATATGTCGGTTGCTACAGCTCAGTGTTTAGGTACTGGTCAGGGATTTAAAAAGTGTTCGTGTAAAGCCCAGTGTGTAAACAAAAAATGTTTTTGTTTTAGAAATAATGTTCTTTGTAATTCCAAGTGTCATTTTAGTAATCCTTATTGTAAAAAATGATTTTATGGTGCGTTTCCATAAATACCATTTATACGCGGCATAAATTAGAGAAATTGATTCTTTTTCATTTTAATTGTTTGTCATTCGTTTATTAATAGAATACCTAATTATTTCATTTTAGATAAATTGTTTATTTTACACTTTAACTGTCTCTCATTAGTTAATTTATAGAGTACCTAGTTATTTCATAGAATACCTAGTTAAAGTGTCAAATTAATAACATATTACACACTTTAACGGACACGATCAGTTATTTCATGGAATAACTAGATATTCTATAAAATAACTGCATTATTTACTTTAACGGTAACACATACTGATTTTGATCAAAACTTCGCTATTACTGGGATATTCCGGAATCTATTATCATTTATTAAGAAAATCCAAAGAAATAAAATGAGGCTTTGTTCAAAGATTATATTATAAATAAATATATAGTTAAATAACATATATTATTATAAATGAATATATAGTAAATTACATATAGTTAAATGACATTTTATAAATATTTTAAAGAACTTATTATTTATAAGAGTGAGGTTACAAGAAAACTGTTAAAGAGAACCCTCCCCCCTCAAATTTAATTTTACAAAAGTGTTGTTTCTAAACTTAGAACGAGTGAACTAAGGTTTGTCTCGTGTCTCTGATAGAGAAAGCAAGTCTAATTATTCGAAACTATGAATATACTAGAATCGCCACACAAAGGAGACGCTACTAGTTTAGTTTATAGATATACCAAACAGCTACGTAATCAGAAATTAATGAATAATCATCTCCAAGATTCCATTGATGAATACGAGGCCGAATTCAATGACTGATAATCAAACATTTTAGAAGATGGCGATAAGCCATAATTCTTATTATTATGGATAAATATGGCATGAGGGTAAGACCAATTAGTTCATTTTGTTTGAAGATTACATTTTACCCGATACTGTTTATTTCTAAGGCATGTATAAACAAAAAAAAGTGAAGCATACATGATTCACGTAACGTGAATGAGCACATTCTATGTGGAGCACATTTACTTCACGTTGTGGTTAATGTTTTAAGTGAAGAATTTCTGATGAATAAATAAATTGAACGAATGAAAAGCAATAGAAGTGTCTATGCTCCTATTCTATTGCAACACTTCGGATTGAAATTCTTTATTACTATAAGTTCTTGGTCTATTGTCTGCCCTGCTATGAACTGTTTATATCGTTGTTCTGGGTGAAACTTTTTGGTGTTCGTAGGTTATCTTTTTATTTAAAGATAAAATGTAAACATACTTATGTAAAATGTAAACATAAGTATGTTTACATTTTATCTTTAAATCTGTCTGAACTTTCATTGCCTTATTCTATGAAAAATGCTAAGAATTTTGGAGTCACAATGTCATTGCGCAATCATTTCTAACAGATGCTATATAAACCTATTAATACTTTTGAGGGGGATGCATATTTTTGCCCTAGGACCAAACTCGCAACCTTAGGATTTGTTGCCTAATAACATAACCACTATACAATAGCAATTACTTATGTGCGGTAGATGGCCTGGTTAATAGAGTGTTGGACTCGTACTCCTTAAGTTACGGGTTCGAAGATCACTGACCAAAAGATTCCCCGAGTGTGTGGTGGCTGGCGCTCGTTAAATCTGTTCGTAGTCTCAAAGTCCTCCATGTTGAGAGTAATACTGGGTAAAAGGTGATCATTCTCTGTTCCAGGTATAAATTACTATCTGAGATGAATGAATGAATTTGCATGAATGAAGTCCGCCTCCTAAAAAGGGTTGTGACGTGTGAGTAGCTATTTCGTACTCTTGGGCCTAGATGGCGCTACTTGTAAAACAAAGAGACACATTTCTTAGGCTTGATCGTATCAGTGGAGACTTGTCCAAGGCAAGGGCCAATAGTCATAACACACGGAGACAGATATTTTCTGGCTTATGAAGCATTCACCACGTCTTCTTCCCACCAGTGAATCAACGATACTAGAGCGTGTGTCAGATGTTGGTGCTGATGATATTTGCGATGGTTGGAAATGTTGTATTTAATACGTCTGATGACCTTTTGTTGAGGATAGAAGTCACCACAACAGCTGAAAGAAGGTTGGTTATTTTAGGTCAACGGTAATCATTGTGAAAGAACGGATAGTACCGATAGGATCGAACTCGAAACGTTAGAGTTTGTTGCCAACTAGCATAGTCAATATACCAAAATGACATTTGTGTCCGGAGGATATTATATGGCTTATAAGAATTCCACCACATACTCACCCCCAGTGAGTCAGTAATGAGACGAACGATACATTTGCTCCAATCGAACAGCGAGCAAGTGTGAATTATTGTTGATGATGTTGGCTGTGGTATTCAATGCACCCAATGACTTTTGTGACTGTTGTGTCGGTAGAAGGCAACACAACTGCTGTAAAACTGTTGTTTATTCTAGGTCGCGGGTCATCATTGTGGATTAATGGGCATGGCAGATAGGACCGAACTCGCAACGTTAGAAATTATAGCCGAGTAACATAGGCATTAGATGAAAGTGACACTTGCGTCCGGTGGATGTTATCTGGCTTATGAGGCTTCCATCACATTTCTTTGAGTCAACTCCTAAGATAGTGATTTGATCGAATGACTTGATTTTCAGAAGGCTATGCATTTTAGATGGATAAACTTCAAACCAATTGAAAGTATTAAAGAACTTTGCTGTACTATAAGATAATACCAACTTAAGAATACTATAAGATTATCCCAGGATTGCCACTTGCCCACAAGGTTGCTAAGTGGGGTAAATTTGAGATGTAGTTCGCGGCTTAGCAAATGGCACTAAAACTTAGTGCTAGATACATCATCCAATCTGCTGATCTTCATTATAAAGCAGAGTTTCAGAAACTGAAGCAGAATGGTATCTTAGTGATACGTATAGTTAGCATAGAAAATTTTCTCGATGAAATTTCTCTTTAGGCTGATTTCGATGTGTATTTTGAAATATTATTAATTTTTCTAAAGATAATGAATTTTGAATTTTTTAAAAAATATATTAACATACCAAGAGAAATATATACTGAATAAACAGAGTGATTTTTTTACTTGTTCTTAACCTGCAAGTTTAAAAGGTCCTCGAAAATCAGCCATGCCAATAAAAAAAGGCCAACTTTACTCATCATCATTTTAATTTTTTTTTATGATTATGGAATTTTTCCTTAAATCGTTTTCCATATACCTTTGTGTACTGGAAAAATAAATATGACTTAAAAATAATAAGTAATATGATTTTTCAAGAATATTATTTCCTGTAACATATAATTTGAGAAGAAAATATATGTTCGAACGTAATCACTTTTGCCAATGTTAATATATTTTTTAAAAAATTCTAAAACATATTTATACATCAATAAAAATATCTGAAGAATATATTGACAGGTGTTCTTAATAATACGTTTATTAGAAAATTTAATTTGAGGGTAAAAAAAGTGCGGTCTCCTAGATCACACCTCCCCAGTTAAGTCATACATTTTCACCTCCCCAGTTAAGGGTTAAATAGCATCAACTCATTTTTTATTCAATTTGAATTGAACAATTAGAATAGAAATACTTAATGTAAATAAATACTTATTCTAATTTTCACAAAATGGAAAGTATGATTCGAGAACATGGGGACAGTTTTAAAGCATAAAATAATAAAATGGCACAATATTTAGCATTTTGAAGTTGACACTCTTCTTAGAATAACAATATTTCATTTCGAGCGATGAGAAAACAACTCACGGGTGTAGATGGCGTCGCTGTGACCACGTATCTGTACAGGGCGGAAGTGGTGGCGTTGGCCAGGATTCGGCACATCCGGTCGATGGGGCAGGTCTGCCGGAGGTCACTCACCATGCTGCTGTACACCTCCTCCGCCGACTCGAAATCTGAAGGGAAGTGAAATGAGATTTCGAACCATAATCACGAAAGAAAAAACGATCAACATTTAAAAATATCATTTAAACAATAAAAAGAAGTGATATACAATTTGAAATGAGGTCGTTAACAATGCATCAAAGTTTTTTTGTTTTAAATTGGAGTGATAGAATTAAATCAGTTTAAAAATTTAATTATTGTTGCCATAAACGTGTATTTGTGCAAAAATTATTTCTAAAATTTTTGTCGTTAAATAATGACACTATAAACTAAACAAAATGCATAAAGAAAAGCAACGCCCTTAGCAAAATAAATCTTAAAAAATGAAATCTGCTATCTCGAATTTCATATTAACATGTGAAAACATTATTATTTTTAAGGAATTGTTTCTCTTTGATTAATTTGTTCTCAACCAATTTAAATAGGCTTCAAATAATCATGAGACTATCAGAATACACATGCGTAAATATATCGAGAATCGGGTACATGGCGGACATTAAAGGCAAGTTTAACTTTTTGTTGGTGATAAATCACCAAATGTGACAACCATTTTGGCTTTTTTTCTAATAATAGTTTTAAAAGCAAAAAATGGATGCCTAAAAAGCTATAAATCTCCAATTTTCTACCAGTTCATTTTGTGGTTTTAAAAACCTCAAGCCAATACAACATCATGTTCTAACATGATAAAAACTTCTTAACAACAAAAAATGTAAGAACATTCCTATTGACTTAAACATCCGAATTAAAAATTAAATTTCTGTTTTTAAATGATTATTTCGCGCTAAATCTCCAAATGTGACAACCATCTGCATTATTTTCTAACAGCCCTTAAAGGAAAAAATGGATGCTTCAAAAGCGATACATCGCAGCTTGTTGTCCAGCATTTTGAGGCTTCAAAAACCTCAAACGAAAACAACATCATGTTCTCATCATCTATATCCAAAATATTGATGATTCTTTTAGGAAAATGACATAACAGATATTCCTCCTGTAAATGATCTTCAATTTGAATTTTGTTTGGAGAAATACATCTCTTTATGTTTCGGAATTCTGAATGTAAAAATTAACAAATATTAAATTTGATCCATTAAATTTATTAAAATTAAATAACAGAGAAAATTATTTTATAATATTCTAACATATTGTATATAGATTATATTAGATCATACAAATGTGAAAAAGTTAGTTGAATCTTATTTCAAAATGCATCAAATTAAAGTTTGAAATAAATTGAACTTTAACCAGTCCTCTTAGAGATAGAAAAAAAAATTTCAATATGTAATTTCAGAGTTTACGATTTTGATAACAGAGGCTAAGAAAAAATTCTCTTTCAAAAGATGTTTTTTTAAGAGAAAGACTTTCCTAACGTTGCATTATTGTAAACTTTCTAAAACATGTATATCACAATATTCCTTCTTTGAATTACTTACATGAGCTCATGATGAAAACCTTTTCAAGGGCATAACTACAAAAGAAATAAGAAGTATTGATTTTATTGCACGTATTTTCGATCATATTTCCTTTGCAATATCTCTCCTTTTAAATTTCTTCATTTCACATTTAGTAAATGATTTGATAGAGGGTAGAATGTGTGGTGTTCGATTCTATTATTTTGTTTGATGTTCTCGTCTATTATCATCTGCAACCGATTTCCTGTATATGGGCGCGTAATAACTGAGCTGCCTTAGAACTGAATTTATAGAAATGCGATTTTTTTTTCGTGAAAGTTTCACCTGCACTGCTTTCTTCAGCAGAGCTACTGTACTTTGTGACAGTAGAGTAGCTTGAGTAACAGGCTTCTGGATATAATATGTTTTATCACCCCCCCCAGTCGGAAGGAATATTTTAAAAATGGTTAAATTGTATTCAGAGCATGACCTTTGGTATTTGATTTCAAGATATTTAATTTCAGGAACTGACTTAAATGAATCATTGTTTTGTTTTGATTACCACTGGTTACCCTTATGACTAATTGCGGGGCATTTATAATCCCCCCCCCTTTACCCTACCGATCTCTATGCCACTACTCAATGAAAAACTGAATATACTGGGGAAAATTTAATAAATATTATTGCTTTTTTTGATCACACAATAACTTATCTGATAGTGAAGATTGTAGCCAGGGTGAAATGACTTGAAGAAACAAATTGTCTTTTATGTGGTTTACTGGTTAAGAAAAATAGCAAAAGGCGCATGATTAGTTCATAGGTCTAGAGTACAACACATACAATTTCTCGGAAGAGAATCGAGATCAAAATTATAAAGACATCAACAGTGAGACCACGTGGTGTTTACATGATTGGCAATTGGCAAGAAGACCACGTGGTCAATTGAATTCTTAAGAGGAATGAAAGGGTTGTGTATAATAAAATTATTTTAGATATGATACTATTACTTTAAAAGTAAATACATCTGATTAGAGTTTTTATTAGTGTAATTATCAATATACTGAATAATAAAACTGAAATTTTTTAAAGAAAGTTCCTCTTAAGAAACTTTGTAAGAAATTATTTCATAGAACTCTCAGATACTTATAAACACATATTGCATCATTCATCTTTGGTTCGATAATTCTGAACATGAAATTCTTTTTATTTCAAATTTTTGTTGACGTTGCTCAGTACACCAAAAAATTATTCAGATATATATAATAAATGCATGTTGATTTATTAGATGATAATATAATTATAATTGGATATCATATGCGTGTCCTTCTTCAGTATGAGCAAAAATTGCATTTCGTGAAATAGTAGAATGCTTTTTTAAATTTTTTTCTACAGCACTGTCAGTTTTTGATTTTAATATTTTAATTCTTTCAAAAGAAATAAATTACATCGATATGCAAAATTATTGCAAAAAATATATTTGTATAAATACATTATATAGTAAACATATTAACGCTTTAGACTGCAGAGACTGTCACCAAATACAGTGTTTTTTCTTGGTCAAGTTTTATTTATTTGTAAAAGTAGGAAAATTGTGACGATTCTGACTACATCAGGGAATACCACAGCAATCTATTGTTCCTTATGAATAAATAATTTATCTCAATTTTTATTTCCTTAATCTGGATTAATGTAATTTAATTCCATACCTCTAGTTTTTGTGCAACACTATTTTATCATACATATTATTATTCTTATTTTTTCAGAATAAAATATTTTATTCATGGTTTATATTATGCTAATTAATACATTAGCTTCTTTGACTCTGTTTAATATTCTATCTAATTTGTTATCTCCTAAATTATACTATAGAAAGGTAATTAGAAGGTATAAATCCTCCGGCATTGAACGGTTAAACATCACCAATTATTTTAGATAAGATTACAAGTAAAAAAAAAGAAGACGTTTTTTAAAGAATGGCTCTTTTTATATAACCAGAAAAGAACATTTGAAATTCCAAACAAACTAATTTTTTTTCAATACATACCTTTTGTTCCCATAAGAACATTTTAAGCAACTTTGAAATTCGAGTGCATGCTTTTGGATATTTTATTTCTTTTCCATTGCGTTTGTACTACTTTAGGAAGCTAAATTCACATATTTTTGTGTTTTACTTCCATTTTTAAAAAAATATTTTATTCGAGTTATTTTGGGAATCTTAACTCTAGAACTTTTTATGCAAAGGCAATTTTATACATGTTTCGCTCTTCTTCAGAACAGTTTCATAATACGAAATATCTTCTTTTGTTTGGCGAACAAATAAGATATAAAAGAGAAGGTTTATTTATATTGATAAGTGAACGAAAATAGAATCGGTTCTGAAAAAGAATATACATCTGCAGCCATTAAAAGCAAACGAATTTTTTATTTCTTTTTAACGCCAACATTTAAGGTTTTTCATATATTAATCTCTTTTAAGAGTTAAATAAACAAATGCGTGTGCTTAATGGTTTAACTTTTTGTACTTATCGAAGCTTTTTCGAATATTTAATGTATCATGATAAACATACTTCTTTCTGTAAATGATTATATGCATCATTCAAAATACCCATTTCAGTTACTTAACTCAAAAAGATTCCAAAATCAAATTGTTTTTGTTGTTATCCTTCCAATTAATGAGTTGCTTTCGTTCGCCGAAAGACATATATGAAGTTTTACAACTGTTCCTTTGTTATTCTACTTATCTGTTTAAAGACGCGCCATTTTCTTTGAAAGTCCACGTTTGAGGAGTAAAATCTAGGGAGATTAGTTTCTATTTACTTCTCAAAGGAGACAAAAATACCAAAAGTTAACTATTAACGGTGATGGTTTCTCCTTCAAGTCTTTTCAAAAAGATACACTAATTAAAAAATGTTTTGGTGCATAATTTTATGAAAAAAAATCACCATTTAAACATTGCGTTTGAAAAGTCTTTGAAGTCGAAATTATCCATTGGATCAAAACAAAGTAAACAGCTCACAATTAATTTTGATTCTGGAATTTATTCTTGAGATAAAGCTTAAATTAATTAGTAAGGTAGAAATGTTTATATTTTATGTATTTTAAGCAACCTTTCAGAATTTCCGCAAAAGTAAGTAATGAACTAGCTTTGAAGAAAAATTAATGATTGAGAATACAGAAAATACGATAATTAAGGAGAAAATATACGGGAATGCTTGATTTAATAGCTTAATTAAATCTCATTTTTGTGTACAGGATTCGAATTTCTTTTGTATCATTCAGTCGAACCTCGAACTTTGAATTTTTAATCAAGTATACGATACAAATCTTTTTTCAAATTCAAAAGATGCATATTTCTAATTTCGGTTTGTTTAATGAAAATCTGACTTAACCACTACAGTATTAATGAGAATTTCAAATTTCTGAAAAAAAAAAGCATAGAGAGAAAGGGATTTTGTAATGCTTTTACGTGAATTTAAAAGAAATTTCGGTTACATTCTTCAACTAATAAATGTGTATTTTGTATAATATATGCATACTTAATGAGAAAAAGGAAAGCATTATGCTTAAAAATTGTTTACTGATGCTTGAATATGAATACTAGATTATCTTTTTCAAGGAACTAATTTTGATAGTATTATTTCAAAATATAATTCTGGATACGATTAAAGTTAGTTTTTGTATAGTTTTTGGTATAATGTTACAATTTAAATTAAATAGCAGTTCTGATGTTTTTGATTATTTTTGAATATTTAATTCATAAGTTAATAAAAATATAAATATATTCTAATTAGATATTAATTAGCGTTATTATAGAAATCACAATAAAGAAATCACTAACTTTTAATAAAAAAATTAGCTTGATCTTTTAATATTTTTTATACTAATTGTTTTTTGCAGTCTTTTCTCTTATCTATAATACTTTGCCCAGCTGTTATCGAAAATAAAAGAAAATCATTAACTTTAGAATGTACATAGAAACAATTATACTGTTATCATATTTATTTATTCATAAAATTTTATAGATTTATCTTTAATTTTCTACAAAAAAATTGTTCTTGGATTTCTAAACTTTATTTCTGACTACGCTGGAATTATATTTTTGACAGAACTTGCATTTGTACAAAGATCGCACAATAGAAATTATATCTTTTATCATAGGGAATTAACAAATTTGGTCATATTTACTTCCATTTATGAAGTTTCAGAGGATTATTTTGCGACGAACTATTTAATTTGGAAGCATTAACCAGATGGCGAAGATAGGCGTCAAAGCCGACATCCTTTTACTAAACTTTTACGTCGTACCATTAAGATGACATCTGACCTATGATTTAAAATTCGCCAAATCTTTGGCGCTTGTTGAAGGCGCCAGTTTTTTAGTGGAACAGAATTTTACATCTGGAACTCTCCTATCGTAATGACGACTTTTCCACTGTCATTATGGCTCAAACATCAGAAGAAAATAGACCTTGAGTTAAAAGCCAATTGTTTGAAAAGCTTCTTCTCTCGACGAACAGGAACATGACATTTTGCAAGTATTTATCGCGAGAATTGAAAGCTTTAACAATTACAGTGGAAAGACGTGCTACGAAAGTGAAGATGCTTTTGTCTCAGAATTGTCAATAACGTGCTATACATATCAGCAAGCAATTATCACAGAAGTATAAATATATTACGGCCAACTTAAATTTCTTATCGATGCAAAATTTACAGGAAAATGGTCTTATGTTGAAAATTAGTTCCTTTAGAAGATATAAGTGAGTTTCTAATTTCTATATGTAATCGGATATTTTTCACGTCTCACTGATAATTTCAGTGGACTGTTTTAGCACTCAAATCTGTGATTTTCTTCCACAAATGGTTTACGATAAATGAGCTTTTGAGTTTTTTAGGAAATGCAAAACACAGAAATATTTATATTTATACATCGTAAAAAGCTGATGTTGTTTCAGCTTTTTAATGTTTGTGCCACCAACGTATGTAATAAAAAGTTAAGTAATAAAATATTATATATAGATTTTCGATTTCTAGATTTTAACGGTATTTAAGCATTATACCGTCTAACTTCATCGCCAAATTTAAAGTCATCGCCAATGAGTTGCTAAACCTCCAATTATGAAAATCCGTCAATAGTGTAATCCTTTGATATTTATCGCCAAATTTAAATCCTTTGCCAAAAAATTACTAAATCGTTAGCGATCGTTGGCGAAGACGGTATAATACGTAAGTATCATTTTAACCAGAAAATTAAGTATGATATTTAAACTAATTTATCAAATAAAAATCAATTTATTAATCGTACCATTATGTTGTGAAGCATTGTACATGCGCAGAGCTTCGTGTCCAATGCCTTGAGCAAAGCTGTCCAAACTGGTCACTACGTATTTAGAGAACTGATTCCAATCCCACTTATAAAGGTCATCTGGTCCTGGCCAGGCATCGGTAGCCTGGGCAGTGGTACCTGGGAAATAGAGTAACAATTAAACATACCAAACAGGTAAATTATATTTTTACACAATTATAAAGAATTTAGTAAACTTAAATTTAATAATTCCCATAAATAACTTCATTGATAAAAAGTATTATCAATCTTAATTAGAATAGGCATACACAAAAGGCAATATTCCACTATCGAAATTTGAAATAACATTTTAGTTATAATTTCCATAATATTTTTCGTAAGATAAATGATACGACAATTTTCAACATAATTTTATTTTGTTATTGAAAATTTGTATTTTGGAGAGATTTCTTTGCAAATCAAATCAGAATTTTAATTAGTTAAAAATTAAATCAGATTTCAACTTTTTTCCACTATAAATTTCGAAGATACCACAGCAAAAGAACGATTTTTTACGTCATCTTTAAATTCAGAAAACAATATTTTCGTTAACATTCTGTAAATATTTCAGTAAATGCTTAGTGAAATTTGGCAATTAAAAAAATTAAACCTAATTTTGAATGATAGATTACATTGTTAACTTAATATATAAACCATTTTCCTTCTTTCATCAAATACTTAATAGATTGGTATTTCTTTCTCAATGCTGAGAGCTAAAGAAAAAGAATTTGGATTATTATCTGCGTGGTTTATAAAGTAAATGAAAACGCGAATGCCGCGAAAGGTAGAAGATTGATGAATCGGGTATTTACGTTCTTATTAGCTCTATGATGTCATATTACTTGTCTGCGTCAGTAAAGTTCATATACATGATCAGGAAACCACATGTTAGGCAATTAAAATAACAAGGATTTCATGTCTGTTAATTTGTGGAAATCATTAACATGACGTTTAAAAAAAAAACGGTTTCAGTAAAATTAACTATAACTAATTTTTCTAGCTAATCAGTTATTCTCTCTTCAGCTCTAAAGGAGACTAAAGTGGGTTAATGTGGGACAATGTAATTTATATAGAATGTAATAACTTTAAACACAAAATTTTTCATAATAACATATTCAGGTTACATAAAATTGTGCTGTTTGTTTATTAAGTGTGCGTCATAAGTTGCATACAAAAAAAATCTCGTTTTTTATTACAGCACGCTCTTATTTATTTCATAATTATACCCCAATCTCGCACGCTTCAAAACAAATTATAACTTCACGAAACGAGAAACATTCTTCTTTTTCTTGAGAAAGCGTTCCGAGACAATCACAAATAATTACTTTCTGAAAATCATGGAAATAAATTAAAATAGTAAGAATCAAATGTTTTTTTGTAATCTTTTAATGAACAAGCTTTCTCTAAAACCATGCATGCAGTTCCATCTGTTCATTAAAATGATAACAAAAGCGATTGTTTAGACTCATTGCAACTCGTTGTGTTCATTAAAATTAATCATTGTTCGGATTCACAATCAAAAAAATACTTTTCATCTGTTCTTTAGCTTTGGAAAAATTCGATTACGCTCGACTTAATTTAGTTGTATTTAAATGTGACAGAAAGACAACTGAAAGAAAGTAATTTTTTAAATTGTCATTACCATTATTATTTGGAAACGATCTTGTAAATTCTAAAAACGAATTTTGATAGCGTTTAATCGTGATGATGTTTGTAGGCAGACATACTATCTGTAAATTGGTTCATGTAAAATGTGTGAGTTATCAAAATGCTATATGGAGTATATTGTGGTCTTAAACTACAAAAATGAACGGGGATTCTTTATTTAACAGAGGTACTCACAATAAAGATCTTGTCTCAATTTAAATAAGTTTCTAATTAAAAACTAATTCAAATTTATACACGTTTCCTCATTAGTACATAAAAATCATTTTGCTACATTTTATGATTCAAAATATTGTTTGTTATGAATGTTAGTCTTTAGGTTATACTTTTATTTCCATAGATTATTCCCTACTATTTAATAAATTTTTAAATATATTTTACAAAAATATTTCGTATCGTTTGTTAAAAACATTTTAAGATAAATTACTAAGTTATACATCGTTACCTACCCGCTTTAAGTGCATTATTAAATGCATTCTTTGTGGTTACATTATCACTGTTATATGATTAATACATTAAGCGCCATGCTAGTAGCCGGTAACGGACCCAGTATTTTCTGTTCGGACCATGTTAGTCCCCGGTAACTAAATTAGTAATTTTCATTCAAGCCATATATATCATTAGTGACAAACAATATAATTTTTATTCAGGTTGAGTTTCATCAATACTGTTTTATGATGAGTATTAAAGAAATCATGTTTTCACAACAAATTTTAATCTGCTGTTGTTGCTACTAATGGCACTTGTCATTGGACAAGCAGCATCAGCGATTTTAAGTCGAATGAGCGTCTCTTGTATTTGAAGCAGCGTCAACTAGGGCTAAGAATACCACTGAGCTACAAACACATTGCCTTTGCTTGCACAGCCCCTTTTTACAGGGGTGCACATTAAAAAACCTCACAGATAGTACAAAGAAGAAAAAAACATGATCTAACCCAGACTAGAACCTGAGACACCCATATCAAGAGGAAGACGCTCTGCCTCTGTGCCAGGAGGCTAGCCAAAATTTAATTTGGATATCATATCATCTAGTCTCATACACTCAGTCTAAACACACATTTACATAGTATTCTGAATTTCATCATATTGAAAGAAATAACGCGGGAGATTGAACGGATGTCAAAATTGGTTTGGCACTTCATGTGTTAAGAGCAAATTAAAAAAAAGAAAGACGAACCGAAAACATTATCACTCCATGATGTTTTGGGTCAGTCTTATGAATCTCTTTTGTTAAAAAAATATTGGAAATTAAGCCCTTAGAGGAGTTAAATTAATCCTATTTGAATTCATATGGTGTTAATGAATCAGGTTAAATATGCTTTCATCACAGGTCTGTTGTAAATGCCACAGTATACATAGTATTACTTATTTAAGTTGTGTAGTGAAATAATGCATAAGCTTCAAAACAAGAGGCAAGTTGATCTCAAAATAAAATTAATGTGTTGCATTAGACCTATACTACATTCATTGAATTTATGAACTTAATAAATGAAATCCATTAAAATATTCAATTTAAGGTAAGTGCAATAGCATTGTATATCAATTCAATCAAAATTATTTAGAAAACCTATTAATTATCTTTTTATTTGGAATATGTATATGTATTTTTTTATTTGCTCTTAATGCATGAAGCGCCAAACCAAATTTGACAACCGTTCAATCTCCCGCGTTATTTCTTTCGATATGATGAAACCTCCTGGCACAGAGGTGCCGCGTCTTCCTCTTGATCTGGCTTCAAGTCCGGTTAGAGCATAGTTGTTGTTCTCTGAACTTTCTGTGAGGTGTTTGAATGTCCCCCCTATAAAAAGGGGCTGTTCAAGCGAATGTAATGTGTGTGTAGCTAAGTTGTACTCTTGGCCATAGTTGACGCTACTTCAAATACAAGAGACGCTGGTTTGGTTTAAAATTGCTGACGACCGTCATTGTGCTTGTCCAATGGCAAGTGCCATTAGTAACAACAACAATAACAGATTAAATTTTGTTGTGAAAATATGATTTCTTTAATATTCATTATAAATCAGTAATGATCAACTCAATCTGAAAAAATTTATATTGTTAGTCACTAGTGATGGCTTGAATGAAAATTATGAAGTTAGTCACCAGTGACTAACTTAATCCGAACAGGAAATACTGAGTCCGTCACTGGCTAGTAGCATGGCGCTTAATGTGTTAATACTCGTGTTTTTCAGATTCTTTTTATGTACGAAGTGGTTAAGAAAAAAAATCAAATACTTCATGCTTAGTTAAAAACAGTTTAGCCTAAAAATGAAATTTTTTTTTGGCAAATTGTCAGTGTAATTCTATGCTATAATGTATTAGGGTATAAACTTTAACATACACATACATTGTATTAAAAGGCAGTGTTTGCAAAATATTATCAAAAAATTTGAATACTACATAATTTCAAATAAATTTTGTATTTAAATTGTTTCAGGTTTATATAACAAACTATTATAAAGTTATTTTGGTCTATTTAGCAAATTGTTGTTTATATTATGTTATATAGCAAATTATACAACTAAAAACAATTTTCTAGTTGAAATTCATTATATTATTGTTATTTGAAACGTTAGTATTTACGTATTAACAAAATTAAATACTTTTCCGTTCCTGGCGGCAGTGAAAAATCGTCAAAGAAATTTGGTGAACTTACCAAAATAATCTAAATCTATTCAAGTCTTTCAATTTATAGTTTATCTATATATACATACAAGGTATTGAGAAATTTCATTTAATATGAATGATAATTAGAAACAGATCTTTAAATAAAAAACTTTTCTTTCAAACAAGAAGCGATACACTTTCGTTGCCAATATTTTATTTAAAGAAACTGAACATTTTTTGTTTAAACTCATAACTACCATTATTAAGAGTTGAAGCTTTTCTGATGGAAAATCGATAGATATCTTTTAAAGGGATCTAGTACAAAAGAAAGAAAGGGGGACCCATTTAACATAATTTATGAAAGAGTAGTGGATAACTGTAACATGTCGTTTATAGATCTCCCTTTGCTGGACAAAACATGTGTTACAGAACTTTGAGCTGAGAAATAATGAGTGAGCCGAGCATTTATGAGCATCTTTCTTTAACATCTCTCTTGAAATCTACAAAAGCACTTGGAAGTGAGCCAGTGGGTCTTTTAGATGGCGGTAATCTATCAACCCGGACATTAGCAGTCTTAAAGGCGGAGCATTAAGACAGCAGTCGAGGGCTGGTAAAAGGTTTCAACAAAAGGTGGAGATAAAAAGTAAAAGGAACAGTCTCCTATATCTGATTACTATAAAGAACGCTTAGTTAGGAGTTAGCGAGAATTTTTACAAAAGAAACTTTTTTTGCGAGTTGTCGGAAAATAATAGTTAGGATCTTTACAAAAACGGAGTTAGTTTTAGCTTAAGAAATAATATACGCCCTAAATCAAAACTTAGTTTCCGATGATATTTTTTTCCCAAAATTGGTTAGTTTTAGATTAAAAAATAATATACGCCCTGAATCAAAACTTAGTTCCCGATGATAAATATTTTCCAAAATTGATTAGTTTTAGATTAAAAAATAACATACTTCCTGAATTAAAACTTAGTTACCCATTGATCATTTTTTTTCTAAATTTGGTTAGTTTTAGATTAAGAAATAACATACGCCCTGAATCAAAACTTTGTTCCCGATGATAATTTTTTCCCCAAAATTGGTTAGTTTTAGATTAAAAAATAACATACGACCTGAATCAAAACTTAGTTACCCGATGATAATTTTTTCTCCAAATTTGGTTAGCTTTAGATTAAGAAATAACATACTTCCCGAATCAAAACTTAGTTACCCGATGATAATTTTTTTCCCAAAGTTGGTTAGTTTTAGATTAAGAAAGAACATACGCCCTAAATCAAAACTTAGTTCCCGATGATAGTTTTTTTCCTAAATTGGTTAGTTTTAGATTAAGAAATAACATACTCCCTAAATAAATACTTAGTTCCCGATGATAATTTTTTCCCCTAAAATTGGTAGGCGTATTTTCAAAAAGTTAAAGATTTCATTATTTATTTTATTTAGAAATGTATGCTAAAATATCCATAAATCATTTCCACTTATATTTTGTATTAAGTATTCATTATTTAACATATATAGCTTTTGAAACTTGGTGACTGCAGAGATTAAACGTTTTATTTTTAAATTGTCTTTTAACACATGGAGCAATCCTCTGGGGGGGGGGGCACCTCGTAATTGGGGATGAGATGCTTCCGGTATGGTGGTTGGATCTCGCCAACCCGGTGGGTACACAAATAGGTGGGGGTTAGGCTCCTCCCATCGACGACGGGACGTACTTCCTTCGGGGAGGGTTGCACCGTGGCCGGTGATGGCTATTAGGACTCAACCACAGTAATTGCTGCTGCGGTGGTCCGGTCATTCAGTGTCGATGGTTAATCCGTGTGCCTTCGTGGCGGGTCGGAGAGTCTGTTCTATGACTTAAACATATGGAGCATATTTTTATCGCATTTAAATCACACTTAAATTCTTTTCCTTTTTTATTAAGCCATTGCAACATTTATAACTTATAAGAAAATAATGATCTATTGGAATTAATTAACTATGAGCTTTTCCCTTAACCGGGCCTAGCGAAAAATCGCCAAATAATGTAGCATTCCGCCAAATTTCTTTGGCAATTTTTCGCTGGCGCCTAGTTAACGAAAAAGTACCATTAATCAATAAAACTAATAAGCCAACGGGAGTTAGTTGTCTTCTCCAAACTTACTCGCATATTTTCTTATAAAGGTTTATGTTTCCCCCCGTCCTCCCGCATGAAATTTTTGATCTTGTGTAAGGCCATGAATACCTTGCATGTCCTTGGCGAACAACAGTTGTAAAATATTAATCTTTGGCATCAATTTATTATTCTTATTGAATCTCTCATGCAAATATTGAAGATGCTTTTTCCTGAATAATCAATGGTATTTAAAAGTACTAGAGAATCATTTTTTCCAACCAATTGAAAATAAAAGGTGACACAAACTGAGAATTATGATGACAAAATAATATTCAAAATTTCATCTCTATATTTATGGATTTTTTAGCTATCGCGTTTACATACTAGTAAATGAACAGACAAACAGACAATCAACTACCTTTATGGATTATAATTTTGAAAGCTATATATACTCTAGATATTACTAGTCCCAGAATGGAATAATAATTATGGACAAGAGCTTCTATTCCCATTATTTCCAGCAAAAGAATTTCAAAATTAATAAATAATCATGCTAAGTACAGGAATTTTATTAGTCCGAATTCAGGAAAAGTTCATATAAGTTTTATTACAACTTCCCATAATATAGAGAAGAAGCTAAACTATTATTTGATATTATTGTCTAACACTACCAAATTGTATCCGTCTAGCGTAGCAAACGTAATAGCTCATGAGGTAATACCCGTTTTAAAAGTTATGTTGGTGCAATCTAAATCCAGTTTTTTGAAATTTGATTTTTTTCTTGTTTACTTTTGAAATAAAAAGAACAAACCACCAAACTATAATTAAAGCAATTCATGAAAATATATGTAATTATGCATTGAAATATAAATAATATTTTATGGATTTCGGAATCACTATCGGAAATTTTATTTGTACGTATAAATTTATTATTGAATTGCAGCCACTATGTCAATGTCATTAATAATGGAATAATAAAGTGTGGATAAATTCAACAGAATTTTATGCATTTTGCTTTGCAGCAGTCGCTAAAGTATTATTTTCCAGCAGTCAAGCCTCTATAGATAAGGACATATTTACAAATGCACTTTTTAAAGTAAGATACTTTTGGAATATGCAATATTTTTTTTAAAATTATATCTCTAATATTAACTATTGGGGTTGGTAAAATTTCAAATAACAAATTAGACATGCTTATATGCAGTATACAATTATGTGACAATTTAAAAAGTAAATTCTCGATTATGCAATTATTTCCAAGGAAAAGAAACTCTTTCTATCGAATCGTGAAAAATTTATGTATTCCGTAATTTCTGGAATGAAACTTGGACGGCATTGATTTGGCACCTTCCTCTACACCATATCACTCCAGCGGGAGAACGTTTGTACCTGACTGATTTAATGTGCAACAGACCCCTTTATGCATTGATTCTTTGGTGGAATTGGGTCTCGAACCTGAAGCCCTAACGGCTAACACGCCGATACCTTACCAACATGCCACCGCGGTCAGTACAAATGCTTAAAAATTGTAAGAGTATAACTCAACATTAAAAATATTTAACATCATTAACTACATGCATTTGATATTTCTCACGCAGTCACTTTCAAAGCACATTTAACTACTGCTGAATCAAGACTCAGTTAATCCTTTTAATTTCGGGGAAATTATTGATTAATCTTCTTTTACATGAGCTTTTACTTTAAATTTTGGTTGGATAGGGCTTGATGGGGAATCGATGACAACATGATCTAGATAAAGTATTACTTGACTAATTTTAATTAATTTACCTACAATAAAGGAATAATCTTAAAACATTATATACTTATAAGTTTCTAGTTCATTTTTCGTTTTCAATTTTTTAAGCAAAGATATTAATTTCAGCCAGAGAGAGTTAATTATTAACGCTAGAATTTCTACAACTGACTTTTATCCCTGAAAATCACAGAGCAAAATTTTGGTATAGTTTGAGATAATTCCATAGCATTGAAATTTCATTCGGTTCCGTTGTCATAAACTATGACGAGAAACATCATATGCTAGCAGATCTCCCTTTTCACATTAAATCTTAGTTCTGTTACTTTCTTGGCTTTTTTTTCTTTTTCTTGACGTGGTCACAAAGTCCTCCATGTCGGGAGTAATACCAATTTGTGTACTGGGTCAGAAGAAATCGTTCTGTTCCAGATCTAAATTACGATCTGTCGATGAATGAATGAAGTACGGTACGTAAAAAGCGTTTATGACGTGTGTGAGCTAGAAGTCAGACTTCTGCCCTCGGGTGCTTAGGGGTCCATACCCTCCAAAAAGATTGTACGGTCATTTTTATATCAACCAAATAGTAACTAGCCAGGGACCATTTAGAGCTTACCAAGCCAGACTATTTGGTAAGACTGCTATGTGCCTTTGTGAAGAGGAAATAGGAACCGTGACTCACGTTATAGAAGACTGTCATCTTTGGCGGGAAATACATTCTTCATGGCCCACAGTGTGGAGAAATTTGGCTCTAAACGAACTAATAAAAAACCCAATCTTCCGGTTGGAGGTCCAAAAAATTCTAACTAAAGTTCTGCAGCTTGAGATGGAGTCTCAACGTGTATTACTTGACTTATTTTGCTATTGTTCAGTGTTCACTTTTTTTTACTGCTTCCTTAATTTCTTTATATGTAGTGGTATATTTATACGCGTTGTTTTGAAACACATGCCTTTTATCTTTATTCTTCAGCTTTTTTGCCCATTTGGGATTATTTTGTGAACTTTTCTGATTCATATTTGTATGTACTAATTAAGTTAGATGTTTAATTGGATTTTTAACTTCTTTATATGTATATTCATATATGGTTTTTTTCTCTGTCCGAGGAGTCTTTAATCCTAATTCCCTCAAGAGTTAGTTTTGAACTTTTGTGCTGAGTGGGGTGGCTTCGTGGTGGCCGATTGTTTAATCCGTATGGCTTCGGCTGGTTCGGAGTATTGGTATGCCTTACCCTCCGAAGCTATCCCCCCGGGGGACCTCGTAATTGGGGATGAGGTGCTTCCGGTATGGTGGTTGGATCTCATCAACCCGGTGGGTACACAAATAGGTGGGGATTAGGCTCCTCCCATCGATGACGGGACGTACTTCCTTCGGGGAGGGTTGTACCATAACCGGTGTCGGCCTTTAGGACTCAACCACATTTCCAGCTAATTATTGTTGCTGTGGTCCAGTCATTCGGTGCTGAGGATTAATCCATGTGCCTTCATGGTGGGTCGGAGACTCTATTATATGACCACCCTTAGAAGCTACTGCTCTCCTCCTTCCATTGTAAAGCGGAATTCGAAAACAACAACAAATTATTTCCTCCTAAACAATTACTTACAGTTGAAATATTAGATGTGTTAAATTTAGTATTATGATTTCTATACCGAGAGTAAGAGGTTTTTCCTCAACTGAGTAACAGTGTTTTTTCAAAAACACAGACTTTTAGTAATAATATATTCAAGTATTGAATTCAGATTTCCAAATATTCCCAACGCGTTTCTTTTGTTATAGATATTCAACAAATCTGCAATGCAATTCTTTCAAAATCCACTGAAGCCTTACTCAGCCGATATTGACATGAATATTCATTTCACCACTCATTATTAACATGCAGATTGCATTGTAAATTTGAATACAAAGCTTTTGATGTATGCATTATTAATAGAAGGCATTGATTTTAAATTTCTTTGTTACACCACCAGTGACCAGTTTTAAGCAATAGAAGTAAACTATTTTACAGATGAAGATAAAAAATATATAATTTATAAATTACTTTTAGATATAAATATTTATATACATAAATAAGTTTGGGTTACTTATTTGTGTAAAAAAACATATTGCAATTATTGCTGTGAATATCCAAATGTCGTCGATCGATCGCTTATGATGGATGGGCTTAGATCAAAGCTAATGCCCCCTTCATCCATCAGCTCCGACAGCGCGAAGAGTTTCAATGATTTATTTCATCCAAATCAAAGAATTCTTGGATTTCTACATGGATTATATCGTCTTAACAAAATAATCACTTTAAAAGTCTTTAGAATATTCTTTCTTTTTTCGGCAATTCGAATTCATTTGCATTTGATTTGAAATGTTAAGAGAATATCTCTCCCCAGAAATTTAATTTACAGAAGTGTTCTTTTTTAAGATTAAAAAGCAGAAATCTAAAAGCATTATTCCAAAACCTTTTAAAATCATACTTTATAAGAAGTAGTTTACTTACTGATTTCATTGAGATTGGTTTAATTTTCGAGAGTTCTTATTTATTCATTTATCAAATAAGTTAAGATAATTGAACAAGATTAAGTTAAATAAGTTAACATAAATGAAGATAATTATATATTATTTTATAAATATATAAGATTTGGGAACTTGGGCAGTTATAATTGAGTTTGCCTTTTTTTATTGATACAAGAAAGGTTGAACAGATATTATAAAACATTTAAATTAGTGAAGAGGAAAAAACATCAAAACTAAAATCAAAACAACTAGTTCAGAAACATGTTGCTACATCTACATTTAGATTTAAAACATAATTTTGGTGTTTATTCTAATTAATGTAAAAATTGGTACAGTACTCTATATGGACATCTTCACTATTTTTTGTTTGATTACTGGGTCGTTCATTTTCAACAGCATAAAATGAGCGACAGTGCAATGATT
This sequence comes from Argiope argentata, assembly GCA_026289955.1. Classification (NCBI taxonomy): domain Eukaryota; kingdom Metazoa; phylum Arthropoda; class Arachnida; order Araneae; family Araneidae; genus Argiope; species Argiope argentata. Next base: position 8,310,444 of record JAOUZG010019159.1, on the reverse strand, counting down.
ATCTTTTAGAACAAGACAAACTTCATTATTCATGGGATATATTGCAATTTTGATCTGATATTTGAATCTTTCTTGTTTTAATATGGCGATTATAATCTCACTAGAGATCTAAATAAATCCATGAAAGGAAGACTTATGAAAAAAGCAGCATCTGCTGTTTTTCAAAGCAATTTAGGTAGTAAATTCAGCGTCTTGAAGTTGCCATCTTGGAAGTCTTAGGAAACTGTTACATAATTATGTTTCGCTTAGTGGAAAAGCAGAAAACTTTAAGGACAGAGAATAACCATTGTTAAATTGAACATCAACTACTAAATTTTGTATAATTTTTTATTCCTGTTCTCGACACTTTAGGCCCCTCAAGATTTAACAGCAGAATAGCAACCTTTTATAATGGAATATCGGTTTTATCGAAAATGATTTTTCTCTCTCATTTCAGCAAGTGTATAATGGGAAATGTTAAACAAATTCGAATTCTTTCAAGCGTCATTAACCCCTTATCTACTGACGATACCTATGAGTACCATTTAAATCTGGATTATATTTTCGTAATTTGACTATTTTTGCTGATGGTATTTTAAAAAACACTGAGAATGTAACCCAAATAGCAAGAAGTTAATAATAGAAGCTAAAAGTAGGAATGAAAAATATTTAATTAATAATTAAATTAATTAAGATATTTCCATTAATTAAAATTTTTCTCTTGGGCTCTCTGGAATTATTCTGTAAGAAAACTTAACTATTGGTGTAAAAATGAAGTTAGAAAATTGATGGCAACATAATTCATTAGATAAAAGGTTAAAGGAATTAATTCTTGCAAAGTAAGACAGCTAATTTTCAAATTAGAACAAGAATACATGAAAACGCTTGAAGGAAAATGTGATTTACTTAAACTGCATCATTCTTACAAAATGGAAACTTGGTAGAGTTTGATTTTAAATTGATAATCTTTTTTCATCAAAATTATTGTCATTAGAATTATTTACTTGAAAGAGGAGTCAAAATATAATGAGGGAAATACCACATATTTATAGATATAATCATCAAATGAGTGATTAAAATAAGCTATTTTTCATCAATATTTTCTATGAAGCTTTAAGATAGGAATCTACCAAAGTAAAAAAAAATTCTGTTATCAAAATTAAATCATGGATTATATTACTAAAATCTGTAAATTAAACATTTTGGTTAATATACCGATATTTAGAAGCCAACGAATGTCCTGCTTTTAGATAATGTCATTGAAATAATAGCAGCATGGATTGGTTTACTTAACAGAGCCTCTGAAAAATCAATTAAGGCTTTAGAAGTAAGAGTTTTCTTCTAAAGATCATTTTCTAAATATATTACCATCATTGTTGAAAGGAGTTGCCCATCAAAATTAGAATGAATAATATTTAGAAGTCATTAAGTGTTACAAAAGAAATAATAATGATTGCAAAGATGTTGTTGCAGCCAAGTTTATATATATTCTCAATTACGCGAAGTCGATTGGCGATAATTTAACAGAAGGGCTTTCCTTACGAGCAATTTACTCGAGATCAGTGAAGTTATTTGAAAGAGGAGGATAATATATCTCAAATAATACTTCTGTTAAGTTAAAAGTTGGTGAAATAATTAAATTCTATTTTATGACGAACAAACGATGTAATAATGAATTTCCAAACGAGTGGTTAAAGTGCTATATTCTTTGGCGCTTGTTGAAATACAATTTTCAGAATAGAGTAAATCTTCGAGAATGATTTCAAAACTCTCTCGCATACTCTGTAATAAACACATCGCGTCAAAGAATGCCGTACATGGTATAATTATGTTATGTCGCATATGGTAATAATTACGAAATATGTACTTTTGGCTTGAATTTACCGATTTTTCTGTCCTTGGCGACAGTGACATAATTGGCGAGTTATTTGGCGATTAATTTCTTAATAGTAACCGATAATCGAATTTGTGTTTTAGACACCTTTTTTTCAACAGATTGAAACAAAGATTTGGCTCTTGTTGTCTCAAAAAGCATAACAAATTTGATATATTTAAATAGTTTAATTCACGAATTATCGAGTGTATGTGTAATTAAAAAAACAGACTGACAGTTAAGCAACCCTCTGCTTTATTAGGCACAAAATTTGACAGGTGTATATACTATAAATGTTATATCTATGCACCGAATCTTATATACCTAACTATCTTCGTTTTCTAAGTTATAATGTTAAATTATATTAGAGCAGCCGGACATCCTCTGAAGAGATTTTTACTCAAAATATGATAAAAACCTGTAAATGTGGGGTGAAAACTGTTTACCAAATTTCAACCATCTAGCTCAAAATTAGAGTTATGAGTCATTTTTGTCCTAGATTATTCAAAATGACGGGCGGCCATTTTTAAAAATACATTTTTCGAACTCAGAAAGATACAAAATGTCGAGAATCCTTAACAATATCGAGCTAGGAATTTTTAACGATTACTATACCTTTTCTGTATTTCGTATAGGAAAAAATACAAATACAAGAGGATTACGAATTTTTCGGAATCAGAAACACGAATTAAGGCAAAATTTAATAAAAAATTCTACGGACTTTTGGTACGAAATAAGGTCTCTTTCAGAATGCTAGATTTATTTAGAAGTTTTTATTAATAAAGCAAAGTGGTTAAAATATGTCACAGTTAGTTATACATTTACTGGGCGTAGAATCTCCTAAACATTGGCTAGAGCGAGAAGTGTAACTGTAGAGCAAATAAAGAAGATGTTGAATATTTTTTTTTCGGAGTGGGGCTATTTGAACATGAAAGAGGTTACACTGGAAGCCTCTTTTGAAATTCTTCCCTTTGTACGCCAGTTTTTAAAATTTTTCCAAAATAGTTCTTCGGGAATTCTTAACTTTGAAATTTCGGACAGTATTACTATTTTCTCTATATTTATTAAAAAATACTTGATTAATAATCAGTAATTTTTTCTTATATTTTTATCAGATAACTCTTATCATATTTTTATTATAATTTTTTCATTGAAAATATTATTTTGAATTATATATTAATTTAAGATTTGCTTTATTTATTATAGCTTTAGTTTAGAATTTTCATTTTTATGCTGCCAACATTTTTCTTTATTTTTGTTAATGGTGACATACTTGTTATGTGGTTTTGTTTTATATCGCTATATTATTTATATGTTGTGACTTTTATGTTATTGAATTTTAACTACCGGATTCCTTGCGACATAACATATTTTGGTTAAGTACATGAAGTCAGGGGATTTAATTAAGTAAACAGGAGGAATAAAAGCACCGAAAGAATTTTATCAAAGATAATATTTTGTATAATTTCCATATATTTATACGAGGATATTTTGGATGTTAATATTTTTATACCAGGGACTCAGTTTTTCATATCAGTTTTCTTAACGCTTTTATTTCAAAAAATTTTGCAACTTTTAACTATTCGAAATTTATTTGTGTTACATACGCATTCCTTTCTAAGGAGCTTAAACGCTTTGTATCATTCTCTGTAAACATATTAAGAAGTAACTTTCAAACCTTAATTAGAAAATTCTCTTCTTACAGCTTCAGTAATCTCAAACAACCTGAAAATGCAAACATGCCATAATTCTAGCGTTGCCTCAAGGGAATAATTCGTCTCTAACTGCTTGTTTAACTTTGTTAGTTTCAATTTAACTGAAACCATAACGATTTTTTTACTATTAAATTTTATTTTTTTTCATACCTTGAAAAAATATGATTTAATATTCATATTAGATATGAGGAGATAAAGAAACTTGCTGTTGTAAAACTTGGAAATTCTGAGAAAAGTCGGGCTGCTCGTTAAGCAAAGATTTATAGCGTTTTCGTGTCTCTTCACAAAGTTGTTTCGGCTGTGTAAATGAGATAGAACGGAAACTGCATTTACTTCTACTGTGCAGGATTCTGGGTCTTTTTAGATGATTACTCTATTCTTTCAAACAACTGCATGAGAAGCAATAATTAAGCTGTCTCTATTATACTTTCTAACAAACTCTGACTATGATAGATAGAACCTCAAGTATTATTTATACCTAACTTTTTCGAGACATTTCAGTAACGATTTCTGATTTTTAAGTAATTAAAAATTACAGCTCAACAAAAAAAATTATTAAAAAAAAAGAATGCTGTTTTTATAAGAGCATTTTTAAAGATTCGAGAATGAAAAATTTCGTTAGATGCATGAGATAAGATTTTATGAAAGAATAGTAAATAAATAAATAAATAAGCATAAATTGTTTATTAAACAACAAATGTTTTTTCTATTACACAATAAACGTTTCCTTATTACATAGCAAACATTTTATTTATTTTTTATTAAGTATACTTTTAATTTACTCGCCTTTTATTAGATAAAGTACAATAAGTGCAATAAACTTCATTAATTAATATAATTTATCAAAAATTGTTTCTACTAAACTTTTTGGGGTAATTTTAGTCAGGATTTTTGATTTTTAAGTAATTAAAAATTACAACTCAACAAAAAATTTATTTTTAAAAAAGAATGCTGTTTTTATAAGAGCATTTTTAAAGCTTCAAGAATGATAAATTTCGTTATATGCATGAGATAAGATTTTATGAAAGAATGGTAAAAAAAACATAAATTGTTTATTACACAACAAATGTTTTATTTATAACATATTAGACGTTTTCTTTGTTACATAGCAAACATTTTGTTTATGTTTTATTAAGTAAACTTCTACTTTACTCGCCTTTTATTAGATAAAGTTCAATAAGTGCAATTAACTTCATTAATTAATATGAATTATCAAAAATTGTTTCTACTTAACTTTTTTGGGCCATTTTAGTCAGGATTTTTGATTTTTAAGTAATTAAAAATTTGAATTCAACAAAATGTTCTCTTTTTTTTTTAAAAAAAAGAGTAATATTTCTTTGAGAATATTTTTAAAACTTCAAGAATGGTAAATATTGTTAGCTCCATGAGATGAGATTTTAGGAAAGATTATAAAAAAATAAGATTAAATTGTTTATTACATAACAAACGTTTTCTCTACATATTACACAGTAGAAGTTTCTTTTATTACACAGAAAACTTTATTTTTGTATTAAGTAAACTTTTACTTTACTCAACTTTTATTAGATAAAGTACAGTAAATGCAATTAACCTTATTAATTAATTTGATTTATAAAATATTATTTCTACATCACTTTTTTGGGCCATTTTAGTCATGATTTTTGATTTTTAAGTCATGTAAAATTCGAATTCAACAACAAATTTTTTAAAAAAATGCTGTTCTTTTACGAACATTTTTAAAGCTTCGAGAATGATAAATCTTGTTAACAGCATGAGATGAGATTTTATGCAATAATATAAAAGAAATGAGTATAAGCATTTTGCTTATTAAATTACAAACGTTTTATTTTTTACACAGTAGACGTTTCCTTTATTAGACAGGAAATATTCCGTTTATTTTCTATTAAGTTAACTTTTACGTTACTCATCTTTTATTAGATAAAGTACAATAAGTGCAATTAACTTTATTAACTAATATGATTTATCAAAAACTGTTTCTACCTAACATTTTCAGGCCATTTAAGAGACGATTTCTGATATTTAAGTAATTAAAAATTCGAATTCAACAAAATTTTTTTTTGAAAGTATACTTTTGTTCTACGAATATTTTTAAAACTTCAAGAATGTTAAATTTCGTTTGAAGTGTGAGATTAGATTTTATGAAAGAATATAAAAGAAATAAGCATAAATATTTTGTTTATTACACAACAAATGTTTTATCTATAACAAAGTAAACATTTCCTTTTTTATACAGCAAGCCTTTTGTTTATTTTTTATTAAGTAAACTTTTACTTTACTAATCTTTCGTAAGGGAAAGAAAAATATAACTTGAATGCAATTAACTTTATTAATTAATTTGATTTATCTTAGAATGAAATCAACCCATTTTTGAAAAGAAGTAGAAAAGGTGAAAAACATGAATAAAAAAAAGAGTATACCAGGCAGAATTTAAAATTTGAGGAGAAACGCACCATAAAATCCTAATAGAAAAGTGAGAGACGAAAAAACTGTTGGCCAAGACTCACTCTGAGTCCTTTCTATGGCTTTTCTGAAGCTTTTAAAGGAAAACGTGCTACTGAAAGTCTAAAACACAAATCCAAAAGAAAAAAAGGCTTATCTACCCTAGTGTAGATGATCTTAGAATACTTATCAAAATATAGGTTAAATAAAATTACTGAGAGTCTGGAAATAGCTTTTCTGAAAGTCGGATTCAACTATCTATGCAAACAAATTGGAAAAGTTCGTATGTTATTAAAATAAAGCGAATAGATAAATTTTCCTTACATATTACTCAAAATTATTTTGAAACATAAGATTTATTTCGGGACAGTTCAATAAAGGATTAATTTTTCATTACTTGAAACTTACTTTTCATTTTCATTACTATGTTTCCATTATAGAAATTATTTTATCATTAGTAGTGCCATTTCTATTGTGTCTAAATATTATGAATATTTAAATAATTTTATTTATTTGCTTACGAATATCTATTCGTAATGTTTGATTAACATTTACGATGTATTTTAAAAGTTCTAAATAATTTCTAGTAAGAATTACTTTTAATTGTTTTTATTAATTAAAGGAAGAATTAAAAATCGTTTTTTTGTAATAAAAATGTATTGCGCACGAAAAGAGCTTAATTTTATGGACTAAATATCATAATATGGTTTTAAATTTAATTATTATATATTATTTTCCTTCTCTTTATAATATTTTAAATCTGTTTTTACAGAATTTTTTTCATGTGAGAACATGGTGTTGTTTCGGCTAGGGTTTTTTGAATAATTGTAACTCGAAATCGCATAGTTAATGCATAAAGCATAAATGGCAATATTCATCAACATCTTTTAATCACATATATTTTTTTACCTACTTTTACCAGTATTACATTATTATTATGTATGCTTCTTTGATAACAGATGCGATTTTGAAAGATTAACCTACTTTTAACAGTATTGATTTATTATTATGTATACTTCTTTAACAGCTGATGAGTTTTTAAAATTCCGACAAAAAAAACTATGACATCATAGCTGCTATTTCATTTCAAAATCAGTCGAGCTCCAAAAATTTGTTTGTCAGCTAGAAAAATTGAAAAGGAAAGTTTAAAAAATTATACATATACTTATATATAAAATTCTTCTGTACGTATGAAAATTATATATATATATATATATATATATATATATATATATATATATATATATATATATATATATATATATATAGAGAGAGAGAGAGAGAGAGAGAGAGAGAGAGAGAGAGAGAGAGAGAGAAGAGAATTGTTCCAAACCGATTTAAACTGGTTGATGACATTAATTAATTAAGACAAATACTGTCTTAAAAATAATAATGTTGTCACATGATAACTTGAAATTTTCAATTGTAGATCTCATTTTCTTTTTTAAAAATTTATTTTTACTTTCTATTTAATTTTTCTGTAGAATTATATAATCTTTACTAAATGATAAATTCTACTGTTTTGAAATATTCTACATCTTATGATGTAACATAATCCATCCATATTATTACATATACTGTACAATTTCCTTTCATTCTGTTTGTCCCATATGACATTTTATTTTCTTAATGAATGTCTGGCGCATTTTTCTTGCAAATGCATCCAGACAATAATTCAATTTTGCTGATTCTATATCCGCTATGCAAAAATAAAATATAATTGCAGCTGTTCAAAATCCTGAGGTTGAATATTTAATTATAAAAAATAAATCACGTGAGTGTATATGTAAATAATGAGTGCATAGGAAAATTGATCTGACATATAATTCATAAAAAGAACACTATTTATAACCGCTCTTATTATTTATTTTGGGATGATAGAAATGAATATATTCGTACGAATTGAAAAGCAAATAACTAACCTAAAAACCATTTATTTACAGTTTGGGCCTAAAACGAAGCAAAACAACAAATCAAGTCCATATTTCTATAAAATCAAGTAAAGTCAATTTTATTTATCGATCGAGATGCGGCTCCATGTATCAGCCATGTACAACAGAATTATACACATATTTTTTTAAACTTTTAATGAAAATGAAATTACAGTAATGAACTATTAACAACACACTGCAGATGCGTAAATTTTCAACGAAAATTGGTGTACGACAAATGCATGAATTTTCTACGTCAGTTGGGGTAATGCGATACACATAAGAAAATTTTAGTTTTCTTTTTTCTGTTTTATTTTAATTTAAAAGTACTTCAAAATGATTTCAAAAGATCGATTAATTAGCGGTTTTTAGTTTTAAATGCATCAAATATTAAGAAAATAAATAGAATCTCTTGAAATAATCGATTGAAACCATGTTAAAAGTAACCTCATTAGCGTGGAAAACAAACAAACTGAAGTCTTACTCACTTTACGGTGGGGAAAATAAGATTCTTGGTGGGAAAGTTAGTTTTTAATTAATAAAAAATTAACCACTCATTTAACCGGAATATAGAGTAGCCTATGCCATATTCTAGACAATAATCTATCTATGTGCTAAATTTCATCCAATTTCGTTTAGTTGTTGTCGAGTGATTGACTAACATCATCCATCCATCCATCCAAACTTTCACATTTATAATAGTAGTATAGATTACTGTTTGAAAGCTTCAACAGACTGTTTATTCAGCGTTTCTACAATAGATTTAATTCAACATTTATCTAATGAAATAAAGTTATATTATAATCGAAGTGTCAGACACTTCATTCGGCCAAAAGATGTAAAAGAAATCAAGAAATAAACTTTAATCGGAAAATTTAATAATCGGGGGGTGAAAATAGGATTAACCATCACCATGGATACTCGCTATGACTTACCAACTGGAAATGGATGACTTCCGAAACTATCAATTTCCCAAAAAGGGTTTTGAATAATATTAAAACTAAAAAAATAGATCTTTAATGATCTCGATTTTATTTCTATATAGTTTTTTTATAATTTTTATAAAGACTCCAATTTTAATTTACGATGTTATAAGGTTTTTAAGGTTAGGTTTGGTTCGAAGTTCACTTTAGTTATATTAACATCTCGTTAAAAAGCAACACTAGGGCATTTTGGGACCGGCCTCGTAATTTTGAACCGAGGTCAGATGACGAGAGTAACACGAGCCGACATCCCCCTCACCACACCACACCAAAGGGAGAAAGTTCGGCTATGTTGGATTTAACGTGTAACAGACCCTCTTAACGTAGGTTCTTCGGTGGAATTGTACTCGAATCTGAAACCCTACGGCTCAAGAGCCAGAGACCTCACCACCAGGTCATTGAGGCAGGTTTGGTTTGAAAGAACTTTTTAAGAGTAGTGTTCACTTCAATTGCTTGTTTAATGTTATGAAATTCAAACTCATTCATCAACGTACACAATCCCGTGCTTTAACTAATGTTAAAAAAGAGTTGGCCGTGTTGGCATGATTTTAAGGTCTTGGCTCATGAGCCGTAGAGTTTCAGGTTCGATTCACTGCAAACCGTCTGTAGGAGGGGGGTTGCATATTAAATCTTGCCAGGGTCGTTCGTCCTCCTGCTGGTGTGGTGTGTAGAGGTGGAGGAGGGCCAGATCAAGTATCGTCATCATCATCTGATCGCGGTTCAAAATTAAGAAGGCCGTTCCAAAGTTGCCATAGCGTTGCTTTACAACGGGGCTTTAATTTAATTGAACCAAATTAAACCCGCTAATGTTCAAATTAAGATAATTTTTTTGAATATCTGATTTGGAAATAAGATTTTCAATTCCGCTTATATTTTATAATATATACACTTTTAATTTGTGCCCAGAATAGATGTTTGAAGAATAATTCACTTAAAGTTCCATTTTAAAGTCAATAAACTGAAACTGAATAAAGTAAAATAAACTGAAATTTTTAAGAATACATTCCTATTACTCATTTAATAACCTAAAATATCAACAATCTTGGCGAGCAAGCTGGTTTCCAAAAGCGGGTTAATAAAATGTTATAAGTAATATATGCAATGCAAAATTGATGAAGTTTAACATTTATTTTCATTCCTCGATATTATGTAGAACATACTACTGAATTTATGTTTCGAGTTAAAGTCTTTGAAAATACCAATTTACTTTTACTGTAATTCACCTGAATTAATTCTGTTTATCAAAATTTGCATTTGATTCCGGCGATTCTTTATAAAATGGAAAATTTAGATCCATTCCGGTATTTATTAAAACGAACAATGTAGCTGAGCGTGAGGAAGAGGACGGGGAATGTTTGTAGCTTTGAATAGACTTTGCCACTCAGGAATTAACTAATTATCCTTCAGTTTAATTAAAATCTAGAACTACTGTATGAATAATTAAGCATCTTAATTAAACGAAAGTAATCCTTTGTTTCTACATCCGGAAATTGGACACGAGAGAACAAAATTAGCCGAATTTTGTAACTTTGGGCAGAGCAGAAGAAGTGAATTTTCTGCATTAATTCGCCATTTTGTCGTCCGAAATAATTATTTACATTATTCTAATGCGCAAAAAACATGCATTCTGTCTCAGTGCCCTCGTTGTTAGCATCTTTTACCTGCGTGTTAGATTTTATGCACGATCGAAAAATGAAAATATTTATGTATTTAAGATACCCCCACCATACCAGCTTTAAAAAATCGCGATCTGTCACGAATAATTCTTAATGAAACATGCATATTATCCTGAGGCTTTCAGTCTTTGCTTTTATTTCATTACGTGTTACATAATCTCTATGATCAAGAAAAGGAAAAATTAATTTACGTACAAGATTCAAAAAGAAGTTCTTAATCGGTAACGGATGTTTCTTGGAAAGAAACGCCTTTACTAGCGTTATATAATAAATGCTACACGCTTTTACAAATAAACAAGTTATAAATTATTTTTTAAAATTAAAATCCATTCCTATTTAGGCCAATATTTTTTTCATTTTCGTTACTTTTTATTAAATAATTACAATAAATATGTACACTATTCTGTTTTATTTACACTATTCTGTTACACTATTCTGTTCTGTTTATTTACACTATTCTGTTTTATTTTAATTCGGAAGTACTTCAAAATGAATCCTAAAGATCGACTGATTATCAAAGTTTAATTTTAAGTGTATCAAACACTAAGAAAATAAACAAAATCGTTTAAAATAATCGGTAGAAAACATGTTAAGGCTACCACATTTGCATGAAACAACAACAACAACACACACACACACACACACACACACACACACACACACACACACACACACACACATACACACACACACACACACACACACACACACACACACACACACACACACACACACACACACACACACACACACACACACACACACACACACACTAAAGTTTGGGAGTCCAATCCCCTACCAACCTGGTTTCCGACCTGGGTTCTCGAATAACACGGAAATAAGATTCGTGATTTTTAAATTTTTTTAACTAATCTATTTATATATAGGTAAAATTGAAGAATATTCATTTATAATCATTATATGATGTGTATGTGAATATTTTCTTCAAAAACACACCCGCGATTTTACAAAACAAGAAATAAAAATATGTTGAGTGAGACTCGATTTTCCTGCTTCCATTAGATGACAAGCATAGAAAATAAACGACAGAAAATTTTCGTCTAGGTATTTCTACCTATCTAATAAAACTACTCAGAAAAAAGAAACATTTATGAATTTGTACTATTGAGAACCTAATGAGATTATAAAGTATTTATTTAATGATATATGTAAATAAAATGATATGCAGACAGATATAAAGAAACAAAAATAAGCTAGCAAAAAGGCAAATAAAAATAAGCAAGCAAAATTTATCCCTAGGATTATTTCCTACCTAATAGGACTGTAGAAACCCGAAGCTACGAATTAGATCGGGGGGAGCACAGGCTAGTAAAATTAACCCTATTATTGTGTGTTCCACACAGCGAGCTCATCCATCACAGTTTGTGACATTCCGTTATTGGAGAGATAATTATGAATCTAACTCCCCCCTTCTATGGCGAAAGGAGATTATACGACCTGTCTTATTTAGGTCAACTGCCCGTTTTGAAGCTCCACCAGACTTATTAGGCGAATGGATCCCATAATTTTCAGTCATTGTCGCATTACGAGTAAAGACATTTAACCTCTATTATCGAGTATTCAAACCAGATCAATCCGATTTTTTTTCTTCTTAACATGCACAAACCTCATATGTATGATGAGCCTTATACAGAATTTCATACTTTTGATCCTCTTGTTTCAGAGCTGTTATATTTTAAAGGATTATGACATGACTTGATGATCAAAGTGAGTTATTATCTATGAATCCTCCTAGGAACACTTTAGAAATGGTGTTACGGAACCACTTCTTCCTTCAAGGGGATTCTTTTTGCGATTTAATGGTCGATGCAGTAATAAACATACTTTTAGTAGATAACAACGAAGATATTCATTGCACACGGATATGATAAATTACACACAACGAGACGAAGACAAGTAACAGATAACAGCACACTACAATAGACACAATAGTCCACAAAAACAAATCAGTAGTAATAACAGCCACTGCATATAAAGCGACCAGACAGGATTCAACCTTGGAGATTCGATCTACGGTCTCTCCAAACGGCTGTAATTCTCCATTTTCTCCACGCTTTAGCTGTGTCTAACTGCTGACTCACTACTGATCACAGGAATCGATGCTGCTTCCACAACAAACAACAGGACTCGGCACATAGAACTTGGGTTCCACAGTGAGCTGGCCTTTCCTTGGGCTATTTCACTGTTGCTTATTCGCCCTCTTGACGACTCGTTACTTGTTTACACTTTCGATTCAATCCATTGCTGTTTGAGACTGCCGCCTTTTATAGTTACAGGGAGACGGAACGAAAAGGTCATCTGATCAATCAGGTGCATCTCAGTTCCTATTGAATGAATCATTGAAATTCTCGAAGTTTCCAGCAAAATGTATTTTGTCACCAATTTTGTCGCCAAGTCTCTAAATGATTGCCAGGTTTGCTGCTAAACCCTAAGATCACTGATGCAGTACCCAAGCAGCACCACAGGGTTGATTATAAAAACGGTATTTCTTACGATGAAGCAATCGTGCTAGAGAGCAAAATTACAAGTTTGTAAAAATAGAGATGAGAAGCTTCCGACACGATGGTTAGCTTTCGCTGTCCTGGTGTGGTACAAAAGTGGTGTGAAATTAGCTACTGCCTATAATTGACAGGACCTGACACCTACAGGAGAGGTTCTACCGTGGCCGGTAATGATTCTTAAGATTTAATCATAGTTTCAGTTGATCCTGTTGAGGTGTTCCTATTTATCTGAATACCTTCAAGGACAGGGAGAGTACCTTTTGTTGTTATCATCTAAGAATATTAGGTGATATCACAAGAAAATGCTTATTGAAAAGGGTATTAATTTTTCAATGAAATGATTATTCCTGAAATCATATAAATCGTTGTCTGTTTAATGTTTTATTCATTCAAGTCTCACTTTCAATAAGGAATTATGAATCAGAATTAGAAATTTGAACCTTTCCTTCGAATAAATAAAAACCCTAAATAAATTGTGTTCTTGTAGATTTTCGGTTTGAAATATATTTATCTCTGAGTAATGCCCATAATTCGTAGATTCTAAAAGGGAGACTACTTATTGCATTGGTTATAAAGGATCGACTTTAGGAAAATCTCTGCAGATCAAATTTATTTATAAAAATATAATTCTAATATAATTTAACCTATGAATTTCCAAATCTTCCTTAATTTAACCCATATTAACTTCAAGCTAAAAGGTTCTCTTATTTTCTCATGCAATTCCTCCTTTTTTATTTGGTTAATCTTATAAGAACTTTGTAAAGCTGCTCTAGTCAACACGTTCTCACATTCCTAGTAAAGGGATAAAAATCAATCATACTTAGCAAAGTCTTTTAAAAAATACCTAAATCCCCTTTCCTAAATCAACATGTGTAAAATAAATCTCTATCGGAATCTCAGTATAAAATGACTGGGGAAAATATTTCTCTCTCTTTCGCTCTTCTCTAGTGTCATGGACTATGGTATGTCTTGATATCTTGATTGTACATAAATATTATGCCTTCTGGTATAGAATAGAGCAAAATGTTAAAATGTCTTCTTTCTTCATCACTGCTTAAAAAATAAGTGTCTACACGCCCACCTTCGCGCACGCACGCACACACACACACACACACACACACACACACACACACACACACACAC
>JAOUZG010019159.1:8263440-8282973 GCA_026289955.1 Argiope argentata | reverse complement strand
TACTCAATCCAGATACTTGGTACATAATACATACTTGGATTGAGTAAAGAGGTCTTTATATTAATTGAAGTTTCATCATTTCCACTTAAATTTAAAACTGAATTCTACCTGCACTGATAGAAAATCAGAGAGAGATGCGGAGTTCAAAGATAGGACTGCTTAAGGCCTATATAATATTATAAATGAATTATATGACTATCGAAATGAAAGCTTAAAAATATTTTGCTGAAAAACTTATTATGAGACCAAGTTATATTAAAAAATTGATTGAACCCTTTAGTTTTAATTAGTATTGGCAAACCGGCTGGTCGCCAAAGGCGGCAAGTTAGACAATAAATTAGAAATAAGATTGTTTTTAACCTCTTTTATTTTTTCAAAAATGCAGGATTAAAATTTGCTATAATTTTTTTTACATTCTGATCCAATTAATAGTATATTTTTGACTTATCAAACACCAGTAAAATTTGGCTTCATAAAATAGTAGCGCTAAGTGGATTTTTTAAATAAATGTATTTTGAGAATTTAAAAGCCAAAAAAAAAATCGTTAATTAAAACTAAACTAAGTAAGGCAAAAGTAAACAAATTCGAAATAATATATCCTAGAAATCAGACAATTTTTGTAGCTTCCTTAACATTCAATAATAAAATCTTTTTCTTTTTAATATTCTTTTTTTCTTTTAAACGAATAACTAAATACCTAAGCTCGAGAAAAAATTATAAAGGCTAAAGATTGACTCAAGATAAATAAATAAATGAATATTTAATCACTGGAATAAATCTCAAAGCATTCTGATAATGACAATAATTTTGGTGGGAAAAAATTGTAAATTATTCCACTCCGATGATAAAACACGAGAAGAAATGTTATTCGGTAAAAAGAGAAAGAGTGCTCAATAATTATACAATATCTTTTAAGATCTCTAGAATAAGTAAACAAAGTTGAATAAAATGATAATATGTCGGTCGATCTTTCTAAGACTAAAAAAAGTTTATTCAAGCTGATGAAAGCAAAATATCAGAGTTTTAAAACTTCTGATATCGTGGTTTAAAGAACTTGTAATTAGCGATTCGAACAGCTGTTTTAAAATGAAAATAATAAATTTTGATTCTTAAAAATAGAGGAATTATTCTCCAAAAATTCTACAAACTGTATTCTAAATATTTCTAAAATTTCATCGGAGCAAAAGATAATGAGTCGGATGGGTTCTTTCTAAAAGATTATACAAATATTTTTTTTTTGTTGATTCCTAAAGATTTTTAAGATCTGGTATTAAAAATAAATATATATTTAAAATCTTTAATAATTTTTAAAATTAAAATCAAGCTTATTTAACCAAGTCATAGAAGTTCAAAAAAGTTTCATTTATTTGAATTAATTAAAAACGTCCGTAAATAAATATTTATTCAATTTCTACTATTAGTTTACATTCTCTCTTTAGAAATATATATTTTGTTCAAACTTTCAATCATTAATAAAATACTTTTTAATCATACACAAAAGTTCAAATACATTTTTTAAAAACTTGTAGTGGATGACACTAGATATTCATACAGTTCTTTTCACATATTAATTAATAAATTAAATTATTTTTAAAACTTTAAATGGGATTTTAGCAGTTTTGCAATGAAAATTGAAATCAGCAGTAGTAGCTCAATAGGTAAAATGCAAAGATTTCAGTATTATTCACGTGAAGTTGAGGTCAGCAGAGAAAAAGATTATTTTAGTTACCTTTTATTAAATAATTATAATTAATGTTAATAATTTATCAAAAAATTATTGATTTTCGCAAGAATTGAACTCGCATTCTTCACCCTTCACGTAAGAAATACTGAAAACCTTGGATTTTACTAACTGAGCTATTGTCTATAATTTCAATCTGCTGTAACTCTATTTAAAGTATTGAAAATGAATTAAATTTAATTAAATTAAAAGCTGTATTAATATCGAGTGTCATCCATTACAAGTTAAAAAAAATGTATCTGAACTTGAGTGGATGAATGAAAAGTATTTTTTTTACGATTGAAAATTTGAACAAGATATGTATTTATATAGTGAAAGGGTGAACTAATAGTAAGAATTGAAAACAACAACAACAAAATGATTTTAAATATTATGAAATTACCCTCTTTTTTAAACGAAAATTTCATTGAATTCTGCATTTTTGAAGTAAGAGGAAAAATTTTGTCTTAAATCTCGGGCAAAATCTCTAACAGAAACTTTGTACATCTGTCTTCTTGACATCCAAATGTAAACAATTTTGTTTTTCCCCTCTCAAGTGCTTCTATTCTAGTAGGAACAATTATTATTCCAAAATAATCTTTTTTAAACAACATTCTTTCGATATAGATTCGTACCTTCGGCGTACTTCTTTTGTATGTTTATATTGAAGAGGTATTTGTGTAAATTTATGTTAGAATGGATTATGTTTAATACTATCAAGGCTAACATTATCATTTACGACATGTTATGTTGCTAACTTTTCCGGTCTTGAACCTGTATACAAATGAACAAAAATTTTTATTTGATGTGATTACTAGTTCGTTTAATGTCAAAATTTTGTAGTAGAGTATTAACTGATGCTTTTTTTTCAACCAGCGTTAACAATTGACGTTCCTGGAATTTCTTGCTCTTCATATAAGAAAACATCTGTGAGTCCTCTTTTTTCTGATGTGAAGGTGTTCGAATTATTTTGTACGGACTAGAACTATTTCGATTGGTTTAAAAGCATAACTATTCAGCCAGATCTGATTCGGTATCTTTTGTTAAAGCTTTAAATCATTATAGCCTGAGATCAAATCAGGTTAAATAAATCTTTATAGCCTGAGATGGAATTTTAGAAACAAATATTTGGGAGTTAAAAACAAATTTGAAATCCTAAACAGGCGCAGATGATTTGAGGACCAAAAAACGCAATAAAAATTCTGAAAATGTGTAAATTAATTTGAATGCGAAAAAAATGAAATTATTAATAGGTACAAAAATTTACCTGAAATAAGTCAATTTATCATTTTGGGATTGTAAAGAATACGATGAAGATAACACACACACACAATTACCGGTAAGTAGCAATTAAGAAATGTTTTCTGTCGTTATTTTTGAATTTAATTATAGATATTAATAATTTTATATTTAATTATTGATATTAATATTTTTATATTTAATTATAGATAAGTAATATTTTTCTTTTCCCCCTTCATGCGATAGTTATTAAACAATTAATATTATCAAAATTCTGAAGTCGCTATATAACATCTATTTTATTTATTTTACAAATAAATTTATATTACGCTTTTTTTTATATCATAGAGAGGATATAGATTTATTGAACATTTGTGACAAGTTTTACAATTTTAGGAAGTTTTTATAATCTTGGAACAGCAAGAGAGGATGAAAAAATAGGAAATACCAGATATTTTTTTAGCGACATTTCTTTCTTTCGCCGTTTGTTTTTACAAGAAGGGTCGAGGGCACTTTAAAGTACTTACCTACCAGAGTGGGGATGTCTTCCCCTTCCCCAGCCACAAGGGTCTCCAAGGGTGGACGTTGCAGCAACTCGCCTAAAGGGAAGGAAGAAGAAATGTGGTCATATTTAAAGAAGGAAACGTCAAAGAAAAACATTGCACTAGGAATTGAAAGTTGTAACGTGAGTTTTCCTGAAGTTGCAAAATTATTTGTTATTTTCAAAATAATATGACATTAACATAACACAGCTTTATGCTATTAAATTTTTTATACATTTGTGTAAAATCAATTATTAAGCTTATAATAAGATCTTTAATTTTTAAATAATTATGTTAATGATAGTTCTATTCCTCAAGGAATGTGATGAGTTTCGTTTTAGAAAAATATTACATTATTATGAAAAAATTAGATCCGGCTTCTTGGTAAGTAAGCCTTCTTACTTACTCATTTACGAATTATACAAATTCAAATCACCACATTCCTATACACAGACTACCTATTGCAATGGTTTTCTCGACAAGATAATATAATACATAATATATAAAACATAATGTCTCGATATTTATAAATCATAAAATTTTTATTTAAAGCAGGAGGCAGTTTCGAAGATGGGGGGAAACTTTCGAAATTTCGAGGGGAAACTTTCGAAGTTCGCTTTATTTTCTTCCGGGGAAGCATGATCTATTTACAAGAGGCGCAGGCAAGGTTCATTCAAAGCGATAGAAATAACAGATTAGAGTAAAAGAGAACGAAACTATTTGTCCCTGGTCTTATATAATATAAGATTATAACAGGGCGAGTATTTTTTCACAGAGCTGATACACAATGAGATTTCGATAGGGATTTCTCACACATGTCGATTCTAATAAGGATTGGATTGTAGAATTTAAAAGCACAAGAATTATATATAGCAAGTTATATAGCAAGAACTATATATAAGCTAGATATATGGTTTGGAATGTACAAAACATGTCTTTATGTACAAATTCTGTAAGACAGGGATCTTTTAAAAAATACGCTTGGTTGGACGGTTTTGATCTCTTCACTCGCATCGTGGGAACTGCTGACTAAATCATTTTCACAAAGCTTCAGTTTAATTAATTAAGTAGAAAAAGTGGAATGGAATCAGGAAATAAGAGTATATATTAGAATGACTTTGATATTGACTAAATAATATATATACCCAAAAGGGTTGGAAATTTGGAAATGGTCGAGGGTTTAAGTCATAAATTAAATAATCCGGATTAGTGCATCATTAAGAAGAACAAATTTTGTATTTAAAGTTTGTAACATCTTAGTAGTCAAGGGCTGAAAAGAGACTTTCAAACCCAAATTTTGACTGTCTTTAACATGAATAATTTATGTTGCCTGACAGTAACTCAGATGTAAGGGAATCCATCTTTGCCTTCAAGCCTTCCGATATATAAATTTGTTTTTGAAAAATGTACTTCTGGCTATCTGTCTGTCTATAAATGATAACCTGAAAGTGCAAGAGGCTAGTCAAATGAAATTTGGAATTTTAGTTTCATTACTAAAATTATAAATGGGCATCAAAGTTTAGGTTAAATTCATAAAATATAACGGCATGTTTGTTAATTTGTTTTTGGGTATGAGAATATAAAGGCATAGTAAACTGTCTAAAAGAAATTTCATATTTTTAAAATGTAAATTGAAGATTTATAAGAAATATAGACTAAGAAGTTAGACAATAGAGAAAAATCCAAAATATATACTTGATTTCATATATAACTACTCAGCTAACTTCCAAATGTATAAATATTGTGTATGCTTGCAAAATGATCAAGAATATAACACTCTTATTGGCTTTTACTAAAAACTATTGAATTTCTTTAAAAATAATAATTCTATTCATTAATCTTATGCAAAAAATTTAAACATCTTATGCTATAAAAATATATCTTTATGAACAGTGATATCCACAGATCTAAACCAAAAATAATGTATTAACTTATGTCAGCATTGAATTTTTTTTTCATTACACATTATTTTAAAACTTACGAGCCCAAAAGTAGCACATGAGAGAGAGAGAGAGAGTATTTCTTTTAGAGTATTTCTAAATATTTCATTAAAAAGAAAAATTGCAAGATGAAATGTTGAATATTATCAGAGCAACATACCTCGAAAAATGTTCAGAAAATCAACAAGAAACAGCGGGACTACCATATGTTTATTTGCATATTACAAGACTCCTTCCAAGGAAAAATAATGTTTTTTAAGCACCGCTGATGGTACAAGAGCACATAGCTTGTTAAATCTGTTTCATGAGCTTATTTCTTTCTACTAGTACATGTCAGTCCATGGATTTAAGACGCGATCGAATTATTTTTCTTGCTACTTCCTCATTTTGCTGATCTTTGAGATGCTTGTTCGTGAACTGAAGCGACATATTTCTGTATTTTATTAGTAAGAGAATTAATTTTTGATAGAACAAGATTGAGTTGTTCGTACTACATTTTTAGTTCGAATAGAAATATGTTTATAAGCTTCTAGGATGAAAATGGATATAAAAAATAATAACCCAACGAAAGTATTATTATATGCTCCCTTTGCATTATACAAAGCAGATTTTTTTTAAAAAATTAATTTAATTATTTTTTAAGAAAATTAATTTAATTAATTAAAAAATTAATTTAAGTAATTTTAAAGAAAATTAATTTAATTACTTTTAAAGAACATTAATTTAATTAATTTTAATGAAAATTAATTTACTTAATTTTAAAGAAAATTAATTTAATTGTATTT
The DNA here is from genome assembly GCA_026289955.1 of Argiope argentata. Lineage (NCBI taxonomy): Eukaryota > Metazoa > Arthropoda > Arachnida > Araneae > Araneidae > Argiope > Argiope argentata. The sequence goes on along the minus strand of JAOUZG010019159.1, from coordinate 8,276,747 downwards.
GGAAAAATTTCAAGTTATTTACCATTAGAGCAGCATAATTCATGAATAAATTAAAATAAATCATTAATATTCAAATGACCACCACTGTTTCATTGACAAGATTCTGTATAACTAATTTTTGATTTTACGGTGATGGTTTATAATGTAACGAAACAACGTAGGAAAATAATTATGCATGATAGAAAACATACGTCATCTAGAATTTTAAGTCTTGGAATAGAAAAGAATGTACTGTATGTTAAGAAAACATTGTTTAATATATAATACTTAATCCATATTATATTTATGTTAAACCATATAAATCCATATAATTTATTAGTCTCAAACATCCTTTTTTAGTATTTTGGTTAATGCATGTAAATACAATCTATTGAGAATCGAGGCAATTTAATAATTTTAAAGAAATCTTAAATATGTACACATACAACATTAAAAGTCATCAGCAGATTACAATAAGTCATCGATTTTCAAAAGACCAAGACTATTCTATCAACAAGATTCCGCATGACAAATTTTTATGATATTAAAACAATTATTAACTTTTAATTGTTAAATTAAGTTCCCAGTTTTTGCATTATTATATAAAGCATTATCTTTATAAAGTATGAAACATTTATTCATATAGCAATTTTTTTAAAAGGATAAGAGCATACATTAGCATGTGAGAATATAAAACTACTTTGGTTAGGGATTTTTAAAGTCTCAAAAGTAGTGATTAAAGCTTTTAAGACACCCATTTTAAGTTTTTCGGGTTATTAGAAAATAATGTAGAAGTTAGTCACATTTGGAAATTTATCTCAAACAAAGATACAACTTGGCACGAATGTGTGCCATGTACTCAATTCTCCTGTCCGGCCAATGAATGAAAAGGTCTTCAGAAGTTATTCCTCGAAGAGGCACATAGAAGGAAATTAAAATGAATGTATATATATATATATATATATATATATAATATGGCGCTGGTTTAATAAGCCAGATAACATTTACGATACAGAAGTCGACATTTGTATTATAGTCATGTTACTCGGCTACTGGCCTTAACGTCGCGTGTTCGTATCACACTTTCACTCCGTACATTGGTGACCTCGGAAACGCACCCCCCTGAAAAAGTCGAGGTACTAACTACCTACAGCAAAAACAAACAAATCGTCAGGCTCACTTGAGGCAAGAAAGCAAGCCGTGCAAAGTCGTGAGACTCACTTGACGCAAGCAAGCAGCAACTTGCCCTAACACTTGGCGCCGACTCACTGTTGGGGGAATACTGTGGTGCTAGGTTCATAGGCCAGATAACATCTATGATGCCGAAGTCGACTTTTGCATCAAGGTCATGTTACTCGGCTACTGTCTTTAGCGTCGCAGGTTCGTATCACGACCTTCAAACGGTATATATATATATATATATTTATATATATATATATATATATATATATATCACACAACAAAAAAGGGTTAGAACTCAAACGATTTTGAGATGGGGAAAAAATAAATCAACCAATGTTTTGTAAATATCGACTCATGCGTAATCTGATAATCACATGACCTTTAAAAACCGGTTTAAGCCGTTTATTCAAGTCAGATTTCACGAAGAGAATTTCTGGACACAAAATATATTTAGAACTCGACTGATTTTCAGATGGTATAAACCACTGCTTTCCTAAATGTTGATATTTGTGAAATATGAGTGTTATGAGAACAAGATGCTTTGATGTCAGACTGATATTATGTGACTTAAAAAATAATGTTCTCAGATGAAATTTGAGATAGCAGATTTAATTTTTTAAAATTCTTTTTTATATCATTCTTTCAAAAATTATCCGGAAAAATCATCGTGGGCGAGCATTTCTTTAATCCTCTTAAATTTTTTTGAAGCGTTTAAAAAGTTAATTAAAAAAAAATGTATGAAAAATAAATATAAGAAAAAATAAATTACAAATTTCAGGATTTCATCCCCTTTTTCGGGCAACAGATTTTCAGAGAATAACATTCAAAAAAAGTTTTATTTCATTGAAATATACTCAGTAATTTCTTATGCACATTTATTAGATAAGCAGTCATTAACATTAAATTTTCTCCCCTTTTATTTAATTAATACATGAAACTTACTTCAAAGAAAACATTTAATTTGAAGCTATTTACTTTCTCTGTATTTTTAAAAAAGTAAGTTGTTGAAAAGCATTCAAATAAAAGGTTAAGGTTTTATAATAAAAATGAATAAAAAATTTTTGTAAAATGATTATGACTTTATATTATGTTCTGAAAAGTCATAGATAAAACTAAATAGAATGAAAAATAAACCGTTTGAAAGCAGGAGTACTTCCATTAACATTTTAAATTATAAGACCAGGAATAAAAAATATCAAAGTCGAAACTTGAAACTATGAAAAAGGAACATTTTTGATTAAAACTACCAAAGAATTTTAAATATTTTGTTTATTAATTAATAATTTTAAATATTTTGTTTATTAATTAAATATTTTGTTTATTTAATTAATAATCCTACTTTTTAAAGAAGCTTTAAAAGGTTAATGGATTTGAAAAAGTTTTAAGTAGAAAGAATGTATAGATATAATCAACAACATTGATTAAAAAATAAATGGCTGTACCATTTATATAGAATAAGAGGGTAAAAAGTTGTCTTTATAGTTTCGGTTAACTGCTATCTTTTAATTATTAAATGATTAATATTTTGATAAATTTCTTTTAAAATAAAGATGAATTTTTCCAGCTCTTAAGAATGTTGTGAATAACAATATTCTTTTTTTTTTTAAGAATGTCGGATATAAAAATGCCTTAATAAGTTCGAAAATTCCACTAAAAGCTTTTAGAACGAGTTGATAAATGGCGTGCCGTTAGAACTTCGTTGAAGGCTTTAAAAATGTTTTTAATTTTTCTTTCATTGGTGGAGTGTGATTAGTATGAAATATTAAAATTTAAAAAATTGCTTTTTCAAGAATTCTTAAGAGTTAAATTTTATGAATTTCCTTGAAATTTTAATATAATTTTATATTTTTATACTGTTGGCTTCAATAAATGAATCTTCCATTTTGAGCACAAATTTCATAATTTATTATTTATAAGCGAAAAAAATTTCCAAAAAAAAAGAACCAGACATTTTCTGTTTATATATCGCATTTGAAAGTAGCAAAAATACTATCTGGATTCTCCATAAATCAAAAATTCATTTTAAGCACCACATAAATTCTTAAAATTGTTTGTGTGAATTCAAATGCACCATCTTAAGGAAGTATGTGATAAAAATCATGGATTTAGAATAAATAAAAAAATCTGATTTTTAAATATAAATTCGTTGCTAATGCATAAAACTTTAGAAAATAATAAATACAAATCTTAATTTGAATTCAAATATGTTCTTAAATAAATAGACAAAACATTCTTAAAGGTGGTTTTACATCTCAAAATTTAAACTAGATAATGCTGTAAATTTTTTAAAACTTTTATACATTTTTTTATACACGTGTCGTTTGCAAATTTTAAAGTTGCTCAAATTTTTATTAAAAGGTTAGAATTTTAAGAAAAAAGATCTTTTATTCATAAATACTGTGTAGTTTAAAACATACTTTAGAAGTTTATTATATTTCTTAATTAAAATTTTAAATCTTTCTTTCATATTAAGTAACCATATATGGTATAAATTCATTGTAGTTTTCCCATTAAGAAATATTGCTGATGTAGAATTGGTAGTTCAATAAAAAGAAATATCAGAATTATATATATATATATATATATATATATTTTATTTATATTTATATTTATATATATATATATAATACATACAAGAGTTGTCTAAAATTCGAAACTACATTACTTATGCGTCGAAGAGAGTTTACATAGGGTGTCCTTAACTAATTAATTCTATTTTAAAGCTGTCCGCCTGCGAAACTATTGTTCGTAAAATTATGAAATTTTATAAAGTATATAATGAAGGAATGTGAATTTGTTTGTGCGAATAAAAAAAAGCAGTTTAAATTTCGCCACCAGGAGGAATTTTTCAAATGAATTACACATTTAGCTTATTTTTGACAAATTTAATTACAACAAAACATGTTCAACATGGCGGCCATCATTTTCCGCTACCAACTGGAATCGCAAGATAGCATGTTCCGCAATTGACCGTAGTGTGTCTATGGAAATAGTAAGAACACGCTGTGAGATGTTGCTATTTAAATAAAGTAAAGATTTTTAATTATCACGGCTTACCAGATGTTTTAAATGTCTTTAAAGCCAATAGTCACATTCATTTAGGTCTGGAGACCGGGGAGGTGACTGATCACGAAGGTAACTGCTGATGACACGTTCTTTCGTAAACTGATTATGGAGAACGTTCGTTACACAACGGCTAATGTGTGAAGGAGCTCCATCATGTTTGAAAATTGTGCTAGAAAGGCATTGATGTGCTTTGAAATCCTGGGCAGTTTTATTCTGTATTAATGATGCATATCGCTGTCCAGTGATCGAGTATGTTACCAGACCTCACGCATTTCGATTTCTCGAAATATATGTGTAATTCATTTGAAAAACTTCTCCTGGTGGCTAAAGTTTGAACTATTTTTATTTTTTTATTCAAACAAATTGCCATCCCTTCATTATGTTCAATTCAAAATTTCATAACTTTCTGAACAATAGTTCGGCATGTAGATCACTTTAAAGTATTATTGTTTAATTATGGGCACCTTGTATATAAGCAGTTTGGTAAGCTATCCTTTAATGTAACTATGCCATTGTGAAGCAAATTTCGAGAAATGTGAACTTATAAATTCGGAGTCAATAAGTTCCTGACGGATGTTAGTAGCGAATATTATAATACACCCTCTTCTTAGTCAAACTCACGAATTATTTGCAGGGCTTTCGAGGATCATTCATTTTCACTCTTATCAAAGTAATAGAGTGCAAATTGCACAAAAGCCTCTCAAAAGGGGGAAGAATTTTAATTTGAAGTTATTTACTTTCTCTCCATAATTTAAAAGTTGAGGAGTGCTCGACGAGCAGCAAATACAAAGTTATACATTCTTTACGCAGATGAATGACTGAAACAATGCGAAAAAAAGTAACTTCGAGGAACTTCATTTTGTGTTCATGAGGGGGATAGATCAAATTAAGTAGAGAAAGGAAAGGAAGAATGTGAAAAGGAAAAGCATTTTTCATTAACGTTTTAAATTATACGACCGTGAATAAGAAGTGTTAAGATTGAAACTTGAAATTGTAAAAGAGAGTTTTACAGAGAAAAAAAAAGTAAAAGTATTTTTCATTTTTCTTGAATGTTGATTCAGTTAATAATGCTAGCTGCATTTAAAAGAAGTCGGGAAATATTTGCAGAGTTGAGTAAATTTGATAAAAACGTTTTGACTGAGGATGTTGGAAAAAATAAAATCGCGTTTTAGTTTAAAAAAGATAAATTTCATTATTTATGAAGGAAATTTGCTTTATCTATTCATACTATTTTTAATTCAATAATGCTATAAAAATTTAATGTCATTTTAGGTTTTTGAAAAAAAAAATGTAATTAAAAAATTTTGGGATGAAATTTTTTGCGCTGAATAAAATTTTTGCGTCTTCAATATTGATATTGGCTTTATAAATTGACTATATAAATAAAGTTATGTTAAAAAGTGTGTAGTTTAAATCATTAAAAATTAATATCAGTTTTAAAATTATTTTTTAAAAAGAAAAATGTTTACTAATAGACAGGGATTATTTATGAGAAAAAAGGAGCAATGGCTTTTTAAAATTAAAATCTATTCAAAATTTATTTATCAAACATTATTTTTTGATTTTCATTTGAATATAATATTTGTTAAAGGAACCCAATTAAATCTTCTCTGTTTTGTGAATAATGTGTCATATTTAATATTAAAAATCTTGTTTCAACTTTTGAGTTGAGAACTAGAAAGCATTTAAAATATCATTTGAGTACCTCATTAACTTAATTAAGAAATGCAGTTCAAGATTTGACTGTTGATTTGAATTTTAATCTTTTGTATTTAAAAATTCTGTAACTTGAAACGTATGTTTAAAATTAAAGACAAGGCTATAAAAAAGTTGATAAAAATTCAATATTCAGATATGGTAAAAAAATCTTAACCACTTTGTTAGCTAAATTAGTATGTGTTGTTGCTACTTTTGGCACTTGCCATGGACAAGCCCCGCTGATACATCAGCAGATTTTAAGCTGGAAATATACGTCTCTTGTTTTACAAGTAGCGCCATCTAGGACCAAGAGTACGACTTCGCTACACACATGTCACAGCCCTTTTTAAGAGGCGGACTACATTCATGCCAATTCATTCATACATCTCAGATCGTAATTTAGACCTTTAACAGAGAACGATCACCTCTGACCCAGTACCCCCAGTGATATTACTCTCGGTAAGGAGGACTTTGCAACCACCAACAGATTTAACGAACACCAATCGCCACACACTCGGGGAATCTTTTTGGCTGGCGAATTTCGAATTTGTAACCTAAGAAGTACGAATCCAACGCTCTACCAACAAGGCTGTCCCGACCCCCTAACAAGCCTAGTATGTGTTAAAAAGTAAAGCGTGCTTAAAATAATATGTGTTGTAAAGTTTGGTTAAATTAATATGTGTTAACAAGTAAAGCTTGGATAAATTAATATGTCTTAACACGTTAAGGTCAGCTAAATTAATATGTTTTAACAAGCAAAAGTTTGGTTAAAGTAATATATGTTGACAACTAAAGCTTGGCTAAATTAAGTGTTAACAAGTTAATGGAATTAATAACATGTATTAACAAGTAAAGCTCGGATAAGTTAATATACGTTTACAATTAAAGGTCAGCTAAATTAATATGTTTTAACAAGCAAAGTTTGGCTAAAGTAGTATGTGATAATAAGAGACATTGAGGCCGGCTTTCTGGCACAGAGGTAGCGCGTCTTCCTCGTGTTCTGTGAATACCAGTTTCGAGTACCGGTTAGAACATGTTTGTTCTTCTGTGTGCTATCTGTTATGTTAATAATGTGAGTAGATGTTACATCGCAGGTCGTACCTCAGTTAAAACGCCGAATGCCTTCAGTATTTGACAGTTACTGCTAAAAGAAATAGACTCAGCACATCATTACACCTGTCTCGTCAGCTTTCTTCAGCCACTGGTCTGACAGTTTCAAAGCAGACGCTTAGGGCAGATTGGTTTATATGCTCATATTACTGCCAGATATGTGTGATACTGCCACTGTGTTAAACTTACTGCGACTCACTGTCTCCTGCTATTAGCCTGGAGTAGAGAGCATTCTGGACACCACAACAGTGACCTCGTGTTATATTTCCCGAAGATTGAAGGTTTAGTTTGATTCCTCTGGCTTTCATATGGAGAGTGCCCGGTGCTCGTTACCACCCAGAGAACATCGGTGATAGACAATGTTACGGTTGTGCAGAATTGCTCGTTTGGGGAGGAATTATTCTGGGTTCCACAACTGACCCGCATATTCAAATTGGAACCATGACAGGCCAAATATATAGGGGCGTCATTATAGAACAACATATATGTTTGTTTCGGGGAGCCATGGATGTAGAATTCGTGTTTAGGGATGATAACTCCCGTACTCACCATGGAAAAATAGTAAATGAATCCCTTCTATCTGATAATATCACAAGTATGGACAGGCAAACTTTCTCATCGGACTTGAATCCAGCAGAGCATGTATGGGACATGCTTGTCCGACGAGTTGCAACCCATTAACCATCCCTTACATGTATAATGGAGCTTCATACAGCCTTGCTTGATGAGTAGTGTAATATTCCCAAGATCAGATAGATAATATGAAACTCAGATGCTTAGGTGTCGTACTGACTGTATTCAATCGTTTAGAAAACATACTAGGAATTAACCGTCATACAAACCCCGTAATATTGGTTTTTATAAATAGGATTTTTTTTGTAATTTACTTCAGGGAGCAAAATATCATACATCTGATCTGATCGACAGGATGATAATAAGACAAAAAGGATCGTTTCCGTTTGTTATTGAACTATGACGTACTCTCTACCTTATTTAAACATTTTATTCCCCCCAATATATTTGTTTTTGTTATGCAATTTTCTTTAGAGGCTAAGCAACATTTAAATAATTTGGGACAAAAATAGCTTTTAATGCACATTCTTCACTAAATTACTATTTGGAAATATCAGTAAGTAAAATTCCTGTCTCATAAAAATAAGTGTAAACCACCGTCTCATCAAAAACAAATTTATTTTCAGACAATCAAATGAAATAAATTCCTGACTGTTGCCATATATCTATAAAAAAACCACATAAATGTTTGCTGAAAGTATATAACTATAGATGTATTTTAAATTAATCAATCCGAATACTTTTCGAGGACAATAGTAGTATTTTTCAAAATTGAAAATATATCTCTAAAACTAGGAATGACAAATAAAAAAGCAAAATTTCATAAGCATCTTGTGTATACTCAACTTTTAATCTTTTAACACTATACATGTTTTAAAACTTTAAGAAGGCATTTTCATCTTTTTCTTAACCAATATAAAATGCTAAAATAAAATTGGTAGCAAATTTATTCCCTTAAAACTACACAAGTTATTTGAAGCCTATTATTAATGAAATTATTCAGTCATACGAGTAGGCTTCACAGAAAACTATTAGACAGAACAGATTTAATTTAAAGCTTTTAAATTTCTTCGTTTTCCAAAAACGGAAGATTTTTAGACAAGGCATTAAAAATCTCCCGTGCTTTAAAAATGCAGTAAAAGCATAAATTCAGTTAAGCTTTTACTGCATTTATAAATAAACGGGCGAATGGAGAGAAGTAATTTCAAAAATTTGTTTATATGACCAAAAGGTTCTACATTAAGTTAAGTAGACGAGAAAGAATTTATAGAGAAAAGAATTTTTCATTTAAATACTAAATTATGTTTCTTCAAGCAGCAGAGGAATTCAGTCAAACTGAAATTCTCAATAGAAAATTCAACTGAAAAAAGTGCGGAAAATTTTGTGTTTCCTTGAAATGCATTCGTTTAAACAAATGATGTTTACTGCAGTTACCGCAGACAAAAAATAATCGTTTAAGGGAAAGCGTTGCAGACGATATTTAAGATAAATTACAAGTTTTCTTTAAAAAAAAACTTTTAATAATGTTATCTTATAGTATATACTTTTATTTTTGGGGAACTTTTTTATGCTTTTTTATTAATAATAAATGCACTTTTTTCATTTATTTCCAAAAGTAATAAAAAAAACTAATTTTAATAAACTAAATAAAAACTGAATTTTTTTCTTAATACAAATAACATTGCATTTTTCTAAATTTTAAATTAATTGCAAATATTGAATTAAATCTTTATTTAAATATTCGAGAAATGAGATGTTAATTGATAAATTTGCAACAAACATTGTATAAACAGCAAAACCAAGAAATGGAATTTAATTGGAATAACATTATAGGTAACTGCTCTATTTACCCTAAGTTTATTAAAAAATTAATTGTTTGCACAATGATAACTATAATAATGAATTAAAGATCTCGAATGAATATTTTCTGCTTCAGAATATATTAATGGTATTTAATTTACTAGAATATATAAAAATAAAAAATAAAAATGGTATTAATAAAATGAAAGGTGTATTTTTAATAATAATAACATTATTACAAACTTCGTAAATATTTGTATTCGTCTTGAAAAATCTCAGACGTATCTGAAATACTTAATGCTCATTTACTGCTTAATTTAGATGTATTTTATGCAAAAGTGGCAATTTCTGCGATTTGGCGATCTTTTGGCTGGAGTCTTGGCGACTTGTAGAGATTTGGCAAAAAACTAGGTTTTGAGACCATTATTAAGCTAGATAGTCTAGAGTCTTCCAGAACCTTGGCGAAAATCCTACGCCAAGTTAGATATAAATGTCACCGCCCGATTGACCATGATGACGAGAGAGTAGTGAAGATTGGAGTGTTAGTACAGTGCTCAGAAGCTGTTATGTGTTTGAGGTATTAGAGACCTCTGTGTTTGGAAGCTGTTTCCGGTTATGTTAGCTGAATTGGAACTGCGTAATTGTGACTCGTAACCACTGTCATTTCCTGCATCCTCTAGAGATTTCTAAGAATAAATATCTTGTGATTTTCAAGAGATTGTTTTATCGATTCTCAATCCACACGATCCCCGAAGGGCGGTACACTAAATATAAGGAATATATATGAAAATGAATTAATGGTAAAGAGAGAAGATATAGTTATAGAAATAAACAACCATATCACTAAAAATAAATATTAAATATTATGAATAATTATAGCTAATTTTTTAAATAAATAATTGGTTAGAAGAATATATCTTTATCACATTGATTCATATATCTTTTTTATCTAATCAATATAAAGATAGTATTCATTTCAGTATCCTAAAACTATCAATTTTCAGAAATTCCACCTCGCCAAGGGTGAGATACACAAAGCTAAGTGTATTTCCAGAATTCTTCGTTATTCGTTGACCTTGATTTCCGCTCTATTAGATTCTTTTTCATTCAGGCCCCCCTCCCCCAATGTGTACGTGTTTGTGTGGTGCCGTTTATGATCATATTATTACATTTTAATTCAAAATTGGACATGGTTAATTCAAGTGGCAAAAAGCTTTTAGGAGTGACAAAAATATGTTATGTAATATTATTAGAAGTTCCTGAGGTTATTTACCACTAATTTAAAAATGTTATCAAAACTATTTAATAAAAAATGGAAAAAGAACATTTAAATTTTTTAATTATAATTGTTTTCTAAAACAGTATTAATTATCAAACTTTAAGAGCAGGAATATTTCCTGTATTCATCATAATTTAATGTTTAGGGTTCTTATAGTAAATAAAAATTGTTCGAAAGTATTTCATTGTGAATTAGAACCTTTTCCCTTCACTATTACGAATTTCATGCAGTTTTAATGCATTTGTAAGTCTACGAATAATCCGAGTTCATATTACTGTCCAAGGTAAAAATCTCCTCTCTTGTTTTTTTCTCTTAGTTTTATTTGTCTTTCTATTAGTCTGACTACATAAACGCATTCTGATGCATGCATAGAAAAAAGAAAGTTTTTCGAATTCGTGAATGAATAGTAATAATTTTTGTAGCCTCTAATAACGGCAAGAAAAACTGTAACCTTAAATGAAGATAAAATTCCATTTTTGCTTTGGAAGAGGAGATAAATGTCTAAACAATTATTTTTACCCGACACTGTTAAAGGAAATTGACAGAAAAAAAATTAAAATCTCTCAGTTAATGTGTTCTTTATGTTCTTTTTTGTAAAAATTAATTAAAAAAATGAGCACTTAAATATATTTTTGTTTTCTTATTCTTACTGCTATGAAACAAATGAATTCAAATTTATTTTCTTACACTGTTTTTTTGTTGTCTGCAGTTTTCAATATAACCATTTAATCAAGATAAAAAGAAGCAAAATATGTTTTATTCTTTAGAAAGTTATAGCTTGATTAACATACACGAAGTTCATTATTTTAATTTATATAAGTGATCACGATATTGTTTATATAAGTTATCATAATTACCCGTATTTACTGAAAGATAGAATTTCTAATTTAAGGAATAAAAAGGACTTTAAGCACTTTAAGATGCTAATAAATAATTTGGAAGATTGCTTTTCTATTTTACTTTCTTGTTTAAATCAAGGTAATACTAAACAATTTTTATCTTATATATATAAATCAATCACTTCTTCCAATGCACAGTCTGAATCTATTGTTTTTATATAACCATTAACTGGACGCATAGTAACCGTAATTGTTTCATGAAAACAATAAAAATAGGCTTTAAAACAAAATGGCGCTGTTTTCGAATTTTTGGTGGTTTTAAGAGATTTTGGGGTCAATTTTAAAGGCATTATTTTTCGAAACTAACCGTTTATCTTTCTCCATCAGGAGTGAAACAAAAGGGCTACTTTCTCGAAATATTCCTTTGCTCTATGAATAGAGAAAAAACACACACACCATCCGCGAGAAATGAAAACAATAAAATAAAAACTGACAAAAGCAGACATTTTAAAATAAAACGATGTCCGGATCTGTGAATCGGCAAATGCTCGCTCTTCCAAGAAGAAACGCATTCGTTCTTCCGTCGCTGGAAAACATAACTCTAAAGGACTGAAAAATAGTTATTTTCTCCACACAGAAAAGTTTTCAACCCGGCCTCATTTTAAAGCGCGTGGATTCCATAATGCATAAGGTGAAATATGAAAGTAAACGAACTGAAATGGACTGTAAATTTATTGTGTCGATACCAAAAGAAACGATCGTCGAAAAATACGAAAGAAGTCCACTTGTTTTTATTATTATTATCATTATTCTTTTCTAAAAATCGAACTATGTTCTATTTGCTTCCTTTTTTGATGGAAGGCAATGACAAGCAATTCATTCAAAAATCAAGTTATATAATATTGACCTTTTCAAGCGCGTTGATCTTTGTTTTTTATATGTTTATATGCCAAATATAAAGAAACTAACACATAAGTTCTAAAGAGGAATATTGAAAGTACAGAAACGAACTTAACATATTTTTGCGATAGGAGTATGAAATTGAAGTTCCCCTAAACAAGACTCTTTTTTAAATATCCTTTGCTTAACATTATTCCCTTTCTGTTTTAAAGCAGTTTTTTTATAATCGAATATATTTGATTAACTACTTGAAGCAATTTATATTTGCTTTCTTTCTTTTCGAATTTATTTGAATATCTTTTGAGCACGAATGAAAAAGAAAAGAGACTGCCCGTGGTATTTTAGAAGCATAAATTTAAATGCTATTTGCAGTATAATTCCATCAAATCAAAACAAGATTCTAATTCTGTTGAAATGATGAATCATTTGAACTAAAATTGCAATAAAAAGTGAATATCTTATCAGATTTTAATTATTTTTCTGAAAACTTTTATGTATCTGTACTCATTAATTACATTGAAAAATGTTATTTATGTTTAAAATTCTAAATATAATGTTTGCCGATAAAAGAAAACTCAGCATTTTGCTGACTTCGACTTGTTTTTAAATCTATGTAGTCAAATAATAAAGAATATATTTATAAAAATGCTTATTTAACAAATATTTATTAATTATATTACATGAATTTTAATTCGATAATTTTTTTAAATGTAGAATTCAAATGAATATGTAAGATTTTCATTTCCATAATTTTCATTCGTACATTTTTATTTTTTAAAAATTTCTGTAAAAGTACTAAAAAATTAAAAATTCGAATAAAATGATTTTATTCCTTTTCTAATGTTATTTTATGCCCTAATACATACAATTTTTAATGTAAT
>JAOUZG010019159.1:8242342-8263040 GCA_026289955.1 Argiope argentata | reverse complement strand
TATATATATATATATATATTGTTCTCCTTTTCTTTTGCTTATTAAGATATTCTTTTAAATAACAAAACCATAAACAGATATTTACAGTTGATATCATTATTACTTATTTTTAGTCGTCAGCTTCCGAAGGTCCAAATTCGCCAATAAATGGAATTTTCATATAAATAAACAAAATCTATTTTTTAAAATTATACTACTAATTAGTATTAATTATAGTTTTTAGAGGCACCACACTCTTAAAGGACAAAAGAATTTCAAGTTGCAATAAATTATTTAAAAAAAAATCCAAACATTTTATTTTTTGCAGACGTAAGAAAATAAAGTGCTCTCTTGGAAATGCATTTTCAATGCATAAATAAAAGAATCCATCATTCACTCAAAAAAAGAAAACTATAAATTAAAAAAAAACTGATAAAAGCAGAAATATTAAAATAAAGATGTATTTGGCACACTAAAACAGCAAATGCTTGGAAGACCAAGAAAAAAACACATTCATTCTTCCATAACACAAAAACTACTCTGAGGAACTAAAAGCAAAAAATTTTTTTTCTGTTAGTAGCAAACTTTTCAATCAACAACATTTTGAAGCACGTGGATTCCATAATGCATAAGCTGAAATATGAAAGTAAATGAACTGTATATTTATTGTGTCAGGACTTTGGAGAAGCAAGAGGAAGTCAAGCTTTAAAGAATACATTAGAAACTATGTTATTATTATTGTTATTATTATTACTATTTCCTCCATGTTCTTTTTTAAAAATTCCAACATTGTTCTGCTTGATTTCCAGCGGGAAAAAAGAACTTGACAAGCAATTCATTCAAAAGGCAAATGATGTAGGTCCGACCTTTTATTATTCTTTATTCTTTATATTCTTCATCTTGTCAAAGAAATGGAACTGAGTTTCCGAAAAAGAAATGTTGAAGTACAGCCACGAAGAATTGAGCCAAAAAACGAGGCGTCTGAAGTTCCAAAAATAAATCACCCTTTTGGAAACTGTTTACCTTGATAAACCATACGCCTCTGCTATAAAACAATACTTTAATAATCAAATAATGCTTCGAAAATCATGAGAATCTCACCACTATTTTTTCAGTTACTACAATTAGTTCACATTCTACCAATATATATTTATATTTCTTGTTCAAATATTCAATCGTTAATGAAATACTTTTTAATCATCTGATCTAGTTCAAGTAAATTTTTAAAAACTTTTAATGAAGGAAAATAATAAAGCTAAGTGTTAATAAAGGTTTTTCAAATGTTAATTCATTATTTTTTATTTATTAATTAAAAACTAACTTTCCCGCCAAAAATCTTCATCTCCCCGCCACCAAATAAGTAACTAATTCAGTTTGTTTTCTCCCCACGCTAATGAGGTTAGGCTTAACATGTTTTTGCCCGATTTTTTCAATTGGTTCTGTTTATTTTCTTAATGTTTAATGCATTTAAAGTTAAGCATTGTTAATTAATCGATTTTTCGAATTCATTTTTAAGTACTTTCGAATTAAAATAATAATAAAAAAAGAACATTAAAATTTCTATTCTGTATTGCTTTATCCCAGCTGACGTAGAAAATTCATGCATTTTGCTTTGCCTCAATTGGCGTTAAAAATTGAACGGTTGTATAATTTTTTGATAAATTATTTATGGGAATTGTAATTATTAGACTGGAGCAGTCTGATTAGTAGGGCGATGGATTCTCTTCCTTTGGGCTGAGTGTTCGAACCTGCCGGCCGAAGACTCTCCGTGTATGTAAAAGCTGGCGAACGTTAAATTTGTCGTGGTTACAGAGTCCTTTATATCGAAAGTAATACCACTCGGGGTACTGGGTCAAAGGTGATTGTTCTCTATTCTAGATTTAAATTACGATCTGTGGATGAATGAATGAAATGCAGGAATGAAGTCCTCTTCTGATAAAAGGTTTGTGATATATGCTAGCTAAAAGTCAGACTTCTGTCCTCGGGTGCTCATTGGTCCATACCCTCAGAAGCTACTGCACTCCTCCTTGTGTTGTAAAGAGGAACACGAGAGCATCCACAAATGGGATTATTTATTTACTTTTTATTTAGTAAAAAGTAATTAAAAATAAAAATTTTCTTGGTTATTTTTTTAAAAAAATATTACTTGTTCTTTTAAAAAAAGTTTTCGAATACCATTTATAGATAAACAATAGACATTTAGATTTATTTTAGAAGTGGGAGAGGAATTATTTTTTTCTCGGAAAAAATTATCTTTGTGAAATATAATTCTAATTACAGTAGTATAATTTATTATTCGGATAACAAAATGCATGAATAATAGGAAGAAATAAGTACATAAAAAGTGTGCTTTATGTTTAAGTGCTTTTTGTCATGACGCACAAAGAATTTATAAACTCCATAATATTAATCGTCGTTAGTAAGAGACATTAGGTTATATTCTGTTACCACAAAAGTAAGCACGAACAACTACATAATTTTATTATTGTTATTACCAGACATCATATTATGCTTCTATCCGGAAACCTTTGTTTAACAGGGATCTATTACTTTTTATTTTATCCATGGAGCATTCTTTCGTTGTTTTGTTTCATTTCTGGGTACGTAATTAAGAGATATACTTATTTTTCGCATTTAATAACGATTTCTTTTTTTTCAGGACTAAGGGACAGCTGAAATGACGAAAAGTAATTGGATTATCTTGCATAAATATACAGCAGTATTGTCTCTTTATTTTTCTAGGAATGTAGAAATAAAATATTTACTTCAAGCATTCTAACCCTACTTTGGAAAGTCAAGGCATAATAAAATCATTAAAAAATTGTAGAAATTAAGAAGTTTGCTTATTTTAATTATTATTTACTTAAAACTTTTTTTGAATATTTTCTTGTTTGATTACCATTTAGAAAACTAAATGAACAACCTTTCCATTCAACTAGTCCGTGATGTAATTCTGACCCTTTCCAACTCTTAATATTTTTATTTCATAAACGCTTTATTTTGCCAACACAGTGAAGCCATTTTAATTGATGAAACAGAAAATTTAAAGTTCTCCATATGAAACTCTTTAAATAAAAAAAAAATTGATCTTTTTATAAACTATATTCTCATTGACAAATTTACAAGTTACCAATGTAAAACTGCATTTCAGTTTTACTAAAGAAACCTTTCATAATCTTTCTAAAAGAAATTTAACTCTTTTCCTTCTCTTATTACATATTTAAATAACTTTTTGTGGTGAAAGGGGAAAAGGAAGGAAGCTCGTATTTATTTTAGATGAAAAATTTCAGCATAGACAACGTGAAGCAGGATGCTCATATCAACGGTAACGTTTAACAATTCAGACTCAAAAGCTGTAAAATGTATGTTAGTATTTCGCATTTAGCATGGTTTTGTTATTATATTAAAAAAAGACTTATATTCTTCCTCATTAGTCATGCTATGAGCAAGAATTTAAACGAGTAAATCTCAAGGCAAAAATTCTTCTTGCTATAAAAAACAATTAAAACCCTTTTAAAAATTTTTCTCTTTTCAGTAATATAAACAAAAATAAAGCAGATATTTTCCTGAAGATTAAGTTATGTTAACGTTCCGTTGCAAAGGAACACTAAAGCTATTTGAGGATGGATTTCATAATTTTAAGCCATGGTCAGATGGCGAAGTTGATACCAGTGGGAGGATGGTCGTCCCTGATGGATCTAACGTGCAGCAGAACCCCTTACACGACTGTTCTTCTGTGGAATCGGGTCCCGATTCTGACATTTTAAGACTCACGAGTTGAGACCTTACCACTAGGCCACCTTGGCCCCGATATTTTACTTAAGTAATGTATATCTTATGAATATCGTTTAAAATGCCTTCTTAGTTTTTGAGCAACATCAAATAGACATTTTATGTATGTATTTGGCCTTTTACTATATTTGCTTATTAAATCACCATTTCAATTTCACTGAAATTGCTGAAACTTGCAGTGAAGAAAAAAGAGTAAATAATTTGCAACATTACATATTTCATAAAATTATTTAAAATTGCAGTTTAATGAAATGAATAAATTCGGAAACTATTTCGAAGAGAATCAAAACTAATTCCCTCCCTAATTTATCTTTTTACTAAATTTTTAAAATGAAAATATTTATATTTGTGGTTTTCACCACTATTTTTGTACTTTTGTTTAAATCTAAAAGTGAACGTCTGTATCTAAAACGGATATTTTATTCTTACTGTGAGTCTTTAGATTCAATTTGCTCCCAACTTTAAATTGTTGCTTCAGTTGATTTTTTATTCAGATGCATAGAAAAAAGATTTTACATAAAATATTCGCGTGACAGAACTGAAAGATTAAAAGAAAACTGCACTTTAAACTCTTGACCATCATTATAAACTATTTGCATTTAAAAGGTTCTGATTTTCAAATGTAAGGTAAATTTTTTTTTCAGCTGAAAAGGAAATCTTAATATTTATCTTGATCAGTAATAAAATTGACTGCTTGCATTTCCGTTCTACAAATCAAATTGTTAGAAGATGTGATGTCAATATGGCCATAGATATATTTTATAAAACCAAAAATATATATCTATGAGCGATTATTTAAAAATTTTAATAAATTAATCAATGAAGCAAATTTTGACGTTTTTGTTTCATTATAATTACCCAAAATGTTGAAACAAAAATTATTTTTACATCCTCTTAAAATTAAAAAAAAATTATATTTTCAATGAAGCGAAATGTAAAGTCGTTTGATTCTTTGCCTGTTTTAGATTTATCTTTTAAAACTTTTTTTTATTTTACAGCAATATATTTTCTACCCATAAAGAAACTCAAATCGATCTCATTGTTGTAACAATTATTTCAAGTTTAATTTTTGAAAATATCTTCTTTCACAACAATAAATTTCATTCTTATAATGAAAATCAAATACGCTTCATTGTTACTACTATTACTTCAAATTTATTTTTTGAAATTATTTTATTTTACTATAGTATATTTTATTCTTATAAAGAAATTTTTTTCATTATTGCCATTCTTATTTCAAATTTATTTATTTGTAACCATTTTATTTCACAACAATATATTTTATTCTTATAATGATTTTTTCAAAATCAGATCTATTGTTGTTATAATTATTTAATTTTGCATTTGTTTCTCGATAAAGTTAGCGCTAATTTTTTAGTATTAAATAGATATCAGTTTATGCTTGTTTTTACTAACATTTTGAAGCATGTTTGACTTCAGCGATAGCTGTAGTTAGCGTTTTAATTTTAGGTAAGTTAATATATAAGTAAACCATTTGTCACATATAAAATATGTAAATTAGATGTAAATATTGTAAATATGTATGAATTTTTGTGTAAATATTTGTAAATAGTTTAATTGTATTAAATTAATTGTAAGGGAATCGTCAACGAGAAAAGTCCTTTCTAAGGGGATTTACAACGGAAGATCGCCATATTTGACTAATTTGGTGATGTAGATGTATTAGCGACATAATAAAATCTCTAATGGTTTTTACTACACTCTAAAATGTGTAGTAAAAGCCAAGAAATAAAGATTTGTTCCCAGAGAATGTTGGAGAAAGTTCCACACTTCTCGGGGACGAGCGAGTGGTTTCTGCTTTTTCCATGTCCACTTTAGTGGGATGTTATTTAAAACCACGGCTAATGTGGGAGAAAGAGATCAGTTCGGAGAACAAGCAACGTTGTTTGGCTTAGCTTGAGAGAGTGCATTTTCTTTTTGATGTGTAAATAGATAGTAAGTATATAGAAAAAATAATTAGTTTCATAGACAAAAGAAAGGAAGATTATAGGGCTTCTAAAATAGAACGAGTTAAAATTCTTCCGAACTTTGAAGTTTAAAAATATTTTACTGAGAAAGAAATTGAGATCAAGTTACAAAACAAATTTTATTGGAGTTTTTAAGGTGAAGAATACAAACAAATTAGGAGGCAAAGGTGACTAGTAAGGAATAAGAAAGTATTACAGTACAGTGAGGGACAATAAAAGTTTTATAATATATACTTTAATAATAAAATAGAAGAATACTCTGATATTTAAATAATATTGGTACTAGAATACAATGAGTTGAATTTATTAAGAAAACTTTTAAATGCAAAAAATGCGAAACTTTTTATAAAAAATATTTTAAAATTAAATGGTTTTATGGCATACCAAATTTATTATTAAAATTGTTTTGGTAAAAAAAAAAAACTTCAAGTTTTTATGAGCATTTATTTATACAAAATACAACAATTTTTTTTAAAAAAAGACTTTGAATATCTGACTGATAAAAGCAAAAGTTGGATGTATTTATTTATAGTAGCAGAATCAACAAGCATAAGATAAAATCGTTTGAAAAAATTCTCTTTGAATGCTAAATTCAGAGAATAAAATACTCTCGAGCAAAAGTTCTGAAATGATAGAATTAGAAAGAATTCAAAGATAATTTATTTTCATACTTGAATATGAAACTGATATAAGTAGACTGTGCCAAAGAAAATCAAACATAATAAATTCCTTTTCAAGGAATTTACTTTCTCCATAATTTTAAGAGTAGAGGAGAATTTCTTCTCGACAAGGAGCAAATATATGGTTATACTTCCATTATTTAAATGATTACCCAAAGCAGAAAGCGAAAAAAATATCTTTGAGGCGTTTATTTATGTTTTTAAGAGCTATGAATCATGTTGAGAAAAAGAAAAATTTAAAGAGAAACATTTTTCATTAATATTTTTTATTTTAAGGCTGTTACATATGAGTTTTATTAAAAATTAGAATTCCAACGAGAGAATTTTACAGAAAAACATTTTAAAAGTTTCAAGTTTTTATCACGTTGCCTTGATTTCAATAATAACGCTCGAACAATATTTAGGAAGGAAGAAATTTGATGAAGAAGATTGATAATTTTTTAATAGGTGTGTGATGAAGATTTTTATTTGAAAAGATAATAAGCCTTATCTTTATTATAAATATTGATTTTAATTCTAATATTTTTGCGAAATCATTTTTCGAGATCACTTTCAAGTAAACATTTTGATAGAATGCTGAAAATATTTTAAAATAATGTTTTCTTCTTCTTTATGATGTAAATATATGATCAATTTTAATTACTTGACATATAAAAGAGTTTTTAACAACTTTTAGGGAATAAAATATTTAAATTTCTTTGATGTAATTAGATTTCACTATCTAAACCTCCACAGAATTTCATACTTTTTTTTCGTTACTTTTATTATTATTTGAAAGGAAATATTAATTAATTAAGATTAAAGTTGCATAAAAGAATATGGATCTTATACTAAATATTAGTAATTTACGCTTCAAACGTTGAGAATTAACGTTTGAATCTTATTTTAACATTTCATTTTAATTGATATCTTACAAAAAAATACAATATATATGTAATTTATATTTTTATAAAAATATTTTATATTCATAAGAATATATTTTAATTGAGAATTACCATTAAATTATTAAAAACCTTGAATTATCTAATTGTGCTTGAAATATATAATTAAATCAATAAATTGTTAACTTACCATGTGTTATCATCACTAGATTACAAATAAATACATTAATTAAAGGTATTATGATAATACAGTAATTAAAATATAATTAAATTTATTAGGATAATAAAGAAAATAAAATATAATTAAATTTATTATGATAATACTGTAATTAAAATATGATTACATATATTTTGATGATACTGTAATTAAAATATAATTAAATTTATTATGATAATACAGCAATTAAAATATAATGAATTTATGATGACAATACTGATTTAAAATATAATTAAATTTATTTTGATAATACAGTAATTAAAGTATATTATGCGGGAGGAAGAATGCAGAATAGGATAGAAAATATAAAATTCTAAGGCAAATATATGAAGTTAACTATGGTAAACCACAATCAAATTTATTTTAGACGTTGTAGCGATTGACTTTAAATTATATTTTATTTTTATCCACAACTTTTCTTTCTGAAAACCCTTCTAACGTAAAAATAAAACTGTGAATACTTTTTGTGATATATTATCACCTTTCTAATTACAGTTTGAAATTATAAAAATTGCAAAAATATATGAATTGATGTCAAAGTGTAAAAATTATGTGAATGATAACTAATATAATAAATTCATGTTAAAATATTAATTTCAAGAATTACTAATAAACTCTTAAATTAGAAATACAACTTTGCCATAATATTTAATTCTCGGTTTACACAATAAGTTGGCAACTCAGAAATATAGTTTAAATTCAAATCATGCGATTCCATATTTCATCTTAAATATTACTATGTAAACAATTTTAAGCATCGTGTAGGTTTGCTTTGAAGCCAAAAGGCAAAATATATATCTATATAAGTAAAAATGAATCGCCAAATGGTGTTGCTAAGATAAAAACT
This sequence comes from Argiope argentata, assembly GCA_026289955.1. NCBI lineage: Eukaryota > Metazoa > Arthropoda > Arachnida > Araneae > Araneidae > Argiope > Argiope argentata. Next base: position 8,254,656 of record JAOUZG010019159.1, on the reverse strand, counting down.
GAAAAATGGCTCGATCAATTCGGCTAATTTTTTTAATACTTTCATTAAAACAGGAGGAAGGTTAAATAAAGAGAAAAAAAGCAGAAAAATTGCTAGAAAAATAGCAAAAGTGACACTTTTCTTACTTTCTCGCCAAAAATCTTTAATTCTCCGTCGCCAAATGAGTAAAACCAGTTATTTTTTCAGACGTTAAGCTTAACATGTTTTCCACCGATTATTTCAAACGATTCTGTTTATTTCTTTTTTATGTTTTGATGCATTTAAAACTAAACATCGTTAATGAATCAAATTTTTGGATCCATTTTGAAGTACGTTTGAATTAAAATAAAACAGAATAATGGAAACTGAAAAATTCGAATTTGTATTGCGTTACCGCGACTCGTGTAGAAATTTCAAGCATTTGCGCTGCTCAAATTGGTGTTGAAAATTCACGCATGTGCAGCGTGTTGTAATTGTTGATAACTGTGTTTTCATTTTAATTAAAAGTTTAAAAATGTGTGTAATACTGCTGCAACTTTCGCGATCTCGATCGATAAATAAAATAGACTTGACTTGATTTTAAAGGAATGCAGACTTAAAATAAAATCAACATATAGTTTCTGCGATGAGTTGATATCCGACTTTTGATTTCAAATAAACGAGAGCATTTGTTAAAAGGGAAGAAAATATAAAATAAAAAGCAGATCGAAGAGAAATAATAAGGTTTTAATAAATGCAAATGAGTTAAACTCGGCGCATCCTTCTTATTTTCTTTTTAATTATATATTGTTCAGTCATGCGTTATGAAAAAAGAAGGAAATAAATGTTTCAAATTTTGATTCATGTCCCCTTTTGTACTGAACTTTTCATATATGACGTAATTATGACGTCAGTCGGCGTCCTGGCATAGGGATAGCCCGTCTTCCTCGTGATCTGGGAGGCTCGGGTTCGAGTCCCAGTTTGGGCATGGTTGTTCTTCTATGTTCTATCTGTAAGGTGTGTAGTTGTGCCTCCCCCTGGAAAAGGGGGCTGCACAAGTGAATCTGATGAATGAGTAGCAAAACTCGTACTCTTGGCCTTAGTTGGCGCTACTACAAAATAAGAGCCGTTGATGAGGTTTAAATAGCTGATTATTTTAGCGAGTTTTTTCATGGCAAGTATCATAAGAAACAACAACAATATGACGTCATATCCATGATCTCTCTATTGTCATGTCCATGATAAAAGCATTTTTATTATTACGCAATGCAAAAGGGAATTTTAAATGGTATAAATAACACAAAGGTTATAGAGTTACAAATCTTTCAAATTTTGATTCATTTTCTCTTTCATACTGAACATTTCACATTTCACGCAATTATGACGTAATATTTATGATCTATTTATTAAAACCAAATTTTGATTATTACATAATGAAAATGTGAATTTTAACTGGCATAAATAGCACAAAAAATACTAAATTGTCGAATTTTGATTCATGTCCTCTTTATCACGTATTTATATTACGTAATTATGACGTCATATCCGTGATCTATATATTAAAACCAAATTTTGATTATTACGTAATGAAAATGTGAATTAAAATGGTATAAATGACACATAAAAATTATAGCTTCTTTTCTTTTTGTTGTGAATCGCATTTCATTTTTTTTTGCTGGATAGGATCATTGATTCTTGTTTCTTTGTTTCTGAAATACTCTTTAATGCAACTTTATATATTTCTTGGTGAAATACACGCATACGAATTCCCATTTTTATTCAGAAAATAATCTATGAATGAAAGATAAAAACCAATTTTCGATTTTCTGTTTATGAATTGTATTCCTTAACTCAAACGGATAAATTCTCATTAGTAGATGTTAATAATACGGAGCTCAGAACAAACTAAGAATCATATTTATTTATAAAAGTTATTGTGTTAAATCAAAATATTGGGCTTCATTTTAAATTGGAACAAAGGTAAATCTTGTAATAAAAAGAATCAAGTGATGTTACTTCGTATGAAAATGCACAATGCGGTTAGTTGCTTCATGACACGAGCAGTCACGCCTGTCGAATGAATTGAAAGGATTTAGAAGAAAGAAAACGAATAAGAATTTTCAGTTGAGCAAAATTTACTTTTATCGCCGCGTCTAAGACTTGAGAGGCTTTGTTAATTTCGAATTCAAGTCTCATATAAATGAAAGATTTTAAAGAAATGAGAGACGATAGTTAAATGTTTGCCTAATCAAATACAGATTCCTCTCTTATAATTTTTCTGCAATTTATCGAGTGAAAATGTTTATGTATAATTTAATTACAAAATTAATTTTTTTCTTTTAAATTGAAACTTTGTGCAATTAGGTTAAAGTTAGAATATACAACGTTAGGTTTCAATTGAGCGAATAATATGAAACAAAACAAATAATTTAAAGAAATAAAAATGAATAAATTTCAATGCATTATAAGCTTAAACAAATATAACTGTCGAGTCATCTATTCATCTGAATCACGTTAAGTTTTTGAATGTAATCAGAGAGTAGAAACATAAAATTTTAGAATTCAATTAACAATTTTGAAAGAAAGAAAAATCGAGTATTACTTCGTTTCATTATTCATAATTATCCATCATAATTCATATTCATTATTCATAATTATCCATCATAATTCATATTCATTATTCATAATTATCCATCATAATTCATATTCACTATTCATAATTATACATCATAATTCATATTACTTATTCATAATTATTCATCATAATTCATATTCATTATTCATAATTATCCATCATAATTCATGTTCATTATTCATAATTATCAATCATAACTCATACTAATTATTCATAATTATCCATCATAATTCATATTCATTATCCATAATTATCCATCATAATTCATATTCATTATTCATTGTGCGATTCGCGATTCGGATATGATTTTCTTCTGTATTCTATATGTGAGGTGTGTTAATGCTGTGCAAGCGAATGTGATGAGTGAGTAGCAAAAGTCGTACTCTTGACCCTAGTAGCGCTACCACAAAATAAGAGACGCTGATTAGGCTTAAATCGTCGACTACCTCAGATAACTTGTCCATGGCAAGTACCATAAGAAACAACAATAACAGTAAAGCATGCGTTTCGGCAATCTGGAAGCCAAAGGTAGATTCCTTATCATATAAGTTGTTTTCAAACTTCAATCAATTCTTGAGCAAAAACAATGAAATAACATATATAAAAGCTCTTATATATAATAATTTTACTGATATCGTACAGATCAGTATTTATTACAAAATAAATAACATAAGGTAACAAATATTATAAAAACGTTTTACAAATAGGTCGAATACCATATTTACAATACAGAATAGCTTTGATGCTTTTAAGCAAATACCAAAAGATTTTATGAACTCTAAAGAGCTAAAAGTTTATCGTTTGCACTTTTAACACATTTGAAGAAATTAATTAGGGATTGCCATTATTTTTCTTTCAATCAAATACGGAGAACAAAATTTTATGATACAAATAAAGAACTTATCGTTTTTCAACTATAAATGTAGGAGATTCTCTGCTTTTCTTTATTAATATTATAATTAAGATCTTATATGTTGTACTTTCGAACATTTTTTTACAACTATTAAGTAGAATAAAGGTGAATACAGCATCATTTTTTTGAAAAAAAAAATACTTTGAATGCCACTACATGCAAGAATGGCATGATAAGAATTTTAAAACAGTGTTGTTTTTAATATCACAACTTGCAACACTATATTAGTTTTGAAAAATTATCTTTACCGTTAAAATCAACAAAATTTTCGAATCGTTTTTTATATATAATTAATATTTATAATAATTAAGATTTAAAGACCACTTAACATATCAAAAGCTATACTTTTTAGTGAAAACAAAATTATTAAAATAACTTGACTTCAATAAAATTTAAAAAACACCAACAACATAAAAAAAAACTGGGAATTAAAGACATTAGCCAAATACTTTTATAAATAAAAGAATATTATGATTTCTAGAAACTGAAATATAAGAATAAATATTTAGTGAGTTTTTCATGCTTTTTTTGCGAAAACTGAAATAGCTTTACAATATTCACTAAAAACGATTAATATTCAGGTTTTAGAAATTCGTTAAACTAAATCACAAAACGCACTTCAACATATATATATATATATATCAATGTGATTTTTCTACTTATTATGCAGGCCTCTTTTAATTCCGATAGAAAATAATGTTACAAAAATTAAAATTATATTTTATATTGTTGGAGTATACAATAGTTAAATTCCTTTTTACGAAATAAATTAACTGGTTACTTTTTCCATGTTTTTATCATCAAAAAATGTGTTAAATGCATCATTAAAAGATAACAAGAAATTGGTTATTAAATTAAATATTTTATGGAAGAGAAAAAAAATAAAATTAAGATTTTCTGTAACATTATAAAAGTTTGCCAGTTATTAAAATTTTCAGTTTATGATTTTATAGTTCGAAGCTATAAAATTCATCAAAATAAACTCTTACCAAACGATCATTTTTAAAAAATTCCGGCGCATCTTGCGTCGTTGGAAATAAAATGAATTTTTCGATACTGTATTTCAATATTTCCTCTTCGCAATTCAAGTTATTTTCATTGGTTTGACAAGATAAAATACCTAAAGAATCATGTGCAATGGTTCCGAAAGGTCAGGGTTGCATCATTTTCTTTTTGATTGACTTGCTTGTCAAATTCTTCATGCTGCAATCGAATCAAACAGAACAGTGCTTGTTTTGTTTAGAAAAAATTACTATTCTTTACGAAAAATAAAGAAGAATACTCTTCACTTTAAATATTTCCCTTAGAGAGACAAAATTTGGAAAAAATATACTTTGGAGAATGACAATATGTAGGTCAAAGTTTTTTTTAGAAAGCACAAATAGAACTTTAATACATAAAACACCAAGCAAGAATTTTTTGCCCTTCCCTCTATAATTTCGGAATATATTAAGCAGAATTGATTTTTAATTACTTTTAAAACACATATTGGTTTTATAATTATATTACTTAAGTGCTTGAACAATTTTTCTTAAATGTTGAACCTTTTTATAATTGTTAATTTGATTTTCAACATAAAATGAAATTAAACTTTTTCAATTTTTCATCTAGCATTTAGTCCTATTATTTATTTTCTTGCCAGCGTCCTGGTACAGAGGTACCGCGTCTTCCTCGTTATATGGGCGTCCAGGGTTCGAGTCCGGGACGTTCTGTCTGTGAGGAGTATGAATATGCCCCCCCCCTGCAAAAAAGGGTTGTGCAAGCGAATGTGATAAATGCGTATGATCTTCATGTGAGATAGAAGTCAGTTTTATGCTCTCGGGTGATCAAGGATCCATACCCTGAGAAATTATTAAATCTTTCCTTCCGTTGTAAAGTGGACGCAAGTCATCATCATTTATTATCTTACTTTTAAAGTTAGAAACAAGACAAAAAAAGAGATTCTGTTTAATATCTAAAATATCATGTATTAAGGATGTAGAAGTGAAGCTACTGTACCAATAAAATTATAAGAGAAATGAATTGAAATGCTGCTTTTGAAAAGTATTATAATATCATAGGCACCATTCATAAGGTTCATTTACATAGTGAACAGAACAGGTTTAAGGCTATTAAATACACAACTTTAATATCTTCTATGACGATTTCACTTCAATGAATATTTTTATTAAAAATTAAGTCATGCGTAAGAAATTTGGACGAAGATAAGCACAATCTATATTTCTACGAAGAAGCAAGTCTCCAAGCATGACTGGCAATAATACAAACAGTTATATATTTTATGTGTTCTTTAATACTCTTTTCATTTTTCTTCTGACTGTGTATTAACACTATAAATTTAAAGCCCATTTCAGTTCATTTATTTTTATATTTCAGCTAATGCATTATGGAATCCACATACATCACAATAGTTTAGGAAAAAATGTTTCCTGTATGGAGAAAATAACTATTTTTTAGTCCTTTCGAGTTATGTTTTCATTCTACGGATGAATGAATGCGTTTCATCTCGGAAAAGAAGACATTTACCGATTCAATGCTCCAGACATTGTTTTATTTTAAAATTTCCGCTTTTCACAACTTTTATTTTATTGTTCTCATTTTTTCTCGGATTCTTACTTTGTTGCTGCTAAAAAAATCAAGAAATTTGTGTCGAAAAGGCATTCAGGATATGAATGGACGGTTTGTTTAGAAGAAATTTATAAACATATTGAAACCTAATTTAATTATATTTTATAATTTATAAAGTTCTAATATTATGAGTTATAACTGAAAAAAATTTAATCAAAACATGAACACTTTATATTATTATTTTTTAATAAATATCTTCCAGAATAGTAAAGGAATCTGTTTTTTTTATGTGCGTTTATGAAAAAAATGAAAACAAATATCCTTGCTAAAAAGACTATTACAAAACTTTCTTTCAGTATCTTCTCTTAGAAATTTTTTTATCCTAAATAGATAAAATTCTCGGATGTTTTAAGTCTAAATTTAAAACAGCCTTGCAATAATTAATTGAATTTCAAATATATAAACATTTAAATACGATGCGGCATTAGTTTCTTATATAAAAGAATTTCTTTATACTTTAAATATTAAAAAAAAACTTCAAGTATTCAAATAAAGAAATATTTCCTTCATAATCGCAAGAAATCACTTGCTTAAAGTTGCACTAGTCATGGATTTATATTTCTATAATTCTCATTTTGGCCTTTTTGTCATATCACAACATGATATTATTTTTGGGATGAGGTTTCTGGCCGCCACAAAAATGCGTGGGCAATGAAGTGAAATTTTATCATCTGCACGAGCATCTCAAAACATTAGCTTTTAGTAACGCATTGCCATTGCATTTACAAAAGCTCTGATTTTTAAAAAAATAAGTTAATGACTACAGCAAATAAAAATGTAATTCTGAGCACGTGATTATATGAAATGAAATAAATGGCAAATGCTATATGTTTTCAAACAATAAATGCAAGACAAAGTTTTTTGAATCGTTTGCAGTATTAAAGTTACTAATTTAATGAAGCAATTAAATTAATAAAAATATAATTTAACTTGCACGAGCACGTGGTTCTTCAATGAGAGTAAAATGTGATGAGGTTTATGCCGTCAACAAAAATGCGTGGGCAAGGAATTGAAATTTTAAATTTCAACTTTCTCATAAATAGGTCTTAAAAAAACACAAAAATATTGGTAAATGGCCGAAATTTTGAAATAAAGACTTTTTTAATATCCAATTTGCCACTTTTTGTCGAGACGATTTTTTCAGCTTTTTTAATTTTATGAAAGCTTTCTTCAAACTGGAAATAAAATTTTTTTTTAAAAATAGTTTAAATTGTTTGATTAATCCATACATTCGGAAAATATGCCATTTTTTGTTGAGATATTTTCTTCAAACATTAATAAAAATATTTTTAAAAGTACATTAGATTGTTTAATTAAGTAAAATGTTTGCAATGATTGACCGCTTAGGAAACTATGTTCTGACATGATACATTGAAATATGCATAGCAGATTTCAATTTTTAGTTTGTTTAATTATTTTTTAATAATTTAATGATTTATTGTTAGAATTATTTATTTTCTGTATTTTGGAGCGAAAAAGGGAATATATTTACTAAAAATCTACTTTAAACAGTAATATTTTTTAAAATTATCAATAATTGAATTTTATGTAAAAGCGTGTTCCCAAATAAAAAATCTATATCCTTCTAACATTTCTTGTCTTTATTACTCTTAATTTATGCAATTGTTTTTGAACAATTAAAATACTATAATGCAAATAAAATGAAATAATCTCATCTTAACAATCAGTAAAAATTAAAGCAATTAATGTCGATTTTCCGATAAAACAACTTAAGCCAAATCCTCTGCTACCTTGGAGAGCGGGCAATTTAATTAGAAAAATGCCGAGTAAATTCCAAACAAATTTGTGGTATACGCAAATCCTATGAAATAAAATACTTTAAACTATTATATAAATATTAATATATAATATTGTATTTTATAAATTATTAATTTTTATATTATAAATTATTAAAAATGCGAAACGTAGGTGTAATAATATAAAATATTACAAAACTTAATTTAATTATAAAATATTATTTTTCCATGTATAATTTATCAGGGTATTTATTTGTTTAATTAAGTTCTTGTCATTATTATTACAATTTTATAAACAAAGAGCGTTTTCTTAAATGTTATTAAACACAGTTATTAAATGTTATTAAACACATTATCATGAAATTCTGAAACATAAGAAATAACATTTATATTTTCACAAAGTTACTGAAATAAAGGTACTAAATAAAGATCCGAACTAAATAAAGATACTCAATAAAGATCCGAACTAAATAAAGATACTCAATAAAGATCCGAACTAAATAAAGATACTAAATAAAGATCCGGATACTAAATTACTAAATAAAGATCCGACATTAAAATTTTTTTATTTGCTTATATTATAAAAGGTTAAAATATGAAACCACTGAATTGCTCATTTTATTAAAAAAGAACCCTTATTATTTACACTAGATGCCTAAATTAGAAAGATGTCTTAATAAAAAACTGACAACTATAAAATGTTTTATTGATTTAATGCTGATTATGAATCGACATATAATCGACATTATTTTTGAATTTGCAGGCTTTGACTTTAGAAATTTAAAGGAGGATTATTGTTTTTATTATTTTCGAATCCATTTAATAAATGCAGTCAAAATGACTATTTTTATGTAATAAGGAAAATGGAATAATTTAAATCGGATTTTATTCCAAAATATGAATTCTTGCTTTGAAAAATTCTGATATATAAAAATAGGAGAAGGTTTCTGGTTTTCTTTAGTATATGAAATACGAATACTTCAGATCCAGTGAAAAGTAAGTTTACTTGAATAAGAATATGACAAAGCCTTAGAGTTATAAAAGACGAAAAAGGCTTAGTTTACTTCCAGAAAAATATCTGAATCTTGAGTTCAACAAAAGCTGAAACTTGAGAGAATGTATGCTTAAGCAATGCTGAACATTCCTTACAGCTAAAATTCCGGATTATATTTAAATCCTTTTCTCAAATTTCGTTCTTAACCTATTTTATGGCGTCTCCAACAGCTTTAGTGAGATATTTTTTTTATTTGAAAAAAAAATTATATTAGGATTATCCATGTGTGAAACGAAAGGAATGAGAAAGTTCTGACTTTACTTATTTCTTTTTTTCTTTTCATTTAAATATCGTCTTACAAAGACTTTATTCTAAAAATAGCAGTTATTTTTCTAATCAGATTTGGTATAAAATATCTATTCAAGCCTAGAATTCAAGGATTTGCGATAAAGGTGAGTTTGCCATTTTCTGTTATTGAAAGAAGTCTAGAATATTTAAGATAAAGATTATCTCAAAATAATTTTTTTGCGTTAAGTCGGCTTTCTGAACGACCTTCAAGGAAAATTAATCCCTATGTCGAATCAACCATTTTAATCACATTGAATACTTTTTTTTGTTTTCTTAACCGCACTTTAGTAAAAAAAATCTGCGAATGGTAGTATTTAATAATATAATTGAAGAATCATCATCAGATTAATTTTCTTCAGTCGTTTAATAATATTTATTTTTGTGTCCCTCATCGATTGCTAGTAGTACGCTTCTAAAAACGGAACAGAAGTTTGGATTTCGTTGGAATAAAGAAAAACAAGTCTAAAGGAATTACACTAAAGATGCCACTATCTGCAAGATTGTCGATTTTGCTGTCATCTATGTACAATTTCAAAAAGTACAAAGGGTTCAAAAAAGTTCAAAGGGTACATCAATGTACCCTTTGTAGTCCGATGTCGAGTGTGACTATACATTCATGACTGTGCATCATCTTGACGATTTAATTATTTATTTTTCAAATTTAACTGTTAAAAACGCCTACAGAATGGTTAAGAAATGTAGATTAATTTTTCAAAAAAAATCGACTTAAAAATGATATTTATTTCATTATTATTTTATTATTATATGTATATTTATTTTTCATCGAAATAAACAAATCTTTGTATTGGGTGAATAATTCTGCATCTAATTATTTTTCGAACTGCAAATAGTTAATGTCTTATTTTGGGATCTTCTTAATAACTTCTAAAGCCAGTGCAAATCTTATCTGCGTATTTAATTTTGAAGAAATAAAGACAGTTTTATAGCTAGAGATCACGGATAATGAGTGAATGCTAGATTAATGTTTTCCCCTATTAGTATTAGCGATCGTTTGACTGGTTTGGAGACTAAAAAGTGAAGGAACTTGAAAATTCTATAATTTTAACGATAAATAAGGAGCGAAGAAATCATCTAGAATTTTGAATGCCTTGTCACGGGAACTAAGAAAATTGGAACAGAATTGGAGCTGAATTCAATGTGTGAGTGAATGGTTAGATTTCTGGAACTCTCAACATTAGGGTTTTTAGCTGGGTAACGTAACCGAACCACTATGCAAAATAAATTACTCGTGTCAGGAGGATGTTATCTGGCTGATGAATCTTTCACCACATACTCTCTCACTAGCGAGTCTGTGGGGAAACGAGCGATATATTTGCACCAAATATATGACTAACGTGTGTGAGATCTTGGATGTTGTTTCTAATGCGCCTGAAGACTTTTGCTTTCGGTAGAGGTGCCAAAACAACTGCACGAAGGTTGCTTAATCAAGGTCACGCGGCACCATTGTTGGTGACTAGTTAGATTGGCCAAGGCGGACACTCGCAACATTAAAGATTGTAGAGCAACATAACCACTATGCAAAAGTAATTACTCGTGTAAGGTTGGCATTTTCTGGATTATTAAACTTTCACTACAAATGGAGTAGCTGAGCGAAGCCTGTGTTTGGAATGTTAAAGAAGCGAATTTTCTCTGACTGCTTTGTGTTGTCAGTGTGGATTGTTTAAAAGAGATTCTATTTGTTGTTTGTGTGATACCGTCCACTGAAAGAATAAAGCATATTACATAGAAAAAAAATAGAATAAAACGACTTTATTATCATGTCAAAACGTGATGTCGTCTTGCAAATGAAGGTTTTTGGCTTCAACAAAAATCCGTAGATGAAAAGTAAAAATAAAGTTATTATCTGCACGAGCACCTAAAAAAATTCAACTTTTAATAACGTGCTACCATTGCATTTAGAAAAGCTCTGATTAAAAAATAAGTTAATCACTACAACAAATAAAACCTAGAAAAATGTCATTTTGAGCGCGTGATTATATGAAATGAAACAGATAGGAAATGCAATATTTTTTTTAAAACAATAAACGCGAGACAAAGTTTTTTGGATCGTTTTCAATACTAAAAGTAACTCAGTCAATGAAAGAATTAAAATGAGTAAAAATATAGTTGTACATGCACGAGCACGTGGTTCTTGGCCGTTCAAGAAATGATGTTCTGACATGATACATTAAAATATGCATAGCAGGTTTAATTTTAATCTTTTTTATTTGATATTGAGCCTGTTGGACGTTTCACCTCATTAACATCGGATGATTTTGAGTATTCCGAAAAATGTATATTAGATTCCATTCGTAAAAGGAAAGTATTTTCTTTTGCAATAGACAAAGTATTGAAAAAGTAAGCAAAAAATCGAGGGAAGAACTTTTTCTCTGACTCTTCCACAAAAGAGCACATTTGATTCCAGAACGGGCGTGGCGGTTTTGTCTTTCACTAATAAGGACTGTTAATCGACTCTATTAAAAAAATAAAGTACTTACCATCCAAAACAATCAACTGTTCCGGGTAGATCCCTTGTATGGGCAGATCATTCTGATCTCGTATTCTGAAAGATGGTTCGTCTTTCCAAAAATAGGTCTCAAGGACAGACTTCGCGGTCATGTGCCTCAGACAGGTGTCATTCTTGCAGCCACTTCGGGCGAGGAAGAAAGCCCGGTTGTGCTGCGAGAGATCGTCGAAGGTCCGGTTGAAGGTCTGGGCTGGACCTATGAGCCAGGCCGCGTGAAACAAATTCTTGGCCTGTTGAGAAGCTCTGAGGGCCATGATGGCAGCAGCTCCGGTGTCCGCTCCAAAGATAGTCACCTGCGGACGCAAAGCAAAAAATGAGTTGTAATATGCATGGCGATTTTAAGAAATAAATGTTATAAGATGGATTTAAAAGTGAGTAAGATAGAAGGAGTTGGGCTGGAAACGTTTAAGGCGACCAGGGTTCTTTAAAATGACGTTTTGCTATTTCAACTTTGCTATTTGTAGTTTTACAGGCATTAAGAGTAGCACTATAGGAGATGACACTCAAAATTTTAACGTAGTATATTAATTTATTTATGAGTTAGGGGGGTTAAT
>JAOUZG010019159.1:8210146-8227342 GCA_026289955.1 Argiope argentata | reverse complement strand
TACTTTGAATTATTATTATTATGTAAATCAACAATTTATTTGGTCCTAAAAGCAAAATGCTAATTTATATAGTAAAAATAAATCTGAATATAAATCAAGTATTTTTACTGAAGCATATTTCTAACGAGTGAAATCAGTCTGTTCTTTTCTAAAGAAATTCAAATTATTTGAGAAGAAATTCAATTATTCAAATTATTATTCAAATTATTGAGAATTATTTGAGAATTATTTATTTGAAGATCTTTTGTTTTTTTCTTTCATTTTCAGATTGAATATCAAATAAAACAACCAATGAATGGATATTAATAGTTCCAACTAGAGATTTAGTGATTGGACAGCTTCGTTCTTCAGCTTAAAGAACATATTAGAATATGTTTTATTTACGCTTCCTCGACGGCTTTCAAACAGGGTTTATGGAATTATAAAAGGTGTAATATCTTTCGTCTATAAATATCATTTCACCTCCATATGAGGCTCGAATTTTTACATTTTCTTGTGTATGAAATGCAAAGAAAATGTTCTAATCATCTTGGAATTCGAAACGCTAGAGAATTCATCTTTTACTCATAATTTATCAAAAAGAAAGATAAAGCTAAATATTTGAGAAATTCATCGTTTCATATACTTATCTTTTTGAATATTTTCTCAATTTATTAATTGTATATTCCATTTATTAAAAAAATAACGATGAAAGCAATTTCTCTTTAATTAACAAGGTAATTTCAAAAATAGAAGATAAACACTGTTACAATTTGCCAGAATAAGATGAACAGTTTTTTTCCTGCATACGAACAGGAATAATGATGCCAACTGTGTATCCAATTATAACCAATTGTTAATCATAAACTCAGTTTCTGATTTTCGATCCTTCTGTTTTTATATAGAACAAAGTTGTTTATTGTCTTATTAATCTTTTCTAAGTTTCTATAATTAAATCTTGATAATGAATAGCAAAATAGCAGCAGAAGATTGTTTTATTTAAATGCATCTCATTTTCTGAAAAAAAAAATCATTCATTCAAATGAGGATAATCCTATTATGTAATGATACGTTTAGTTACAGATTGAAATTTTTTTAGATCCGAAGATAAACATAGCTTTAATTTTGTAAAGGAATGAAGCAATTTATTTGGTCCCAGTTTAGTAATTTAAATACAAATTGTTTTTGTCTCAATAATTATGAAACAAATTTATTATTCTGGTGGTATAGCTTATTTTGCCTCTCATTTAAATAAATATTTTTTATATCTAAATGATTGATCTACCAGCATTAAAAAAAGAAGTGTAATTATGTGCTGTATAAACGAAATCTTCAGTGAACAATCAAATTAAATTATAGTTTCGGCCTATAAATATCTTTTCATCATCAAATTAAGTTTCTTCTGTTTGAAGTATAGAGAAACTACTGTAATATTTAGAAAAAATTCGAACGCAATATTTTAAAGTATTTTTACGTTTTAGACTTCTTCGAATTCCAAATACACAATTTTGTAACTATACCTATTTGTGGCAAAGATAATTTTAAAAAGATCTGAGCTAGACTAATGAAATTTGGTATAGGGTCGTTACTCAAAATTTATAAATTTCTACCGAATTTTAGGGCCGCGATTGCTTGTTGGTGAGGTCTCGACTTGTAAGCCGTTGGTTTTCAGGTTCGAGACCCGATTCCGCCGAAGAACCGTCATGTAAGGGGGTCTGTTGCACGTTCAATCTCCCATTACCAATTGTCCTCTCGCTAGTGTGGTGTGAAGAGAGGGGGTGCAAGCTCAGGTGTTGTTCAACGCGGTTCAAAATTACGAGGTCCGTACCAAAATAACCCTAGTCTTGCTTTACAACGGGACTTTAATATAACTAAACTAAAGTTGGTTATAAAAATTTTAGAAGAAAAGAATTATTGCCACAATAATCAGGAAAACAAGCACTCGCCGTGACTCGATTGGCAGAGCGTCTTCTTTCTGATTGGTTCATTCATGGTTTTAATCCCCATTGTTTAAATTGGTATCTAAGAGGGGGTATGGAGTGGAGGTGCAAGTTCAGGTATCGTTCTCGTCATCTGACCGTGGTTCGAAACTAGGAGGTACGTCCCAAACTAACACTAGTGTTGCTTTACAATGGGATGTTAATATAACTAACTCGAACCCTATGGGGTTTTGAGTGAAATGCATTACGTCTATCGGCTCTATTCATCCGACTACCCAAATGTACAAAACGGAAACAGATAGATGATATAGAACTTCACGCACAAATTTGATTTCTAAAAAATATATACTTTTAAGTCGTCATGTCATGTTCTGTCATGTTTTCACCATCACGTAAACGTAACATCTTAAAAACGCAATGATTTAAATATATGAACTTTGCTATGAAATTTTGTGAGTATAATTATAGTTCTGAGACAAATTTTGTTTCAATGGACTTGAAACAAAAGCATTTAAAACTGAAATTTCGGTTTTTGAATATCTTTTGTTTAATTCTAAAGATTAATCTCTATAAATCTCCAAGGAGTTCAATAAAAATCCTAGGTAGTACCAAATAACAATATTTTGTAAGTATTGGTTGCCAATGCCATACATTTTACAATATCCTGGTCTAATCAAAGCCCATGCAGGAACTTATGGGGATACCGAAGAGCAACCTCACCCGACTCGAAGGAACAAACTACAAATGACAACATAAGACATTAATGATCTTGATGAAGGTCCATAATTTAACAGGGGTGGGGTGGAGAGGAGTAGGAAGGGGAGAATATATGAGGAAGTTTTAGGGTGACAACTGCTGATGGTTTATTTCACCCAAATCCATTATAATGCTTTTCTATTGGATTTTGTTTTAATGATCCAAAGAAAATATATAAACTATCACGAGTCTTAAGATGTCAATCCCTTCATTCATGGTTTAAAAACATTGTTCCTTCTCTGGCATATTTTAATGTATAGCATCTGATTCATGAAACCTTTTACTTTCCAATTAAGCTGTAATAATTTTAAATTTTAAATGGAGAAGTTAAAATTTGGAACTTAATTTGGGAGTTACAGCCTATAGAATTATATTTTTTTTTGAAAAAATCAATTAAATTTTTTTAGTAAAAAATATTATTATGACATTCTGCAGATATTTTTATTACTACAAAAATATAATTTTTCAATTTAAACTAATATATTTTTATCAAAAAATTCTTTTTTGTAACATGATTTGTTTGTAATATAACTGAAATTAATCTAGAAATACTCTTTCGGTTTTCATATTGGGTTTATCTTTCCATTTTATAAATATTTGGCGAAAATATCACCGCAAATATTAATCACTATTTAAAAAAATTGATGCAGGATAAAAATGGATAAAATTATCAGTTAGTATTCTTTTACTTATATATAGCGTATTTTTCAAAAGTTTTGTGAATTAACAATTTTTTTTACAAACATTCATAAATTATTATCCTTTTAAGGACAAAATTTATTTTTGTGTGGGTTTTACAACCTTTTTTTCTACCGTACTTATATTCCTGTCCACGACTTCCATACAACTTCATAAAATTCGTTTTGTTGCGAAGAATAATCTATATATGTGTAAAATTAAATATCCTATTTCTTTCTCAATTTATTTTTGGTACTACAATTTGAAATATACTTGGTACGACAATTTTTTTCCATGTACGTAAATGAGACATTTATAATATATTCAATTGATTTTTAGAAATTTATTTTACTTAATAACTTTTTATCATTATCCAGAAATATGTGCAAAACAAAATGCTTCAAGCATTTCCGTAAAACATATGACACATATGGGATGTATTACGACCATTAAAAAGAATTTAAACGTGGTTATAGAAAAAATTGTCTCTACAAGGGAAACAAAAAACAAACAAATTATTCAATATTGCAAATATGTGTTTGCTCATAAATGTGCTAATGCTAAATTTATTTCATTCATGAAAAACTTAAGCGATTATGTAGCATTAAATGTTTGATAAAAGTGCAATTTTTTGAAATTCAATCATATTAATATTTCTAGCGCTGTTGTAATGGCGATGGAAAAAAACTCTGAAAAAAAAACAGTGGAAAACAATTTGAGTTATGAATAATAAAAAATGATATTCATGTTTTTTTGGAATAAATAGACAGTCTGATTTTTTTCCTAGATATACTGTTTATCAATTTTAGCCACATGTAAAATATGATTTCTTTAAAAAATTGAAATAGGTTTATTACTATTAATTGAGAAAAGAAATCTCTCTACAGGTCTTATGATAGTTCTTGCATGATTTACAATGAACTGGATTGTCCTTGCAACTGTTAGATAATAAACTTTAGAACTGAAAATAAGACCAACGAGAAAAAGTTTCGAAGATTTTATGAAAATAATTTCATTATTGTTAAGGAAATATACGGGATGTACAAGCAAGACTAGATAAATTCTATACATCCATATTCGTTGTTTGGAATACATAAAAATTGCCAAAAAGATCTGTACCTTTACGACCCATAGTTTTTAAGAAAAATACGAGAAAAAATGCGTGACCTTATATCCGGTTTATGGAGAAAAAAAACCCAACCTTTATTCAAAACATTAAAATTAGTACTTTTATAATTTTAAATAGGAAATGTTGAAGATAATATATTCGAAATGCCTCCCGCACTTATGGAGGCATGCAAGTGCATCGGGCAATGGTTGACAGTACACGTTCTAGCCTCGTAGTGTGCACAAAAGTAAACGCATTGTGGAGATGAATGGAGTGAATTTCTGAAGTAACTGGGTCTTGATATACCAATTCCTTTACATGGCTTCATTGGAAAAAATCTAAGGGAGTAAGATTTGGAGATCTTGGAGGCCATGAAATTCGATGCCCAATATAGCTACCGAAAAAGGCTTTTTCTTAAACCAAAAATGACGTTATACATTTTCTAACACCCTTTTCTCGAAAATTATGGGGTAGTAGAGGTACAGCTCTTTGGGCATTTTTATGTTTTCTAAACAGCGAATCTGGCTGTGCAGAGTTTTTCCGGTCTTGCTAGGACAGCCTGTATTCCATTTCCTATCATTAGAAAAAACTTTGTTGGTTTTTTACTACATCAGGTGGTTCGACAATTATATAATAGGCGAAAAGTAGTTACTTACCTTTTCCGGATCACCTCCAAATGCTCGTATATTGTGCTGAACCCATTGCAAGGCAACGATCATGTCCCAGAGCCCATAATTGCCCTTGGCGTCCTGAGGGGTTTGGGACAGAATGTCGAGAGCCATGAAACCGAGCGCACCCAAACGATAGTTGAAGGACACAAACACAGCATTGAGTCGTTTGGCAACCCTCCCAGATGGGCAGATACCAGGCTCATGACCGCTACCCCACTGCAAAAAGCCCCCGTGGATCCACACCAGGACTTCAAGACCTGCCTGAAAGTAAAAAACAAAATCAACTGTTTTTAAAAAAATCAGAGAAAAATATTTCTTAACAATTAAACGCTGAAATAAATCTCATGAATAACACAAATGTGAAAGTTGATTAGAGTTCTGCGAAACTATTATAGATAACAGATACAAGTGGTACTCTAATGCATCGTCATATAAATACTTCAATGCTTATAGATCCTAATTTTGAGGAAAAATTTTTGTGTTCTGTCAAAATTATATATTATATCAATCTATTTATGTATTATACAGTTTCAATCAAGTTATGCCGAACAAAAAAAAACAATTTAATAGAGTTGATGGATCAAGTATTAATCGACGTCGAATAATCGTAGATAAATTCTTCAGACATTAGCTGTTTTTCTTTTGAATTCTGGTTTTGTTGTTTACGATGCTTTATGGTAAAAATGACTTTTAATTTTTTATATGCATGCGAAGAAAATATTTCCTTCTTAACACATTTATATCTTAGAATTTTTCATTTTGGTTTTCAGACTTGAAGACTATGAAGATATAATTTAATTAATATTTTATCCTTTCGGTATATATTTTTAACTATGTTTTTATTATAGTATATACTGTTGTATCAAATAATTTTACTACAGATCAACATATGCAAGGTTTTAATTTGCCACCATTCGTGAAGTGTTAGCAAAGCTATTAAAAACCTTTTGAAAGCTAGGGTTAGTAAAGATAGAGCGTTGCACGATAGAACAGTGTGTTTCCATCGTTGAAAAATATTTTAAAAAAACAATGGAAGTCTGGAGATCAACAGTTCGAAAATTTGAGAATTGCCCCCTCCCCTTCCTAGAGATAGTGTGATTTAACAACAATGGATTTATTTTAATGATGTTATTTCAAGTCAAAGATCTAAGCCCACAAGCAAGCGTGAAATGAAGAAGGAAATTCAATCTGTATCAACAAAATTCTGCCACAATTATGCAAAATGACCATGGAAGTTTCGACATAAAAGTGCGTATCGGTTAGCAAAACCATGATAGCCATTTGTCCTTTGTTTTATTCCATACATAACCCTATCCTGTGATCTGTGCAATAAAAATATAACAATTTAAATATCAAAACCATGCTTTTTATTAACTGTATATCTTGTGCTAACACGTTGTTCTATAATGTAACGCTTCAGTTCTATTAACCCTAAATATCAGCTGTTAAATAGTTTTTTTTAATAGAGTTGGAACACTATTGCGCAAATGGTGGAAAATTCAAATTTTGCAATAATTTTGGGGTATCTTGATATGTTCCTTTTATTAATATTCTGATGTCAAATTGACACTATATGCAGAAGGGCCACATTGTTCATTTTAAATAATGAATTTCGCAGAGAGTCTTGCTGGCAGAGCTGAACGATAATTCAAAGTTCAATCTACTTTGCCAATTACCTATAATACCACACTCCTTTTGAAATAACAAGATATCTGTCAGAGATCACTATTATGGGAATCAACGTGTTATCTTATAGCATTCAGCTTTATCTCTACTTTTTGATATGGGTCATTTATTTAAATCAAATATAGTCTAATTTCTTAGTATTTGATATGGAGATCAAAGATCTATTTGAATTGAAATAATTGGTGTTGTTGTTGTTGTTACTTATGGCATTTGCCATGGACAAGCCCCGCTGATACATTAGCAGATTTTAAGCCGGATAAATACGTCTCTTGTTTTACAAGTAGCGCCATCTAGGGCCAAGAGTGCGATATAGCTACACACACGTCATAATCCCTTTTTAGGGGGCGGACTGCATTCATGCAAATTTATTTCTACATCTCAGATCGTAATTAAGACCTGGAACAGAGAACGATCGCCTTTGACCCAGTACCCCCAGTGATATTACTCTCGATATGGAGGAAATAATTTGTATTTGTATTAATGAAAAAAAATGAATAAAAAAATAATTTGAACTATATAAAGAACTCTTTTTAGGTTACGTGCAAATACATCGCTATAAATAATTTATACAGAAAGGAATTCATATCTCTATTAACTGAAATAATCTGTATTTGTATTAATGGAAAGAATTTAAATTAAATGAATAATTATTTATTGATAATTCATCTTTAAATTAAATAATAATAAATCATCATAAATAATGCATACACGAATAAATACATTTACGTAACAGTTTTGGTAGATATTTACGTTTACTTTATCCAACAATAACAAATTATCTAATAAACTTAACTTTATTAAACTTTCAAAATAATCCTTGACAAACATTCGCGAATAAAAATTCAAGGGACCGTTTTATTTTCAAGATATTTTTTAACGTTCTTTTTTTTTTTCATCTGGTAAGACGCAATATATAAAAAAATATTCAAAGGATAATTTTATTACCCAACTGTAAATGTAAAAGGATAGGACAAAGCCTTAATGCAAACATTAATTTAAAATGGGACAACGGAGAAAACGAGAAGAAAGAACAGTTTGAAAAAATATTCGAAAAAGGGAAATAGAAACGAATAGAATTGAAATATCAGATGTGGGAATGCGGACTCTAACACAGCAAACGTCATATACGGCCGAACAATAACAGTATTGCTGTTTTGACGGGTTTGTGAAACATTCCTTGTTAACATAAACGCAGCTGGCAAATATCCAAAACAATTCAATAACTGTATGTGGCAGCACTGTTTTATAGGGGAAAAGATTTTTCCCTTCTGGTAATGCACGGGTGCAGAGAGAGGGAAAATAAAGTAAAATAGGTAAATATGCGGAATATTTTTTGAAAGCGAATTTTTTGATGGAGAGAGGAAATGCGGGCGATATAAATCAATCTGGAAAGAGATTGGATCGAAGATATGTACTTATGTAAACATTGGAAGAAGCATTTGTTTTTATTCGACCAGACGGAACAAATATCGTCGTCTCTTAGATGAAAAAAGAATTTATAAGATGAGTTTCGATATGCGATTGTCCATTTTTGTTTCCGTTTCAGATCAAAACATCTCTTTTTTTTAAATTAGTGAATGCATGCTGCTGCAAATATATATTTTCCAATTTTGAAAATTCTTTCCAATATTTCTAAGGATTTATTTGAATTTTCTTTCCTGATGAAAAAAAAAATAGTGAAAATTTTTTACAATGCCCAGCAGCAAAATTATTGTATTTCTTATTTCACAATGTAATAAAATAGTTTAAAGGAACGCTTGAATTTCATTTCAATACATAAATATAATTTTACAGATGCTTGACCTAAAGGAACTGACTGAAATTTCACCACAGAGCCGTATTATGAGCGATGATAAATTGACCTCTCTTTACATCGCTATTTAAGAACAAAATGACAGAATTTTTTCCCTTTAGTGATTTTAAAAAGATATTGTCATAAGGATTTATTTGCTACATGTCGATTAAGGCCAGGAATGTCGGGAATTTTTGACAAGTATGTATATATGTTAAAACTTTTTTAATCTTTGTTCGGAGTGTGAGAAAATGACGAAATTATCAATTTTCTGGAGCGCATGCAAAAAATACTAAAATAAAAAGTGGAAATTGGATTAAAAAAACTAAGACAACATTTTAAAAGGTAGTTATTAAGGGCCAAATTAAGATGAAAATTAGCAAATGAATCAGCATTTTAAATTACATTTTAAAATGTTTTTTATTTATACATTGATTCCAAAGTTAGAAGTTTCTACGAAAGAGTTGGAAAAGATTCTTCAGAATTTCTACACTGACGAGAGAATAAAACTGGTACACCTGCTTAATATTGTGTAGGGCCCCGAGAGCATGCATAAGTGCCGCAACACGACCTAGCATGGATTCAACTAAAGTCTGAAGTAGTGCTTGAGGTAACTAGCACCGTATTTACGCAGGGCTGTCCATAAATCAGAAAAATTACGACGGGTAGGGATCTTCTTTGAACAGTACGTTGCAAGAAATCCCAGATATTCTCAATGATGTTTTTGTCTGGGGTTTTAGGTGGCCCGTCGAAGTGTGCAAAATCAGAAGAGTGTTTCTGGAGTCAATTTGTAGCAATTCTGTAAGAGTGGAATGTCGCATTATCCAGCTGGAACTCCTCACATCCGTCAGAAGGCACAATGGACATGAATGGGTATCGTACCTAGACGTATTAGTACGTATACGTTTAGATACGAATATCACTCCAACTGAACAAGACCCACCCCATCACAGAGTCTCCGCCAGCTTGAGCAGTCCCCCATTGACATGCAGAGTCCACGGATTAATGAGGTTGCCTCCATACCTGTACACGACCATCCACTCGATTCAATTTGAAACGAGACTCGTCAGACCTGGCAATGTGTTTCCAGTTGCTAACAGTTCAATGCCGGTATTGACGCGCCTAGGAGAGAAGCAAAGCCTTGTGTTGAGCAGTCATCATGGATACACGAATGGGCCTTCGAGCTCAGAAAGCCCATATGGATGATGAATTATTGTATGGTTCGCAAGCTCACACTTGTTGATGACCCAACATTGAAATCTACATCAATTTGAGAAGGTGTTAAACTTTTCGCACATTTAATGATTCTCCCCAGTCATACTTAGTCCCATTCTTGAATGGAAATTTTTTCCTGGATTACCAGTTTTGTTGGGGATTTGATGTTTTACCGGATTCCCTATATTCGTGGTACACTCGTGAAATGGTCGTACGGGAAAATCCCTATTTCATCTCTACCTAAGAGATACTATGTCCCATCTCTCGTGCGCCGATGATCATACCACTTTTAAACTCACTTAAATCTTTATAACCTGCAATTGTCACAGCAGTAGTCAATCTAACATCTCTGCCAGACACTTGTCTTATATAAGCTTTGGAAATCGCAGTGCCGTATTCTGATTGGTTCCATATCTCTTTATTTGCATATGCATGCTTGTGACTCCTTTTTTGGCTCTTCAGTGTATCGCGAGGAAGTATATCCAATATCGACATATATTTTGTAGATGTATTTCTTCATATTTTAATTTAGGCATTATGAAGCATATGAGTGAATTATCATAGCAAACGATGCATTTCTTAAACGTTTTCCGGCGATCTGCCGTCACCTTGATGAGAATATGTTACAGTTAGGAGGGATTTATCCCTACATTTATTCGAACCAACCAATGAGGAACATAAACATCACGCGATGTGAAAAGGTTAAGTGACTCCTGGGGCATGGTAAGAACTAATAATCATTGGTGGCTCAGTAAAGATTAAAAGTTGAACCTGAACAAGTCATTATTTTTTTCTCGCTCTACAGCATAATTTGCTTCAAAGTGTAATGTTAATACTTTTTCGCCATGGTGACCCCTATGACTGAAATTAGGAGCATCTATAAACCCTTTCCATACCCCTAATTGTCACGCCTATGTATAATCAAATCTAATTCACCAGGCTCCTACATGCCTCTTTGAGTTAATTTCATTCTTAGAAATTTATAAATACCAAATCTTTAATGAAATAATTTGTGGATATCAATGTATCACTCTCAACTATGCAATCTGGTCGGCAAGAACTGAATATTTCTTTCTCAACTCGAGAGAGATACTTCAGTTATTTCTGTTAATCTTTTTACTTTTTGTTCTTGTTACATAAAATAAATATACTTTTCCTTCTTGTTAAATTACCTTAGCAGGGTTTATTAAACATCTGGACATTTTAAGTGGAGGAATCTATTCATACCCCACAAATTTAGTGTAAAGACACGGATGTTGGACAGTCTGAAGTGATAACAGATAAATAAAATGAAATTCATTCTCATAAAGTTTAAGAAGGAGTGATCAAAAATTAAATCTTTAACATGCTAAAAATACAAAACGTAATTGACTAATTTATTAAAAGTGGTGCCTTACGAAGTGCACTGCCAAGGATGGCAAAATATCTAATTTCGTCTGTGAAATAATAAGAGATATTTCAGCTACATATTTTCTAAAAAAATAAAATAATATCTTTCATGCTAGTTGATCTATTTGATGCGAAGATAAATATCCATTTCATTTTATGGCGTATGAAATGTTTTGCATGAGATAAAATCTTAGGACAAAAAAAAGTTTTTTTTGAACATCTTTCATCTTAAAGTCATTCAGAAGTTTCTCAATTTTCTGCGAAAAAATTCATTTCCTTGGAAATCACCCAAGCATATTGAAACTTCTTTTTGGATATAAGGGGAGAAAAAAAAACCTTTTCACAGTGTCTTCACGACTGCACATCCTATCGGGAATAAAAAGCCATACAGCGTAAATCTGACAAAATGGCTACATGATCTTTATCATCTGGCACTTAGCCAACCTTCAGAAAAAACGTTCTTTTTTAAGCTTTTTTTCAGAAGCTGTATGACAGAAGAAAAAGACAATGATTAAAATATGGCTAAATTTGTAAGAAAAAAATGTAAAATAAAAAATTTTCTGTTGTCTTTTTTTTTAACTTTTGAAAAAAAAAAATCTTTGAACATTTTATCATGTAAAATATTCATATCTTGAAAATACTGCCAAACATTTAAAGAAAATATATGATTCGTGACCTTTCGAATAAGAAATGAATTTTGTACTGTTCATTTACTATTCAAGTTTTACCAGGAATTATACAGATTTTAATTTGTTGTAAAACAAATTACCGAATAATATTAAATGAAATTTTTCCACATGTGAAATAAATTTTAAAAAACTGCTACAAACTATATTTTTGTTTTAATTATTTTAACTGATAAAGGTAAAAAATTAACTGTTTTTCTGTTAAAGCCTTACAAGTGGTTATTATATCATATGATGGATTTTTGTTCTTTTGTTTTAATCATGTCAAAACATGATGTTGTTTTCGGGACGACGGTTTTGGTGGCAACAAAAATCCGTAGGCGAAAAATAAATATTTTGTTATCTGCACGATCATCTAAAAAAACAGCTTTTGCATTTACAAAAGTTCTGATTAAAAAGAAAAGGTTAATGACTACAGAAAATAAAACGTAGAAAAATGCCATTTAAAGCACATGATTGTATGAAATGAAATAAATAGGAAGTGCGATTTTTTTAACAATAAAGGCGGGACAAAGTTTTTTGGATCGTTTGCAATACCAAAGTGACTCATTCAATGGAACAATTAAAATGCATAAAAATATAATTCAACTTGCACGAGCACGTGGTGCTTGGCCGTTCAAGAAATGATGTTCTGACATGATACATTGAAATACGCATAGCAGATTTCATTTTAATCTTTCTTTTTATCTTCATTTTTTCATCATCTTGGACACACATTACTTAATTCAAATTTTCTGACAAGATCTTAGAGGGCATTTGATTTATTTCCATCAATAAAAGGATGAATGCTAAAATTTTTCCCATAAAAATGACATTGAAATATTTTATTTATTTATTTATTGAGAATGTATCACTTTCAAACAGATAGTTTTGTTAATATAAACTTCTTAATAGTTTCATTATGGTATTTCATTATTATTGTCTTTTCTTCTGAATTTCAAATACATACTTTAGCAAAAACTTAATGGAATTTATTAAATAATTCCGTTAAACTGATTAAGTTAGAATTCCAGTTACGATAATTTTGACACTATTCATGTCTTAGGTTTTTAATTTTGAAATTTATAAAGATTTTTTTTTTCACTTTCAGTGGTAAGAACTTTTAGAAACTCCACTTTAAGTCATTAACATTATTGAAATTTTTTAATCCCTCTAGTAATGAGTAATATGCAATGAAATAAATTTAACATTGAACAAGGATAATATAAAGCAAATGACTTGTTAGATGTAAAATATGACGAGAAATTTAAATAATTACTATTATTATATAGGCATTGCTTTTTTATTACAAAGAAAATTGTAGAAGTTTATTCAAATAACTAGGTTAAAAATTATTCAATGCATTTTTAGAATATTTATATAATTATTCCTCCGAAATAATTATATAAATAAAATAATTTATATAATAACAAGAGTATTTATATATAATTTATATAACGGAAGGAATATTATATAAATAGAATAATTATATAACAGAATAAAGAAAGGAGAAGTCTAGATCATACTATCTAAACAATTCTATATATAACAAAAACAGTTAGATTTTAAATTTCAATAGATTCCAATTATGAATTATGCATTTAATTAATTTATTATTATTCTAATTATTTAAATAATATAATGGCATATTTTACCTTCAATGTCAATTTAAACAATGGAATTAAAATTACTGTTTCAATTTGTACATTCCTTTCTTTACTGTAATATTTCAGCAGACGATTCTTAATTGAAAGTTTTGCTGTTTCATTCCTTGATTTACAATAAACTCCAATATTCATGACATTAATTCCAAGTCTCGAATGGCTTCGAATATAAATTAACCAGCAAAAACTAGACTTGAATCGTAACTCAAGGTTGATTACACTTGCTTGGAGCAAATGAGAAACATCGATCTCTATTTGTTTATAGAATTCTGCTAACGAGCATTGAGGAATAGCAAAGCACATTAAAAATCAGCGGAATTCCATTTGTAGGACTTTCCTAATTGAGTCAATTCTTCTTTTTAACTTGTTGCTCTAGTTACCAAATTAAAAACTTAACGCTCCAATAGACAAGAAAGGGAATCGTTAACATTCGTATCTTCTATTAACTTTATTTAGTAAGACATTTAGCGACATAGAAATGTCTTTTACAAGAATTTAACACATGAAAAAAATTTAACTGTTGAATTTCAACTGATGCTTTCCCAGAATTTCAGAATGGAGTCTATCGAATTAGAACATGTTCTCACACATGTTTCAAATTTCATATGGGTATTTAATAATCATGATTTAAAATTTTTCGAAGATCGAATACATTATAAATTACAAATCTTCAAATTCGAAATAGGAAACAAAATTTAAGAGACATCATCTTGTTAAAAATAGTATTATCATGCACGTAAAATGGGATGTAGAAATTTATTAGAATTAAATTATAATTATGTGAAAATTTCGTATAGATAATATATATTTGGTATAAAATTGTAATAATGTACATGAGTTTTAAATAATTTACTACTGGTTCTTATAGTTCAAACGAATTATAATATGGAAAATCATAATTTAGAAAAAAATATTATCAAGTATTTTCAATGCTTAAAATTATTAGCTTGGTCATATAAATATACTAATATATCACATATCCAAGAATCGAACCGTCTAAAGGATGATGGAAGTTCAAGAAAAATTGAAATATTAACTTTTAATTTTTAAGTAGAGGAATAATTAAGTTATAATTTCTTTACATAACTGAATTGCGGGTCGATAGTTTAGGGATAGCCAGGTTGGTAGAGCGCTGTGTTCATATTTCTTAGGTTGCGAGTTCGAATCCCGCTAGCCGAAAACTCTCCGTGTGTGTGGTAGCTGGCATTCGTTAAATTTGTCTTGGTCACAAGGTCCTTAATGTCGAGAGTAATTCCATTAGGGGGGTATTGGGTTAGAAGTGGTTGTTCTCTGCTCCAGATATAAATTACTATCTGTGGATGAATGAATGAAATGTGTGAATGAAGGCCACCCATAAAAGGGTCTTGAGGCTTGTGTGAGCTAGAAGTCAAACATCTGTCTTCGGGTGCATAGGGCTCTATACCCTTACAAGCTACTGAACCTATCCTTTCGTTGTAAAGCGGAACACGAGAGGAGCGTTAGGTATAAATTAAGAAATGATAAATTCTCAAATTTATTACAATTTTTTAGTTTGAATTAAAATAATTGCAATTTCATTAATAACATATTATACAGGAAAGAGTATCTATTAAAATTTTTAGATTGATTTCTGTATTATTTTCTTTAAAATCAACTTTGGCAAAAAATGGTTTTAAGCTCTTTTCCATACATTCAAATTTGTAGAGCAGAAAAAACTATTCTGACAGCATTGTTCTAGAATAACGAATGAGTTACTGCTAAGACGTTATTCAGATAAATATGGGGAAAATTAAAGTTAGTATTTTGTCTTAATCATTTTAATTTCCAAAGACAGATCACCCTGATAATGCCCGGATAAAATAATTAAAATGAAATATTAGCTTCATAACCTCATTAAGATGACTTTATGGACATCCTTTGAAATTCTAGAACAATGACTTTAAAAAAAAGTTTTTTTTGCTTTCCGAATTTGGATAGAATTTAAAAGTACTTCAATGAATTTTCGATGTCTTTTTTCGTTCACTAAAATATTCTTATTTTAATATTTAGATATTTGTATTTTAATATTCCAAAATGTTTAATTTTAAAGAAACACAAAAATTTTATGGAAATATTCAATGCTTGTGATGTTAAATTCTTATTCAAGTGTACTTTAAACTTATAGTTCATTGTTAATTTTTATTTAAGTTACGTTAAATAGCACACGATTTACAAATTTTATTATCTGGTTTCTCTGAATTCTTGAAAATATTTTTAACAAGTGAAATCTCTAAGGCTTTAGTCTCAAAAGTGTAATTAAATCAAATATTCAGAAAATTAATTCCAAGCATCGAGCTGCAAAAAAACTCTATCTGAATCGAAACAGAGAGGTTGATTGCACTTTCCTTCCAGCAAATGAGAAACATCGTTAACTTTGTTTACAGAATTTCGCTAACAAGCATTCATCAGTGGAAAAAAGGGCTTAATTCGTTTTGCAGGACTTTCCTAATTGAATAAATATTTTCTTCTCGACTTGTTGCTCTTGTTACCAAATTCGTAATTTAACGCTCCAACAGACAAGCCAGGGAATCGTTAAAATTCGTAAAGCAAGTCGTGCGCCAGCGTCATCCAGCAAGAGATTTATCATCGTGGAGGTGCTTTAACAGGAATTTAACACTTACAATGTGGCGCCACTGCATGATGAATGGACGGCTTTGCTAGGGCGACCGGCAGAATTGATTGCCGGCCTATGATGGAAGTCCCGCTCTTGCTATTACTTAGGGTGATGAATTGTGTCTGCAGGAGCAATTAACTTCCGGAGAAATCATAAGTCATTTAATTTTATTCTTAAGAGTGAAAATGTGTTAAAAACTGGTCTCTCTCTTTAAAATGGAAGCGATTCAAGAAATTAAGTAACAATTTGATTTGAATTGTTAGCCAATGCAGCAAACAAATGCTTGCCAATGTTTCTTATCGTATTGTCTGGGAGATATGAAAAGCATGATGATGTACTCAATGGATAACTATTTTTTTAGGTAATATACATTATAAGATACTTCTTTCAATGAAATGACCACTTAAGTTTTAAACGAGCTAACGCTTTATTTTAGGTTAATTTTTATTATAAACTTTTCGTAAACGT
This sequence comes from Argiope argentata, assembly GCA_026289955.1. Lineage (NCBI taxonomy): Eukaryota > Metazoa > Arthropoda > Arachnida > Araneae > Araneidae > Argiope > Argiope argentata. The sequence goes on along the minus strand of JAOUZG010019159.1, from coordinate 8,210,699 downwards.
TTTGCTTTTATTTATCCATTGCGATTTCTAACAGCCTACCATCCATGTTTGGTCACAATAAATTTGGGGGTTATTAATCACATTGTTTAGTTGTAAATGGATGCCCACAGTGCGGAAATAATTTTTTTGTGACTTTAGATAGTAAGCATTATGTTGTCCCTCTTTCAATGAAACAAGCAATTTAGTTTCATATTTCAAAATTATTTTATCATATTGGCGCTTAGTTTTAGGGTAACTTTAACTATAAACTTTTCGAAAATGTTTTGGTTTTTTATTTATCTATCAAACAGCCAGCCATTCATGTTTGCTCATAATATTTTTGAAGTAAGCGTTATGTGTTTAAAATATTTAAAGTGAGTGGGCGTAATGAAACAAGCAAAAACTTGATAAGTTATATTTGATAAACAGTTAATATCATCTTATTATTTTTTACTCCAAAGAATCGATATTTTATACAAATTTACTTATCGGGTAACTAAGCAAATAAATATATACATATTTTTGTCCACACACACACACACACACACACACACACACACACACACACACACAC
>JAOUZG010019159.1:8152569-8176886 GCA_026289955.1 Argiope argentata | reverse complement strand
CACACACACACACACACACACACACACACACACACACACACACACACACACACACACACACACACACACACACACACACACACACACAGTAATCTTAAGTAATCTTATATTTATTTCTTACATTGGCTTAATTTTCTTATAATGATTTAATTTTGAAGGGAGAAAAATAAATCAAATTAATTAAACTATCGATCATTAAGATAAACAACTTATGTACTTAAATTTTTTTTGGTAATTACAATATAAAGAAGTTTGGGGCTGAAAAGCAATTTTCACTCCTTAATTTTGACGGTTTTTAACGACAGAAATTTATATTAACAGATAGGAGCTCGGATGTATAGGAATTTGTCTTTGCCTTCCACCTTGCTGAAAGGGATGCTAATTTTTTTTGTTCCGAAAAGGCCCATCAATAAAAAAAAAGCTCAACTTGGCAAGATACCCTTACGAGAAAGGTTAACAACAACAACAGCAGCAGCAGCAGCAACAATAACAACAACAATAATAATAATAATAATAAAAGGGGTCATAAATCTCTAACCGAAGTGTCCAATCTTGGCGACCACACGTTCAAGTACAAGCAGTCTTCCGTGCCTCGTAATTTCCGAGTTTCCGGATCCATGTGGAAGCACGGCTTGGCGTACTTGTGGGCTCTCCGGCGCTCCTTCCGTCCGCACCACTCGCCGTCCGACCACCAAGAGATGGGTTTCTTCCACCTCAAGTGGCCCACTGGAGCTTTGGCATATGGCACACCCTAGGGGAAGAAAGGAAATGGGCCTTAGCAATAACCTTGATATTCTTGTCTTCAGAATGGTTCATCTCAATAAAAAAAAATGAACTGACCAATAACTTCGAAATAACAATACACGATACACGATCCTAACATATAATTATAAACATCGCACTATAATAATGCTTTAGGTAAGATTCAATTACTTTTAATATTTGTTTTTAATTATATATAAGCGGTAATATGAATCACAAAACATCCATTTAATCTAATCGCAACACGTGTATTTCTGATAGCTAAAGCAATAATAAGTATATATGGAAAATATACATATATATTTTTTAATATTTAGAGGAATTAAAAGAAAAAAAAAGAAGATTAAAATGAAATCAGCCATGCATGTTTTATTGTATCATGTCGGAACATCATTTCTTGAACGGCCAAGCACCACGCGCTCGTGCGAGTTAAATTATGTTTTTATTCATTTTAATGGTTTCATTGAATGATCATTTTAATGGTTTCCTTGAACGATCATTTTAATAGTTTCATTGATTTTCAAACGATCTAAAAATTTTTGTATCGCATTTATTGTTAAAAAAAATATCACATTTCCTATATATTTCATTTCATACACTCACGTGCTCAAAATGACATTTTTCGAGGTTTTATTTGCTGTAGTCATTAACTTATTTTTTTATGCTTTTGTAAATGCAATGGCAACGCGTCATTTAATAAAATTAGATAATAAATTTTTTATTTTTCGTCTACGGATTAAGATTTTTATTTTTTGCACACGGATTTTTGTTGATGTAAAAAATCTCACCCCAAAAATATCGTGTTCTGAAATGATAAAAAAACCGGAAGGAAATAAAATTAATGTATTTGAATAGTGAATTTTTTGTATTTTGAAGTGATTTAAAGATTGTTAATAAAAATATATTTTGAAATTAGAGAGAAAAAATTTAAAATTTCAACAAATTTTTGATCATGATTCTAATTAAAATTTTGAAAAGCCCATTTTCCATGAATTCCTGTTTGACCAAGACGTTACTAATTGCTAATTTTTGTCTTTCAACTAAATTGATTGGTCCTATAGACCATTTTTAAAGTTTTATTTCATTATGCATGTTGTAGGACAATTTTTTGAAAGTTCAATTACAAAAATACGTCCTCTCTTGAAAAGTCCCAATGTAGGATATAGACTACTTTGCATGAGAACACGAATTCACATAACAGTTCAAAATAAAGTCTGCCCTAATCTCTTTTGTTGCTTCAATAGGGATTTAATGTAACTGAATCAAATCAGTACATCGTCTCTTCCTTCTGGAGTACTAACACAAGAGAGGAATTGCTACAAAGCGAGAAATTTATTCTCAAAATGGAAGTTATTGTGGATTTGACTTGTCTACATTGTCTTGAATACTTGAAAACTTGTCTATCTGTGTGTTTTCTTTTTCTTTTGTTATTCAGGAAACACAAAGGGTTAGATGACGGTGACCTTGCACAGAGGTATCAAATCTTCGCTTTAATTTGGCCTTCCCTGGTTCGAGTCCCGATTAGGGCAATGCTGTTCTTCTGTGCCAGTCACACACCTGTGAGGTGTGTGAATGCGCCCCCCCCCCTGTAAAAAGGGGGTGTTTAATCGAGTGAGTGTGGCATCCTCATTTGAGCTAGAAGTCAGACTTCTGCACTAGGGTACTCAGGGGGTACCCGAGTGCAGTGCTCATATCCCCAGCAGCTACTGCACCCCTCTTTCCATCATTAAAGCAGACACGTCATCATCACACAGAATTATAAGACGAAATTTACACACTATATATTTTTTAAAAAATTGTATTTTTCCGTTAATTGTGTTCTGTTATTGTGTTTTTGTTGACTATTGTATATGAAAGCACAATTATAAAAGAAATACAGCAATTAATTGAATATGAAATCTTGTATTTATACCATAATTATAGGTATTTAAACTTTAGACCAAATATTCTAATTATGAGATTATATATCTATCCATCGAATAAATGCGATTACATAAACATTAAAAGGATATACACGCACACGCACATATTGTACCAAATCGTCAGTGATAAAATTGTCTATTTTTTCATACGTAGACACAATACTTAAAAAATCAATTTTCAAGAAGGCGTTGAATTGAAGCAAAGATACCGGTAAAAATGTGAATACTTTAATTTAAAATTCTTAAATTACTGCGGTTGAAACGATAAAAGTAAACTAAGATATTATTTAAGTTTCTAGATTAAATTTTAAAGCAGTTTGGGAAATTTAAAGCATAAATACGAGCTTCCTTATTGAAGATTTAAAAACTGGGAATAGTTTCGCGTGAAAGATAAAAATCTCATTTAATTTTTGAAAAAAGATTTATTCGTGATTAAGGAATAGGAAATGGTTAATGGAAGAGTAAAGCGAAGTGCCTAAAAAGGTGATTTGTTAATATCGTTACATTTTTTTAAAAAATAAAATCGACAATTTATCTCGCTACGAAGATTTCGACCTTATTTTAATTTTGTGCATCAGGTTAATATTCACGTAAACCTATTTCGTAGTATATAAATATATTTCAGACTAGAAAGTAAAGGAAAACAGTAATAACGATTTCAAATAAGGAAGGAGAAGGGTGAAAAAAGAAAGACAAAAAAAAGTTGCAATGCATTTAAAATGTAGCACATTTTTTGGAGCAATATCGTTTTAGGCACTCGACGATATGCATCATAAAATAGGTTGCATGTCTTCGGGTATTATTTCAAACCATTCAAAGCAAATTATAATTTTTTTGTTTCTTACTTAGTTAAAACTATTACTTTCTTAAGAATGGAAATAAATTACTTTCCATTCCAGGAAACCTTCAATAATTAATTTCTAAATTTATGTTTCATAGTTTCTGGCTTTTTTTCAAAGATGAATTTTTCTTCCATTTCGACTCAATTTTTTTTAAATGCTGCGTGTTCAAACCAAACTAATCTGTCCTGTCAGAATTTATATATTTTTTAAGATACTCTATTTAAAGGATTTAAGAGAATTTCGCTAATATTAATATATTTGCAATTTGAATAGTAAATTTTTTATAATAAACGTAAGAAAGGATTTTTTATTTGTCGGAGAACAATATCTTTCAGAGCAACAATATTTTATGAATAATGCATCTTTACGAAGTAAATTTCATAAAATTCTTTCTCTGAAAGGCTTAAATCAAAAGGAATTTGTAAAAAAGTTAAAAGTTTCTAAAATTAAGATAAATGAGATCATGAATACATAAAAAAGTTATTGTATTTTATAAGAATGTGTTTTAAATGGAACAATTTTTTATACACTCTTCGAAAAACACAAAATAAATTCGTTTAGAAATATGTGAATCATTTTTCATTTCTACCAGTTAAAAAAACTATCACAAACAATAAAAGTTAACTTTTGGAGGGGGAATTGCAGTTCGTTATTAAATTTTGACTAATTGTTTTTTATTTATTAGATATTCTGTTATAATCCATTCTTTATGTTTTATCAAATAGTTTATGTTTAAATGCTGATGTTTAGTAACTTTCGTACGCTATTCTATGCCGAAATTGAAGATAATATTCTGCAACTTGCTCAGTAAAAGATAAAACAAGTAATAAAAATAAATACCTACTTAGGTCAATAAAGAAAAGTTTTATTTAAGTTATTTTAATTAAATAATTTCAATTAATATAAATAATATATCAAATAAATATTGATTTTCTTCAAGAATTGAACATGCATTCTTCATCTTTAAGCGAAAAATACTGAAATCCTCGCATTTCCGATTGAGTTAATGCCTGTCGATTTCAATTTTACTTAGAAACTGCTAAAACTCTATTTGAAGCATTAAAAATTAATGAACTTTAATTTATGAATTAATATGTGTAAAAAACTGTATAAACATTGGGTGTCATTCACTAAAAGTTTAAAAAAATTGTGTTTGAGTTTGAATGTACGAATAAAAATGATTGAAAATTTGAACAAGATATAGATAGGGAAAGTGTGAACTAATAGTAGGAATTGGATAATGTTTCTGAAAGAATTTTTAAAGGCTCTATCATAAAAATATGAAATAATTTCCTTAACTTAACTAACTTAATTCAACTAACTTAACTTTTAAACTTTGAAATTTCGATTACATAAAAAGTAGAAGGGACTAGAGATAATATATTACATAAATCTCGATACTCACTCAAAAGACTTTTTGAATTCATAAAATAAGTTTATCCACAAAGGAGAGCAGTTCCTATCAAAAATTTAATGGATACACTTATGCTATCCGAAACATATCAAAATACATTTTGTGATGATCACTAAGGCATACACATCCCACTAAATTGTAAATCCAACAACTAGGATTTATAATATGTTTTAATAATTGATACACCAGAAATAGCAACAAGACTAGCATGAATTTTATGGGTAGAATTTTTAAAATGAAATATGCATTGTTATAGAAGAAGGGAAGGATCCAATATCCAACACCCAAGTTAAACGAGGACCTGATTACTTATATGCTGATATCTTGTTTTTTGTCCTTGTGATTTACACTCCTCTAGTAAAATTAGTGCGTACCTGTGGACTTTTGGTGAAATGACATAAGAGAAAGTGAATAACCCCAACTTTTCCAGAATAGCATCAAATAAAAGTGTTTACCCAGCATAAAATTTTGAACCTTGGATTAGATCAAGGGCCTTACAAAAACGCAGATTTTTACTTTCAGAGCCTCACAAATGAGAGTTGTATGTTTCGTAGTATATTATAAAACAGTAAATCATATATTTTTGCCAATTATATATTTATACATATAAAGACGATTATATAAAAGCCAATCATAGATAAAAATCTAATTATATATTTAATTGTATAATTTATATTATTTTATTATAGACACATCTGACTGATTGAAAGCAAATTTGGTGCGGGATTACAATTGTGGTTTATAACACTACATACCAAATTTATTTTAATTATTTTCTTTTTTGAGTCATTATATTTGCATGCGTATTAAAGCACAGATACAGAAGTGATCAAACTTTTAATGATATTAATTCAAAATTTTAAACGAATCTATCTCTTATATCTTAAATCTGTGCATAAATTTTATTTATTTTTCTCTTTATGTTTTGTTATTATAGTGTTATGATAGTTGTTATTATAAAAAAGTATAAAAATGATTTCCTGAATATGAATTACTTCAAAATATGAAGCAATATTACAAAGTTAATGTAAAGATCGTATGTCAAATCTCACCCGTCTAGCTCAACGCGTTTCTGAATTATCCTGTTTACAAACGAAAGATAATACAGACATTATTCTAAATGTATTTTTCAGACATTGAGATTCGGAGTGAGAAGATTCGTTAAAGTGTCGAGTTCAAATTTTTTGACCATTACTTTGTATCTTTATAATACACTACTCAAGACAACTAAAGGATATTGAGGTTGTTGGCTCATCTAGTACCTGGAGAATTGCTTTAATGATTGATACATTATCGATAGAAGTAGTAGGCTATATGAGACAAAAATGTCATTTTTTTGGCAAAAAATTACGTTTTATTGAGATTTTAATACAAAAGGGGAAAAATTGCCAAAATTTGTCCATATGAGAACAAAAGGCGTTTCCTTAAAATAAACTTGCTATTAGTAATGAGTATAGTTTCCTCGGACGGCCAAGAACGTTAAACACCTTTGAGAGATTGAGTCAAGAAGGCTGTTAATGAGGAACTGGGGTAGTCTGTCCATCTCCCCCAGAAGGGTCCTTTAATGTTCTTGAAGAGTTTGCGGTAGTGGCAGGCTTCCAGCAATTCATCTGCCTAGAATGTCGAAATTTTCCCAATTGTTCTTATATTTGGAAAGCACGCTGACCAATCCAATCCTCTAAAAGGAAATCATTCTCCAAGTTAGCACGATGTGATCTGCAATTGTCGCCCATTAACATGATGTAATCTTAACTTGCTGCAACATAAGGGACTACGAAAAGTCTCAGGATCTCATTCCTATATCGACGACCAGCCAAAACACCATTCCGAATGATATGGAGATGGCATCGCTCATCAATGGATTGACAGCATAGACCATCAACCTCCCCCCCTCCAACCAAATCTTACACTTTTGTGCACGAACTTAGAATTGCTTCTAGTGCCACGTTCTCTCCAGAAGAATATACGCCTATTATCAAATGAACAGAAAAACGAGAGAAATCACCAGAGAAAAAAATTGGGGCATTCATTTGTCCTCCTGTTCGATTGCTTTGTAGCTCACTCCCTGCGGGCACGAGAGTGTCTTGCTGTTAAAGTTGCACACACCATTTATCGACGAATATACAGGTCTTTAACGTGAAGGCGGTTTCAAACAGTTTGTGTCGAAAATGTGGTGAATATAATAGAGAGAAAGGGTTGTTGAAGAAGATTGGCACTCATATTTTGGTGATTCCGAGGCGTTAGAGTGAAATACCGGACTTCATTGGATGTTATTGCACGTCTACATCCTTGCCCTGCTATTATCTTCGGAGTGTATTTCCAGTCTCCAAAAAACGGTTCTAAATCCTGGAATTCTCACTGTGTGATATTTCAATGGTTTCTGCTACTTCGTGTTATGTTTGGCCCCCTTCTAACTGGCCAACAACTCTTAAAGCTTCTAATTCGATTGAATGACTTCGTTGAGACATCGCACTCATCGAAACAACGTGCCTACTGAATGTCCATCATTTTTTCCACTTTGTCTTACATTAAGTTGAAAGTCAACTCAAATCTGCTGTCACTAAAGCACACACAACACAGCTTCATGTCCCTGCAACTATAACCACCTGGTTATTTAAGCAGTGTAATGAGCATGAAGTGGAAGATATAATGAAAGTGACTGTTGTTCAACGTCTCACATTTATTGGTTAGAATTTATTAGAGGAGTTTAGTTTTGAATTAAAGAAAGCTGGAGAGAACTTTAAATGGAAAGTGGCTGTGTCTAATTAAGGTAACTATTGGAGATAAACTGAAGACTTATGCTAGTTAACACACACAAAAAAACTTATAGTTTATTTGAGATTACAAATTTCTGAGAAATATTGTAAAAATACAAAAGAAAAAATTAGGGACGAGGACAGAAACAATAATAAGATAAAAAACACAAAAAATATAAATAAATGGTATGTACAAACACAAAAACAGCAGAAAATAAAGATATAGATTTTTAGAGCTACTCTTGCGAATAGTGTTCTTAAAATCTAAACAAATCTCTGTTTTCTTCAATGTGGTGAATCATTCCTTGAATTTTCGTCCTGGATCCTTGGGAAGAGGCAACACTACAGAATCAAGCACGTTCTAGTTCAGGTGTTGGCTCGGTCACATGGAAGGAGGAAGTCAACATACGTTCTGTTGCGCAGTGGATAGTTTTAGCATCAAGATTTCCGCAAGGACAGGAAGCCTGAGGGATCAGGTTAAAACGTTGGAGGTATGAGGGGAATGGTGCGTGAAAAGTAAAGAAAAGAATATCTTCCCTTTTCCAGTTACCTGGTGTGTGTGTCACTAAAGAATAGTCTTCAACGTCATGTTCAAAATCTTCATACTGCGAAGGTTGAAGATAAGATAAATTTGCATTTGTGACTCTATTCTCCATTTTATGCATTAAAAAATTTGCTTATACCGTTATTTTAAAGAAGACTTACAATATTCTTTTATTGTTTTGAGCAGTGTATAAGAAAATTAAAAAAAATGTTTAGAAGTAACGTATTTCCTAAGTATATTGAGGTTTGTATATTACATTGATTTGTAAACTCATTTGGGCATAAGCAACGATTTTTTTTTGAGGACAAGAACAAATGTTAAAAACTAGGAAATTGCCTTTTTAAAAATTCCAAATTTTAAAACCCCGTTTTTTAAAAATTGAAATAGAAATGTATTTATTTATATTTTTTCAAAAGCCTTCAATTTTGGTGCATTATTTAAAAAAAATTATTAAAATATTTACTAATACAGTAAGTGTGAAATATTATCCGTCCCTGTTTATTCCTTTAAACTATATAAAAAATATAAGATTGGAAGCGTAGATTTTGTATTTTTGATCGTACAATAAATTCTAGTTTTTTTCCTATCTTGAGAAATAGCAAATTTGTTGAATAGAATTTCAACAAATTTGCTATTCTCTTTAAATTTCAAAATAATGCTTTCACGCTATCAAAACTGAAAACTGAGAACAACTTAAAAATATCCATTTTGATATAGATTAACAGAAATCCATGAAAATATAATTTATATAAGAAAAATAAATTCTGACTTGATATTTGAAATGGATAAAGGGCAGATATTTTATACAGAGTATTTGACAGCGAAAACGTACCATTTACAGTTTTTATAAATATGGTATCATAAATTACAGGAATATTAATAATAATGCTGAAAAGAAAGAAATTTTAACTCAAAAATATATTTTCATTTATGCTATTCGTCATAATTTAAGTGACTGCTTAAGTCTGTTTAAATCAAGATAAAATTTATGATTTTATTGCACTTATGCATTTGAATTTGACCTATTGCTTTCTATTGTTGTTTTGACAATATTGCTTTCAATTGTTGTTTGTTGATACAATTTTGTAGGAATATTTTTTTTAAAAAAGCAGAAATTTCTGGTAGTTGCATTATACATGAAGCGACAATATATTGTTGCCCGGGATAAGGAATACTTTTTAACCTTCGTAGAGTTAAAGGATATATAAAACAATTGAACAGGTTACAAAAGATTATTTTTTTATTTTCCACAACTATAAAAAAGTTTTAAAAAATACAGAAGAAATTTGAAATATTGTTTACATAAGAATAGCGTTTTATGACTTTTTTGCCAGTACAAACAAGTTTATATACTACCCAAAAATATCCATAGAACCCACGTGGTATCTTGTCGATATTTCTACGTGCATTAGTGCTCGTCTGTTCACAGAAGTACCCACAAGAAAATTCATTTCACTATTATTCAAGCCATTTTTTCTGAAGCCAGCGCAACGCGATGTTTTTGGCACGTTTGAATGCTTTTAATATTACGTAGTCAGATTTACTACTGTGAGTTTCTAATCAGGTCCTAGTTCGGGCCTGGGGTAAAAACATCTTTGGGGAACCCTCTGCTTCACTAATTTAGTAACGAAAAACATTTACTAAATAAGGAAATGTAAAATTAAAAAAAATGATTTTGGGGCCCCACTTATATGGGTCCCATGGCAACTGTCCCGTATGTCCCTGACTTAATCAGGCCCTGCTTCTAATGTCAATTGTGGAATAATCACGATCGAAGACGTTCCATCAAATTTACACCAGAATTGATGGTAATCTTGAGTAATGGTAACAAACCATTCATTTATGTGGAGCTCAGCTACAAAACATGAGCCATGAAACCAGACTTTATTTTTGAGCAACAAGGATACAAATATATTTCTCAGAATCGATCCCTGAAACAATAGTTGTATTTGAAAAAAAAAATTCAAAAGTAATTAAAAGAGTTTTAGATCGTAAAAAGTTTTAGGAATTATTTTATATTTCTTCCTGAACGGAAAAATTTGAGGAATTTGAAAACATCAAACTGACATCAAAAAGGAAGAAAAATTGTTTTTTTCCTTCCAAAATCTAATATAATTCCTTTATTCTTCTAATTATATTTTAAATAACTTTTACAGCTTTTGAAGGTAAAAGCAGCAATCACAGTACCATGGATTTATACCAGTAATATAGTAAAATTTAATTCGTAAATGAGAATTTTAAAAAATCACCTTTTGATATAATTCATTTGTGGAACTACTTAAATATTCAGAAACATTTAATCTTGAATTTAGTGACAAATATCCGAAGTAAAATGAAACTCTATCAATCAATTATTAAAATTTAATTTACAAATTAGAATTTAATTATAAAGAGAATTTCTTTAAAAAGAGATTTTATATCTCATCATTTTCTACATTAAAATATCGAAATGAATTATAATGTTAAAATTCCAGATATTAAAATTTACCATAAAGGACACTTCTTTAAGGATATCAAATTTGTACATGATTAAAATAATTTTAATAATTAAATATTCATTAAAGATAAAGATAGCTGTCATGAGCAAGAAAGAAACTTAATTATTTTTTTTACCTTTTTGAATTTTAGTTCTTTGAAACAAAATAGTAAAAAAAAGGCTCAACTTAAAAAATATATAATGAATACTTCATAATAATAAAGATATTAATTTATCTATTAGAGATTATTAATTTATTTATAAAGAATAAACTAATAATAAGATAAATTAATAACTTTATTATCTGCGATTTTTTTTTCTGTTAAAAATTAAAACTGCCTTGTATGTTGGAAATCTTTCTGGACATTGAAACTAAAGATCCAACTTTTATTGTTTTCTAAGCTCGAAAATGGCTTTCCTTTCCACAAATGTATTTTTTTTCAGAAATAATAGTTTTTATTAGAAAGAAAATAATCTTTTAAATCTGATTTATAGGAAAAGTTAGATCTTTGAATTTTATAACTTTTAGGCTAACTGTCAATAGATAAACCAGACATATTTTTTAAATTTATTAATTATTAATATTTTATTTTATGAAACCACAAATATTCTATTTTTAATAAACATACAATGCTTCTGTATGGAAATTATGATAAAATCAATGATTGTCAAAAGAAGCGTAAACTCATAAAAGAGGAAAATTATGTTTTATTTAGCTTCAAAATACTTAAAAAATATGAAAATTTAGCAGGTTTTCTTTTTAGTTATTTAAACAAATTTCTTGCTATTGCTGTTGTTTGAAATGACAAATATAAATAACATTATGCATTTTTAATAATGTGAGTTTCCTTACAATTTTGCAGTGATAAATTTTCGTTTAGCATTCTTTTTTAACTGCAGAGCTTTTATACATTAAGTAGACTCAGAAAAAGATTCAAGGGTCTGTATTAATAAACGATAGTGAAAACTTTTAAATATTCTGTGTGTTTTGTTTATCCACATATTTAACAATGCTCCTGTTTGTACTGTAAATTTGGTGGTAAACTGTTTGAAAATTATTCATTTGAAGTTTTTCAACAAACAAATAATATGTTCTTTGTTCTTGAGGCAAAAAAGTTTTTCTAGCAACAGAAAACGATACTTACATCCTTTCGTTTCGAGAATTGAAAAAAAATTAATTATCGTTTGGAGGTAAAAATATCATGGAATTATTTACTCATTTGAAGTTCATTATAATTTTACAATATTTTGCATTTTTTAATGCACCGGATTTTAAGCATTATGTTCAATTAATAAGGTTTTAAGGTGCCCTTTATAAATTAAAAAAATTACAGCGAAAATTTCAAAATGTAGTGAGTTATTTGTTTTATGACATATTTAATAATGTACCTGATTTGCATGATGTATTTATTCGTAAATGGTTTGAAAAATCTTTGTTAGAAGTTTCTTCTTGTGGTAAAACGTTTTTACTTTTAAGAGAAAATCATTTTTCTTCATATTTAATTTCACAAATTGATCGCAATTTGATGTCGCTTTGAATTAGAGTTGATAGAAAAATCACTAAATTATTTAATGAAGCAAGTTTCATCATAATATTTTAAGGATATATTTATGTTTTGAAATTTTATAATAGCGTGGTTTTTATGCATTGGTTACAAACAGATATATTTCGCGTTTTTTACATTAATAAATGATAAAAAATGTTAATGGTTTTTGGTTTTTATTTCTTCATATATTTAACATTGCTGATATTTTTTACTATAAATTTACTCGTACTCTTTTTTAAAATTATTTTTTTGAAATTTCATCTTTGTTTAACAGGGTTTTTCTTGTAACAAAAAATGATATTTCGTCCTATTTTTCTTTGAAAATTGATTATAATTTCATTATACTTAAATAATAGTTAATTATAATAACATGCTATAATTTAATGATGCAAGTATTATTATAATTTTAGAATAATGTAACCATTTCCATTCTTTTTTTAACGACATAAATTTTATGCAATAGAGTCACAAAAGTTTCAGGTTTTTCGTAATAATAATGAATACAAAAAAGTTTTAGACGATTAGTTAGTTTCATCCTATATTTATCTTTGCTCATTTAACAGGTTAATCGTTTTCGTATAATGTTTGATATTTTTTTTACAGTTTGTTTTCTTCATAAAAAAATCTTCTAAAAATCAGTTTTGGAATCAACAAATCCTTTAGCAAATTTTAAGGCATATATTGCAATTTTTTTATGAATGTCTCTAGAATAATTTTTAATCCAAAACTTGTAATGCAGTTTTTTGCCTACTCCTTATGTATTTCCATAATTTATTTTTCTAAAAGATAGATTCTTTCATGTTGAAATTAAAAAAAAACCCTGTTAAAACCAGCTTTTCTTCTCTTAACGACGAAGATTACAAACCGGCAAAAAGGGGAAAGATCTCGTTATATCCGACGATGTGAAACCAAAAGAGGGTCGAAGAGGAAGGGGACGTGAGAGATAAGAACGAGTGAAGTAGAGTGAAGAACGTGTGGTTCGCCATGAACGGCGGGGACTTGATTCATTTTCATGCTTTTTAATTTTAATCCGTTCCTGTAAATATGTAAAAAATATAATAATTTAGAGTAAGAGTGTTTCCTGTATTTATTTCTACACAAACATCACGAACTGGATTTAAAATGACCACTCAGACCAGATTTTAAAAAAAGGCGAGAGGCGTTTGAAAATTGTACATAGAAATGCTCGTTGGGAGTACGGGGAACTACACCGTGTCTATTTTTATTTTGAAGCTCATAAATTACTTTTCTGCCTAACCCACCAACTTTTTTTGCATAAAATACTTTAAGAATGTAAACGTTATTTATCACTACTGATTTCCTTAGGAAGGATACGGAATTATTACTTATATTTATTTTCTCATTATTTTTTTAAGTTTGAATGAATATTCTGTATTATGCTCTTACAAATGTTGTCTAAAATAAAAAAAAAATAAAGGAAATAGATTACAGAAAGATTCTGCCCTCATTATTTTCAATGATTGCACTGAATTGTATTTTAAATTCAATAAAGCATTGTTTTAAAGGCTCTTATAAAGGACTAAAAGGTGATTTGAGAATAAATTTAGGTAGTAGAAAAATATCGGCTCGAATAGAGATAATTTTAACATTTTACTCATAATCGAACTAAATTTATTAAATCCCTAGGGATAATTCATTAAATTTCACTGATTCAAATAGATTTTTTTAAAGCTACAAAGCTTTCGTTGTATATGCAACAATGTTATGAATGGAAACTGACAGACTTAATGCTTAAAATGGTCTAACAAAAATGCATCCCTCTAAAAGCAATAGTTTACTTAACGTAAAATTTATAGAAATGAGATTTTTTTAATAATACGAGCAATCAATTATTAAAATTGGTACTTTTCCGTTTGCCGGGCGCAAATGAAAAATCGCCAAATAATTTAGAATTCCGCCAAATTTTTGACAGTGATTTTAAAGCGGAAAATCACCAAATAATGTAGAATTCCCCCTAATTTTTTTGGTGATTTTTCGCTTGCGCTCTGCTAACGGAAAAGTACCCTAAAATTATATTTTTGGTTTAATAACAACAATATCTCACATTGTTGCTTTTAAATTCAAACGAATTTCGTTGATTTTTCAAACATTTAATCACTTGATTATATCTTATTGTTGAAAGCTAAATAAAAAGATTCTTTTTGATATCCGTATATTAAAAAGAGATTAAAAGAAAAGACTTACGATATCATGAAAATTGGAGAATAAATGGGACGTACAGCTTTCATAGCTCTATAATTTTATGGGACTGGTCTCCATTATATAGGCTTGTGTACTTTACGAACAAACATAATTCAGTTATAATAACATAGTTTCAATGTCTGGCAATCCGACCGAATTATGGGCAATAAGTTTAAAAGATTAAAATAAAATTAATTAAAGCCAATATTCCCAGTGAACCAACAGCTCTCCTATTGGGTACTTTTCCATTAGAAGGATGGCAGCGAAAAATCGGCGAAAAAATTTGGTGGGATTCGACATTATTTGGCGAGTTTTCGCTTTAAAATCACTGTAAGAAATTTGGCGGAATTCTATCATATTTGGCGATTTTTTGCTGTTTCCTGGCTAAAGGAAAAGTACCTCCAATTGCATCTAATGATCAATATGATTAACAAGAACTTTAATGAAGTTTAATTTTAATATCGTGAAATATAACAAAGACATTTATAGAAATTCACTAAGATAAAGATAATGTATTAAACATATAAGACAGATAGATTGCTTTATGATATTTACTAGGAGTCTATTCTTCAGTTTTATGTCTATTCTTTAGTTTTTAGTCAATTCTGTAGTCATATAAGACAGCTATGTTTATAGTGATGCAGTATTGTATTAAAACACCCGATCGATGGAGTGTGTGTGAGTGTTTCGAGTAGTGAACTAGAGAGCTTCATTCAAGCTTTAGTGGAAATTGCTCATGATGTAGGAAGAATGTGCTTGGGAATCTTTCATGACACAAATGCTCTTCAGCTACCCCATATCCATTAACTCGCCCATATACTTAATGCATGCCTACTATCTCAGAATTGTTGCACAATTCCGCGCTATGTTACCTACGACTTTATATGAAATGATAAGATCTCGTGTTACCTAATTATCACTAATCCAAACAAAGACTTTTTTTATATCATGATATTTCATAAGTGAAATTGATTTTTAATGTGTTCAAGCTGTCTTTGAAGTTTGTTAAAGTCTTTTTTGATTCATTCTATGTACAGGGTGTTTCAAAAATAGGCATCAAGCCTTTATTTATATAAATATTTACTTCCAATTCCAGAATTTCTCGACATAAAAAATATGAAACTATATGACAATATTATGATTTATCAGGATTTGAAAATAAAATATTTAACAATTAAATCTTTTACATGGATTTTTAATGTAAAAGTATTGTTTCGTTTTTCAGAGTAGCGGGTTCGGATTGAATGGACTTTACTTGAGGACAGTACAAACAAATTTATTTACAGCTATTTACAGGATGACTTGACAAAGTAAAACTTCAGATAACTCACTACAGCAGTCAACAGTCACTTACAGCGTAAATGCAAGCCTTATTCACAATAAAAACAGACTTCAAAACAGCTATCGTATAGCACAGCAAACAGTAAATCCCAGCGAGCTAGATAACAGAACGTTAACAGCAAACGTAAACACAACTCACTAATAACCAGTGAAAATCCGCTAGTCCAGCAAACCGCTTCTCTTCTTTGCGAGAGCAACTCTCAACTAACTCCTCACTTCTTTTTAGGAGTTCAGTTAATGAGGCATCTAGCCCCTCCAGGGGCTTATCCTCGATCTTGGGAGATGTTGACTTGAGCGTGGCAGATGAAGAACTGGCATAGACTGTTGATCTGCATAGCAGGGAGAGGGCGTGGTGAGAGGAGAAAAGCTGTATCACTATTGGCTGTTGGTTATTAGTATAAAAGACTTGGCCCAGGGATTTTAGAATCAGTTTAGGGGCTGACCGGCTTACAGATAGCGTTGAAAAGAATTAAAATTTTAGTTGTGGGGTCACTATTGCTTTTCATTTGCTTTGCGGCTTCAATTAAATTGGGGAACAATAGGAAGACTTTTTTTAATTTCTTGCATGGCTTCAATCATTTCTTTAAAGTCGTCCTGGGCGGGTAGATTTATTTGCTCGGATCCAGCGGGGGTATCAGTTTTAGATTGGGTTAGATTATTAGCGAGTGTATTTGCATAAGAGACATTTTGCCAACGGAAATTTGAATTAAAGTTGATCCTATTTTGATGTTGGGGTTTGAATTTTGGGGAATTTGGGGCAACCTCGGTACGCGGCCGTATGTCCAATTTCCTCGCAGTTAATGCATTTGGGCATCTCTATTTTCTCTTTATGATCACAATTTCTAGTTTGATGCGCCTCGCCGCATTTTAAACACCTTGGTAGCATAGAGCAATTACTGGAGACGTGCCCAAAAAGATTACAATTATAGCACTAGGAGACGGAATTCCGTCTCCTGTAACTCTCAACATTTATTTTTAAGTATCCAATTTCCTTTAGATTAAAGATTTCGTCAACTATTTCATTTTTGTTCAATTCAACTAGATATAGGGGGAGGGGTTTCCTGTTTTTATATTGGGTGAGTCTAGTGATTTTATTTACTTGGTAGAACTAACTCCTCACTTCGGCAACTCGTCCCTTATATAGCCCAGCTAGCGAGCGCGTGAAAACACGTGGAAGAAACGCGCCGCTTCATGAAGGATTCAGCGGCTACCAGACTATTCCTTTCGCCAAACCAACCTGGCTGGCGCGAAGCTCATCTTCAAACGCCGCCAACCTCGGTGAGCCCCCACGGCGATCGCCCACTCGTAACAGTATGAAATGAAATTTCTTGTTTAAACAAGAGAATCAAAATAGATGCCAACACGCTGCACCTTGGCCAGGAGGCCTAGAAATAGTGTGTCTTTCCCGTGATCTGGGCGTCTCGGGTTCAATTCCTGGTTCAACCATGGGTGTTCTTCCTACTATGTTCTATCTGTGAGGTGTGTGAAAGAGCCCCCCTCCTTAAAGAGGGGTTGTGCAAGCTAGTGTGTAAGTGTCATTTTCATGTGAGCTAGAAGTCAGATTTCTGCCCTAGGGTGCTGAGAGGCCTTCACCCTCAGAAATTACCGCACAAACTCGGCCTCATTTGCTTGTCTATGATAAGAATAATATGTAACAACAGAAACGCATTTGTTATTATATCTTAACATGTAAACAGTCAGATGAAATGTACTGCTCCCATTCTTTTCACATTTTCCTAAAATCAATTATTTCGTTCGATCTTCGCTAAATGCATGTGTTAAAGAATGGTTTAATTCTTGAGATAATATGAAAAACAAACCAATTTTCTAAAAAAATCTGAAAATTAAAATAACGTATTCATTTTTATTTTGTAAGATTTTTAATATTTAGAAATGTTACATTTTTTTCTCAATTTGGGAACTAAAAAAATACAATTTTTGAATATATCTTAAAAATAAGCAAATATCTTTTGTGGTACCTGTTTATTTTTACAATCTCAAGTTAACTCGGCAATAATCAGATTATGTCAAGATCGCCAAACTCCATTATAGACGTCATGATTTCTCCAAAATGTTTGGCGATGGTTTGCAGTTTTCGGTAATTTATCGCATAAAAATACGTATCGCATAATCCCCTTTTGTTTATTCAAAGCGGATTTATTCATATTTGAACGTCCATATATTTTAAAAAGAATGATGCATCTGAGAAGTATTGTTTGAATCTTATAAATTGCCATTTACTTATTTATTTCAGAAGCGAAGGATAATTTAATTCTATACCTGCATTAAAATTGAGTTATATCCTCTTAAATTATTTTTTCCTCGAGTTCATTTTTCTTTCATACTACTCTTTATTCAATAGCTTATTCCACAATTCTTACGATTTATTATTATTATTCAAACACAAATTATAGTTTTGTGATAGAAATAGTTCTCTTCAGTTTGATTTTCGAAACAAAATACAAAATATTTTCAGAATACCGTTTGCTTTAACGTATTATAAAAGATATCATATAATAGAGTTCTTTGGAATTGACAGGCTTTAAAAGCATTTCTAAATCTAGTAGTTGAAACAGCATTTTTATTCCATTGTTATGGGGATTCCTTTTAAAATACTTTTCTTTTGTTATCTTCAATTTTAAAATAAACAAACGATACTAGAAGAGAGCCTTATTAATAAGAAATATGGAGGGTATTTACTTTGAAAGAGCTGATTCTCTTAATCATAAAATTTGGTTCTTAGATGTCGCGTTTTGGAAAGTAAATATTTAGGTTTTGTTTATTTTCGAGTTTTAATATCGACTGTGACGTATTGTTCCGAAATTCTAGGATAGTTCGTAAATTTCAAGTATCTCCATTGTCTTGCAAACTATTAAAACTGGAGAGAATAAAAACGAAGATTCATACATAAAGAAAAAGTGTACATTTATTTTCACGTAAAGCGCAGAGGACTATATACTCTTTCGAGTTTTGCCTCATGAAGAAACTGAATTGTGTTACATAAAACAATCCTTCATATAAATATCTAATACAGCATTTCATATATCTTTCATTATTCGTATTTATCTATAATCTGGTATTTTAATAAAATTAATTATAATGATAGATATGAAAGACTTTTATAAAAGTTGGCTATAAAAGTTATTAATATGAGTACTTTTCTAATTTGCTGGGCGAAAGCGAAATATCGCCTAATAATGTAGGAATCCGCCAAATGAAATTTAGCTAAAAATCGCCAAATGGAATTTAGCTAATAATCGCACAATAATGGAAGTTCCGTTGACTGCTTTGTCATTCGCATCGCTTGGCGAATGGGCTCGCGTTTGGCTCACAATTGGTAACATTTGCAGGCAGCTAACGGAAAAGTACCATAATATGCATGTGAAAGTCCTAAGGATTGTAAACTTTGTTTTGAATGTTTCATTGATTATAATGCAAATAGATCAACAATGTATCGTTTACGCTCTATATTGCTTATTTGCCACATTTATTAAATAATTTCCTAAACTAAAGATAACTTGTTATTTAAACTAGAGATATCTTAAGTGTAAAAGATAATTCAGTTGTGACTTTAAACATTTATTGCTTATGCATGAGATATTCACATTAGACTTGAGTTGAGTTGCTTTTTAACAACTCAACTCTCTGTGCATAAGTAGAACAACTCAACTCTGTATTTCAGAACAAGTTTTGTAAACCGTTCTTGTTGCGATTTGTAGTTCGGAATAAACAAGAATTGGAATTTCGTTTGTGTTTGCGTTTAGAAGTCATTTATTACATAAGTATAAACTAAAGATATCTTAAAGTCTAAATTAAATACATCTTCTTTTCTATATCCTACATATTGATTTACATGCTAATGTAAACTAAATAAAAATGATAATTCAAATCGCAACATCATAAATTTTAATTTGTTAGAGTAATCCAGTTTTTGTTGAATCTGTTAAACTTTTTCCTTTGAGATTTTGTTTAGAAAATCGTTATTATATTTTATAAATTTAAAACTTAATGCATAATAAATCCAGTTTTTTCTAATCTCTTAAACTTGAACAGTGCTTAAGAATTTGTTTAGAGAATCGTTATTATATTTTATTAAATTTAAAATGTGATACATAATAAATTCAGTTTTTTCTAATCTGTTAACTTGAATAGTGTCTCATGAGATTTTATTTAGAAAAAAGATTATTACATTTTATAAATTTAAAGCTTAATGCATAATAAATCCAGTTTTTTTCTAATCTGTTAAACTTGAATGGTGTCTCATGAGATTTTGTTTAGAAAATTGTTATTACATTTTATAAATTTAAAACTTAATTCAAATTAATACCTAATAAATCCTTTTTTTTCCTAATCTGCTAAATTTGAATGAGATTTGTTTAGAAAATCGTTAACACATTTCGTAAATGTAACACTTAATTCAACTGAAATACATAATACTAAAGGTCATAAATAATAAATGAAATGCGATTCTACAATCAGTTTTAATAAAAAAAATAACATATTTACAAATAAGTTCATTTAATATTTTATTCGAAGGAAAGGAATAATTTAATAAAATGTTTTATTTACTTTACAATTAAATTACCAAAAATGCAACATTGCTTTTCACTTTAATTATTGCTCCTATTTAAAAATCTAGTTTATGATATTTTAATTTCTTTTACAACGCCCGAGCCGACGACGCCAAAACGGTGCCGTGAATTATTACGAATAATAATTATTAAATTATCAAAGATAAAAGGAAGGGAATGGGATGCCGTAGAAATAAACGAGAAAATAATTCTCAGCAACAACAATGTTTTATCCGGCAGCGGGTTTCGAATACAAGTAATAAATAAAACAAATAGCTTTGTCTGTAATTAGCTGCAAGACGGAATAAATTAACGAGGAAACAAATGTGATTAATACGAAGGGAAGGCCATGAATTTTTGACATTTCTTCTTTGTGGCGTAGAAGTAGTAATTCGCCTTCGTTTAACTTTCCGCGAATTCTGATGGAATTTCGTAATTTGAAAGATTCCGATTCCGGATTACTTTTACGTTATGTATGACTGCGAGGAAAATAATAGAATTAGTTTTTAAGGTTTTTATTTTTATTTTGCAATAGCCGCCTTTAACGACCAGTTGGTTCTTCAGGCGTTGTTGTTGTTATTATTTATGGCACTTTGTCAAGTCCGCTGACTGGTCTGTCAGCGATTTAAACCAATTCTGCTTCTCTCGGTTTAAGTAGCGCTAACTAGGGCCAAGAGTACGATTTAGCAACACACACTTCACAGCCCTTTCGTTCATGCATTTCATTCTTTCATCTACAGATCAAAATTTAGAATTAGAACAGAGAACGATAATATCTGACCCAGTACCCCCAGTGATATTACTCTCGACATGGAGGATTTGGTGACGATGACAGAGTAATTGAGCGCCAGCCACCACACACTCGGTAAATATTTGGCCAGTAAGGTTAGAACTCGAAACCTAAAGAATATGTGTCCAACGCTCTACAAACAAGGTTATATAGACCCTTTTCAGGGGTAATGGTTATTATTTAATTTCGTTTGTTGTTTCTAATGGCACTTGCCACTTCTTAGCTACTGACGCATCACATTTCACTTGCACAGTCCCTTTTTACAGGGAGGGGGGCTCATTCACACATCTGACAGAAGATAGAATAGAAGAAGAACAACCATGCCCGAATCTGGACCCCAGGACGTCAGATCAACCACTACCCCTGCGCCAGAATGCCGGCTTAATTATGCTTAAATCTAACTTCATGTCCAGGATTTCATTCAAATTGCCAGTTATTAAAGCCGTGTTATTTCAATTGTTTCACCTTGTATTCATAGTGTAAATGGATCGTTTCAGTAGAGACTGATCACATAATGCCATAGCAGCATTAAAATGTGAGGTTTATCTGACCACGTAATTTCTCGGTATTGTAACTTTACTTTTTTACTCGGGCGGCGTCCTGGTATGAGGATAGAGCGTTTTCCCGTGATCTGGGCGTCCCGGGTTAGGGTAAGGTTGTTCTTTTGTGTTTTATCTATGAAGGGTGTGAATGTGTCCCTTGTAAAAGGGGACTTTGCAAGCGAATGTAATGAGTAAGTAGAAAAAGTACTCTTGGCCCTAGTTGGTGCTACCACAAAATAAGAGACGCTGATAAGGTTTAAATCGCTGACTACCTCGGCGAGCCCATGGTAAGTTCCATATAAAACAAAAACATCAAATATTTTACTCGTCTGATAGACTACATAGATATTTAGCAGAATCTTCTTAAGACTTTTAATAACAGAAGCAAACCAAGCGATCAAATATGTTTGCAAAAACAATTAAAATCGCTTGAATTTCAAGACAAGAAAGTATATTATAAGAAAATCTATTATTCAAAATAGGTAAATCTATTATTCGAAAATAAATAAATAAATAAAAATTGCCAAAATTTAGGGAACGTTTGTATGACTTTAAAATTGTCTTATTAATAAGACATTTTTATAAAAACACACACACACACACACACACACACACACACACACACACACACACACACACACACACACACACACACACACACACACACACACACACACACACACCCACACACACACACACACACACACACACACACACACACACACACACACACACACACACACACGCACGCACGCACGCGCGCACACACGCACGCACGCACACACGCACGCACACACGCACGCACACACGCACACATGCGTATTATTTATCGGGAGGTAATGTAAACTGATATTAAACTGAAAACCGCATGGTTAAATATTTCTCGGGCCAATAAAAGCGTCGTGAACTGAAGTTCAATGAAATTTACCTCTCAAAATTATGTCAAAAACTGATTTTAAAATTTTCGTTATTGAAGGAGAATTATATTTTAAAGTTCTAAATTATATTTGAAAATAGAAAAATGTGGAATCTAGGAAAATGAGATTTTGAAAAAGAAGAAGTAAAAAAAAATATTTCACAGAGTTTAGCAAAAATATGCATTTAAAGACTAAATTAATATGATTTGTTGAAATTATTTGATTAAATCATGTAAAAAGTAACAACATAACGAAGGGAATATTATGAAGTGATTTATGGAATTCATAAGGCTTGAATATCTTTATCTTATGTGTCTGGAAAATTTTCATTATTATTTCAATAGAAAATTCTTGATGCATTAAATTTATACATTTGATAAATTAATTTCTGAGAATAGTCGTTGTTAGCAAACTTGAAGGGATATTTCACAAATATTCTGTTTTTTCCCATTTCCTCTGAATTTGAGTTATTTTAAGTATTGTAAAGGAACAATTTTTGTAATATCAAATCAATTAATAATCAAGCCTTTGTATTAATATTTTTGGAGATATGGTAGAAAAGGCTAAAATCTTGCTTAATTTTTTATTAATTGATTTTTTTTAAATCGTTCCGGGATACATATTTCTATCCCTCAAGAATTATCTGTGCTAATTATGGTAATTTTATTTGAAACGTTCTACAATAAAATCAAATGTGCATGCCAAACATATATACAGAAATTCTTTTTCATTCTTTTTAGAAATTAAACTAAAATGAGTTTCTCAATGTCTATTTTTATGAAAAGAAATTTGTATTCGTGGAATTTAAAATTTATCATTTTTTAAATGTGATACTCTAATTTACAGAGGGAAAACTAATTAAAATTAGGTTAATTAATATTAATTAATCGTTAGTTTTGTTTAAAAAAGAAATGGCTTTCTAGTTTCTATTTGAAATCATTTCTGCGTATAAAATAGATCTCTAAGAGACGCATTTTCGGATATGCTAATGATAAAGAAAATAATAATTGTGTAAGAGGATAAAAAATTGAAATGAAATATTTTCACAATTAATTATTATATGAAGCACTTTTTGTTGCACAGCTTTTAACATCTCAATATTAAAATAGTAATTATTCAATGAAATTTAAAACGGTCAATTGTAATTCCAACAAATTGAATTTGACTCTTATTACTTAAATGTGTCCAAATTTATTCATGGGGAATATAAATTAAAAAGTCAAATCCTTTGCAATTAAACCTTAATCCAATTTGATTTTAATTATTTTGATTCTAATTAGTCAGTGCGGTATCGTTCTAATTATTCAAATGCAACTGCATTAGTTCATCAGTATTATGCACGAAAAAGAGAATTGTTTTGAAAGAAATAAAATTTTTGAAATTCCCTTTTATATAATATTATTATGAGAATAAAGTAGCCAAATATATTAAAAAACATCTTAATTATATTTTAAAGTTCAAAATTATATTTGAAAATAGAAAAATGTGGAATCAAGGAAAATGAGTTTTTGATAAAAAAGAAATAAAATAAAAATATTTCACAGAGTTTAGCAAAAATATGCATTTAAAGACTAAATTAATATGATCTGTTAAAATTATTTAATTAAATCATGTAAAAAAGTAACAACATAACGAAGGTTATAATATGAAGTGATTTATGGAATTCATAAGGCTTGAATATCTTTATCTTA
>JAOUZG010019159.1:8102668-8130867 GCA_026289955.1 Argiope argentata | reverse complement strand
GAAATTTGGCAGAGTTCTGCATTATTTGGCGATTTTTTGCTTGAAAATATTTATGAGAAATTTGGCGAAATTCTACATTATTTAGTGATTTTTCTTTTGAAAATAGCTGTAAGAAATTTAGCAGAATTCACATTATTTGGCGATTTTCCGTTGGCTCCCAGTTAACGTAAAAGCACCATTATACAGCTAGAAAATCCAAACGTATTCTATTATCTACATTATGAAAGAAAACCTTCTATAATGAAAATTTCTATATTTCTTTATCTATACTACATATACTCACTAATGACAGCAGTTTTATATATGCATTTGGGCAATAGTATTATTGACTTTAATGAAATATTAAGTTTCGAGCCTGTAAAGCCTGTTACTTAGATTTTGTAAAATTGAAGTCACATGCTTTTTTTACTTTGCTGCTTTCCCACAAATAGTTTGAGTATTGAAAGTTTCTGAATAGCTGAAAGTTTCCGAAATAATTGAATCTGGCTGCACTTAAGTATATAATATGTAGAATATATATTATCTTCCTCATCAATGAATTCCTCCAGGGGTTCACCTTAATATGAGGGGGAGATGCTTCCAGCATGGTGGTTGGATCTCGTCACCTTGGTGAGCAAACTAATAGATGGGGATTGGGCTCCTCCCATCGATAACGGGACGTACTTCTTACGAGAAGGGTTGTAACGTGGCCGGTGAAGGCACTTAGGACTTAACCAAGTATTGCTGTTATGGTGGTCCCGTCATTCAGTTTTATGTTTTATTCCGTGTGACTATGGGCGGGGCGGAGAGTCTGCTATGACTTCCTCACCAGTGATGATATGTGCTTCTTATAAGAGAAACCATGACTAATGCCGATGATTAACCTTAAGATTCAATTACATTTCCTGCCTAATTTCTGTCGCGGAGTTTGAACATCTCAATTAAATCCGTAAATCTTCCTGCTGACAATTCCAAAAGGGTTTCTATCAACCACACCTGGTCCACTGCGAATTCATGAATGAGAGGTTTTCATCATGATGGTTATTTTTCGTTTTTCTTGTGAGTATATTAAAGGTGTGTGGTTGAGTTACTCTTTGCCCATTATAAAACGTATTTCCAAATGAAGATGAAGTAACAAAAACATTAAGAGCTATTATTATTGGATCACAATATCCACCTTATTGCTATCACTGGAACACGAATTCTATTTGTTTCTGATTCCCTTAGGGGGAGGTGCGATTATATATTTCTTTTTATAATTTAAGTGAGTGGAAACTCAAATTTAGCATGATGAAGCATTAGATGGCTTATCTTGAATTTATTTTTGTAAAAATAGAGAAGCATATATGAAATGATTCACAATTAAAATTCAAAGTAATATTCTTAGAGGATTCATCTATGA
The DNA here is from genome assembly GCA_026289955.1 of Argiope argentata. Lineage (NCBI taxonomy): Eukaryota > Metazoa > Arthropoda > Arachnida > Araneae > Araneidae > Argiope > Argiope argentata. The sequence continues at coordinate 8,129,486 of JAOUZG010019159.1, read as the reverse complement.
CATATATTTTTGAATGGTTAATTTACTGTGTCCTAATGACAAAGTAAAAGAAGAGAAACATTATGTAAATATCAAATTTGGTATCAAAATATTATCCTTTAGGTAATATGAGTATTGTTTTTCTTCAGAATATGATCCTACATGAAGGAGATAATATACTCTTTCCATATACGAGAATCAAAATCACTTGCATTAGCAGAAAAGTCTAATCAAATGGGCAATATAACATCTTATACAGCATAATGCGGACTTAATATAATAAATAGCAGTATATATATCAAAAAGCATTTATTTTTGAACTATAGCAAATAAATTTTTGAATTATAGTTAATTATGAGTATAATACTTTTAGGCATAATAATTTTCAAACTTCCTCACAATCAAGTGTGCATGTTTCAAATAACTATCTAAACTGACTACAAAGAAGTGAAGATTTTCTATTAAAATATATTACAAAATGATACGACTAATTTCTATAGATGTAAAGTTATATTTTCAAAATTGAGACAAAAATTAATAAAATGGGCAAAAACGTTTGCAGTGATTTAAGTGTCTAGTCAGAGATATCGTATTTTATTACTGTTGCAGACTTTATTCGTCTTTTATTTTACAACGTAACGATAACGATAACGTCGAAACATAAAATGTATTTAATATCGCAAGCATAATTTTATAATGTGAAATGTAATTATAATTTAGTTTTAGGTTTTAGCGAGCGTAATTATAATTTTAGTTCCTGATCATAAATTCACCAATTAAAGCAATAAAAAGCGCCGGTTTAAAATACAGACATAATATACTTAATAATTCAGTAAAAAAATCTAAAAAAATATTGGTCGGCAACAAAATAGGCAGCAAAAAATTTATTTTCGAAATTAAAATCTGATGTAAAAATACTTTTTTTGTATAACGATATCCTTTGAAATTAAGGAACTAAACTAAAACCTCTATAAATATTTAATTAAAAATCTAAAAAATGCATTCTTAGTAGGCAGTTAATACTCAACAACTAGGAAAAAACTTACTGAATTGCATAACATTATGCCTTCTTATAGCGAACAATTTTTTCATCATGCATGCTGTAACAAACAATTTATTGTTGTTATACTAGCTTTTAACACTATTATTTTAAAATGACAAAATTATCAGTAATCACACATTATCACAGAATTTACTAAATTGACAGTAGCTATGACAAGAGTTTATGAAAAGTGATGCATATTTTTAATGATTCAATTCCATAAATGATCTCCATCCTTTGATTATTTAGTGAATATTAAAGAATCCTAAACTATAGCACAATAGCAATTAACTTTGGGTTAGATAAATTATTTTGGATTAATTTATTTATTAATAAGAAACATAAAGTACTAGACAAATCTTATGGTATATTAATCAAATAAAAAATGTTGATATTTTTTTGTCATTTCAAGACTTGAATATTTTTCTGTCATTACCTTAAAACTTGAAATTTCCTCCAATTTATTCCTATGTGGTAATACGTTTTTTTATATTAGCTTATTTTCCTAATACATAATTTTTTTCTTATCCAATAAATGCACTTATAACTGAATAATAGAGCATTTGAGACAAAGGAAAATCCCACTAAAACACACGTTTTATAGATTTCTATTGGGAAATGACCATCATAGATTGTAACATCTTCACTGTTGATTACAAAAAGATAATAATAACTTGTCTTTTATAACCAGCAGTGAAGTTAACTTGTTTTTGTTGTTAGATGTTTAAAAGCTTCAAGTTTAGTTATACAAAAATATTAATTTTAAACTAAAAGTTCTAGAAGCCTAATGATTTAAAAATTATTATTTATAAATTCATAGAGTTATACATAATTTTGCATTATTAGAATATTTATTAATATACTTATATATCAATACATTATATTATAAATGCAACAGCTTATTTCACAAAACAAAATAAGTGTTGCTAAATAAAGGGTTCACAGTAGTCAAAAAGATTTCTGGCGTAATAGGTCGCCCACTTTTAAACACGGAACAATGATTAATTTCAAAATAGGTAGGAATATATTGACGATTTTGGAAAGGTTTTTAATGACGCCATGATTTACATTAAATGCTATTTATTACGATTAAAGTCTTGCTGAAAAAAAATCAATTCTATCAGTTCACCTAGTTTTATTAGTCACATATATTAAAATATTCTTGGATTACTAAAAATTTATTTATTTTACTTACTTATATAGAAGTATTCCAGTTTTTTAAAATAAATAAAAACTTGATTTTCGAATTTATACAATGCTTTACTTTAAGGGGAATACTGAAATAGTTTAACATCTTCTAAAGTCAACATTTTCAAAATTTCAAATTTATTCAGTTTTAGTCTTAGGTATATAGTTAATTTGTAAAACACTTTGTATGTAGAATACGTTTTCGTTTTAAATGTTAGCGTACGTCAAAAATACTTTGTTTGTAGAATGCTTTATTTTTAAAACGTTAGAGAACTTCAAATACACTTTGTTTGTAGAATGCTTTATTTTTAAAATGTTAGAGAACTTCAAATACACTTTGTATGTAGAATACTTTTTTGTTTTAAAGGTTAGTGTACGTTAAAAATAATTTGTACGTAGAATACTTTTTATTTTAAAGGTTAAAATCAAAAATACTTTGCATGTAGAATACTTTTTAAATGTTAGTGTTCGTCAAAAATACTTTGTATGTAGAATACTTTTTTGTTTTAAAGGTTAGTGTACGTCAAAAATACTTTGCATGTAGAATACTGTTTTGTTTTAAAGGTTAATGTACGTTAAAAATACTTTGTACGCGGAATACTTTTTATTTTAAATGTTAATGTCAAAAATACTTTGCGCGTAGAAAATTATTTTTTTGTTTTGAATGTTAGTGTACGTCAAAAATACTTTGTATGTAGAATACTTTTTTGTTTTTAATGTTAGAGTACGTCAAAAATACTTTGTATATAGAATACTGTTTTGTTTTAAACGTTAGTGTACGTTAAAAGTACAGAATACTTTTTATTTTAAATGTTAACGACAAAAATTCTTTGTATATAGAAGATTTTTTTGTTTTAAATGTTAGTGTATCTCAAAAATACTTTGTATGTAGAATACTGTTTGTTTTTAAAGGTTAGTGTAGGTTAAAAATACTTTATACGTTGAATACTTTTTATTTTAAAGGTTAACATCAAAAATACTTTGCATGTAGAATACTTTTTTAAATGATAGTGTAATTCAAAAATGCTTTGTATGCAGAATACTTTTTTTTTTGTTTTAAAAGTTAGTGTACTTTTAAAGTACAGAATACTTTTTATTTTAAATGTTAACATTAAAAATACTTTGTATGTAAAATACTTTTTTGTTTTAAATATTAGTGTAAGTCAAAAATACTTTTTTAAGTATGACTAACAAAACTGGATAAATTTTAAAATCTTGATATTTTCAATGGCAGAATTTCTAACTGAGATAATTAAATTTAGAAGAACTCATATACAAAAAAAAATTCTATATCATCATTTTCCGTACTAAAATTTCAGCAGAAATATCTTTTCAGGACAAACTGTATTCTAAACAAGAAGGAAATTCGAAAATATTTATTTCATGATGTGCAGAGGAAAGTAAGTAAGTAAAAAAAAAGTTTGATTTCGAAATATCGAAAGTTCTATCGAGAAAACTGAAGCACTGAGAGAAAAGTTCAATAAAACTTGCATTTTTCACAATGCTTCCATTACCGTCTCGAGCCTAGGAAGCGAACAAAGAGAATACGAGAAATGGAATTGAATTCGAGCTCACGCTTCTTTCTGAAGTCTATAGAAAGGGTCGTTCCTACTCAAACAATGGAAGAGTTGTTGCACATAAAACATTTCTTTTATCTACTACCAGAAATTCAAGGAAACTCTTGTTTTGCTACACGTGTTTAATCCGGAGACTATCTCCTGGACTCGATTTCATCTCAAAATCCGGATACTCTACAAACTGATCCCCAGGTGTAAAACCCACCTGTTCAATCTTTAAAAGGTGAAGAAGAGAGTAGTTGTACTGGACAGAAAAATCTGGCGCGTTCGAAACAATTTATTTTTATCGCTCACGACAAACGATATTTTTCTTTTTTTCCCCCCGTGGTTCCAATTCTAGGATTTTTTTTCTCTCTCTCCTGTTGTTTTCATTGCTTTGGTGAAGTATGAAAGAAAAATAAGTTTTATTTGGAATAAAATATTAATTCCTAGAGATACAATGGTTCGAATAGTTCTCTGTATCGTTCCTGGTCCCGCATCTATGGTATAGTTTTTACGGTTTTATTGCATCTAGAGAAATTCCTTAGACTGAAGAATTTCAATTTTAGTTTTCGTACCGTGATATAATGCAATAAACGCTGTATACAGATATTTTATAGTGTTAGATGTTTCTGTTGAAATTTAATAAAAATTCTATAACAGAAAGATATTGCATGCCGCTTCTGTTTTTGATAAAAATTCTATTATATATGATTATTTTCGAAAGCACCTAATCCTTGAGAGTTTCTTTTAATAAAATAAAATAGTGATACATGAATATTTTTGACAAAGGATATTTATTTATCCTGGAAATTTTTTTAAAGGTTCATATACACTTATATTTCTCCCTTTTTGAAGCATATTCAACCCTTATATATTGAAATTTATTTATATATGTATCTTAAAGCATCAGTGAATTAAAAAAAATACATTTAAATGCTGACTTATGATGTTTTTTAGAATTACTCTATTTATAGAATACATTTATCTTCTATTTCTCGTAAGAAATGAATTACGCCAAAATATATTTCGAAAATATAACTATTTATTAATTTTGATTAAATTAATTTAAGAGTTAACGAGTTTTAAAAATAAATACAATAAATAATTTATGAAGAAAATACTTTATTACATGTATTTTTTTGGTATTATGAAGATATTTAGCAATTATATTTTCATCTGAAATTCTTTGCTTATAATAAATAAAAATTTAAAAATCGTTTGAAGTATTAATTGCTATGCAGTATGAAAAAATAATTTTTTTACAGAAATTTTACGTTAAACTGATTGCTATTTATTGAATTAAATGGTTTTTGAAGATGTTTTCTACAAATACATCATTTATTATAAAATTTAAATGATTTTAATTATAGAATATGAAAAAATGAGATAGGGCAAGAAAGAGTTTATTTTTTATGTTTTTGGAGTAATTATCTCTTCAAAACACAGACATTCGAAAGCATACAAAATTCTTTAAATTTAATTCGAAACATGATTTTTTAACGAATATTTTATAAAAACTATGAAACTAATTAAATATTGAGATATTTTTCTTTCACAGTGCATGTTTTGCTTTTTCCCATAGAATTACGGATATTTTCTAGATACCTGAACTTAATTGGAAAATAATAATATTTTCATAAATACCTGAGCATTTAAATGTTTACTTCGATACGGAACATATTTTATATGATTAGATGGCTTCAAGCCTTTTCCTAACCTAAAAAATCCTTATGCTGGCGTCCTAGCATAGGAATAGCGCGTCTTTAGAATGATCTGGGAGTCTTTGGTTCGAGTCCCGGTACGGACATAGTTAATCTTCTCTCTTTTATCTACGTTTTATCTGTGAGATGTGTGAATGTACCCCCTTGTAAAAAAGGGGCTGTGCAAGTGAATGTGACGAGAGAGTAGTAAAAGTCCTACTCTTGGCCTTGTTGGCTCTACTACAAAAACAAGAGACGCTGATTAGGCTTAAATCGCTGACTACCTCAGCGAGCTTTTCCGTGGCAAATGCCATAAGAAACAGCAACAACAACAAAAAATCCTTATTGCATGAGGAAATTCAACAAACCTTCAGCAAATGATGTGATAAAAAACAGAATTACTTTTAAAAAACTCACAACAATTTAACTCATATTGTAGTTCTTAATAAATTTTGTTATCATAGACCCTACTTTAATTAACAATCAAAATAAAATGTAACTACACAAAATGTGATGATTTATCAAGAATATAAAGGTTTTAAATGTAATTCCAGGTTACAGGAAGTAAATTAAAGTGATTATAGTTATTAAAAATATATCTGATAAGACTGTCAAAGGCACAAAACAAAATTTTTAGCCGTTAGTAGATCTAAATAAGTAAATCCTAAATTTGTATATAAAATCTTTTTAAAGAAAATGATAACCCATTTTTATAAATTTCTTTTTTTTAAATTTCAGAAAAAATTATTTTACAAATAAATAAATAAAATAAAAATAAAAGAAGTGTGGGTGCGTTTCTTAAAACTAAAAGTCATTTACCTCTCTAAATGTAATTCAATGAAATTTATCACAATTAATTAATAATAATTTTAAAATTAAAATATTTTACAAAAATTAATTTGAATGTTAATACAATATTTTAAATTTCTTATTTAAAACTAAGCAAACAGTCTTTTCTATAAGTCACTCTACTTTGTAAACGATTCTAATATTTGGATAATTCAGATTAATGTTTTGTTATTATCACAATTAATCAATAATATTTTTGTAATTAAAATATTTTACAGAAATCAGTTTGAGAGTTTATGCAATATTTTGAATCTCCTACTTAAAACTAAGCAAACAGTCTTATTTATAAGCCAGTATACTTTGTAAACGATGAAATAGTAGGATAACTCCAGATTAATGTTTTTCCATTAATTACCCGCGAAAATAACTTTGTGAAGCTCGTCTAGGAAAGCGAATAGCATGTCGGCGGAAAATAAAATAAAAGTGAATGATTTTGCAAAGCGTAAACTAAATTTATTGACTATTAATTATTCTGAGCTCTTTCAGCTTCATAATTAAATCGCTACAGATAAGTGTCAATTGTGCTTTTATTTTCGGTTAATTATAATTTTCGAGATAAGTAAAGCTATGCCTTTAAGTTTAGACAAAAGTTTTATAAACATTAGCCGATTTTAAATAATTAATAGATCTAAATAGATTTGAAAATTAAGTATCTTGCTTTTTTGATAAGCTTTGCTATGCCAACAAAACTTTGATTATTTTAGAGACGTGATACGAGCAGCTATGCCTTTAAGTTAAGAATAAGTTTTTTTAATATTAATATAAAATTATTACTAGATCGAAATATTTGTGAAAATTAAGCAGCTTTTTTTATGGATTAACTTTGATATGTCAGCAAAAATTGGGTTTTAAAGGAAGTCATAGTTCCTTTATCTAAGTATTTTGCGAAATTAGGAAAACTCATGAAAAATAAAATGGTTTTTTGTAACTATTTATTATATAAAGATAAAGTATTTTTTAAAAATTTAGACATTATAAAGCATTAAAAATTGAATAATAATTTAATATAACAATAACAAAAAATTAATAATAATGCAAAATAAAACATATAGATGTAAGAAATGTTTTAGAATGGAATGGTTTTGAAAATTCCAAGCATTTTTTAAACAAGGTATGGGGAAGAAACGAGTCATAATACGAAATTATTTTTTCTTCAAGACGGAATAAAATGTGATGCCATTAATAAATTAAAATTGAAAACATTATTTTCCAAATCGAAACAAATTGATCGAATAGACTAAATGGAATAAACACCTTCCTAGTTATTTCAGGCCCCTTACATCATAAAAAAATAATTCATCACCTGTAAAGTTTTTTTATATTATTCGCATTCATTCTTTAGAATTCATATTCTTAAAGTGGTTTGAAAACACTGAAATAACAATACATAATTTTTTGGTCTATTTTTCCATACCCATATGATTAAAATGAAGGAAAACAAAAGCACAATCTTCTGGTCAAAGTACCAATTTTGCCATTTTTTAATTCGTACGAAATCTCATGGCCCTTATTTAAGCCATCAACAATCTTCTTTTACTCACCATGCAATATTTTTGAGAGAAATTCCAAAACCTTATTTCTCAGTACATTCTGTGTGTGAATCACTCTGCCGCAATCATAATTACTGATTGGTTTTCTTAGTCTATATTTTATATGAAAGCATGTGATTAATAGTCACCACATTCTAATTTTACAAAATCATCCTCTAATATAGCCACCAGCATCAATTAAAATTATTTCGTATTTTATATACCGATTCGGAAACATTGCTAACCAGTATGATTGTTCTGTGTTTATTGTAAAAGTAGAAAAATCAAATATTTCAAGATAGAAATATTTTTGGTTGTGATGAGATATAGTTATTTAATCCTGGGTATATGATTAAATTAATATTAATATTATGGCATTCAAACAGCTTCTCGCCATAGGTGGATAGTTTATACAGAGTGATTCAAGTTTCTGCATGAAACAATCAGGCTGATAGATCCTACGCATACGCGATGCACATTAATGCACCATTCATACTTGCATACCTTTACACACATTCGTGCATAATTCTGATCCCAATTCCTATCAACCCCTACCCACACTGATCCACTATATTTTTTGATGTTAACAATTATTAATGAAACTTGCATATATAGTTAAGTATCAAATAATTATTTGAAAATGGTCAAATGTGCAATTTACTTAAACAATTTATGTTGGTTGTTATGCAAAGAAAAATCACGAAATAATAAAACCCAGTTGTTAAAAGGGTCTTTAAAAACAGCTCCACGAATTTTTATTGCAGCTTTTATTGAGGACATACTCTAATCCAAAAGGTATTTGAACAAATTAGGGAAAATAAAATAAAATCTGATGGTGCTAAATCAGAGTTATACGGAAGAAGGAAAAAAGTAATGTTGATTTCTGAGAAAATGATAATTAGTTTTGGAACCCAGAAAAATACACGCCGTTTTCTTGGAGCAACATAAGGGTGACATCTTAAAAATATTCCAACTTTCTGATAGGTGTCTTAATATAATTTTAAGATCAACTCTCACAATAAAAGTAGCTATGTTAATATTTATTTCAATTCGAGAAGTCTTATGAGCTTTGGCAATTCTTAAATAAATTGTCTTCACCGTTTAAGTATCTTCAAACTGTACGTACAGGTAAAGACAGTCTTCTTTAAAAGTTTTCTGATTAATTTTCTACAGCATTAAATAAACTTCAAGTAGCAAATTGTTCTGTTTTTTTTTGTTTGATATTGTTAAAAAATGATTACTGTTTGTCAGCAATAAAGATGAGGTTTATTATTTTTATTTTTATTTAGAATTTGATTCGCTTATAAACAACTGAAAAATTATTTTCCTGTTAAGATTCTAATAAATCCTTGCAACAACTACTTACAGACTTTTGACAATGGTCACAAATATAAAGGGGAATTTTCGTATTTTTCTTGTCGCAAACTATTTATTGTTTCAATAAAACTCAAGGCGAGAAGAGTCATGGGTAACAAAAAACCCTTCCTTCGCTTTGCGGTCGGGGCGAATGAGGCTAATATTGTTACCGAAACCACTCAAGCATCCCTTCCATCGGAAACAATACGAAGAGGAAGCATAACTGCCAGAGATAACTTCGTAACCGGGACTGGTGCCGGAGAGAGAAAAAAAGAGGACCATTCAAACAGTGGCCGAGAAAAACAGGGGAACTGCATTAATCCTGTGAGATGGACAACGGCCCGCAAATCAGGTTTTCCTTTTTCGCTCGGTAAATAACGAACACTTCTTCACACTCAGCACAACGGGAGCAAGATTTATATCGTTGCTGTATGGAAGATGAAAGAAAGAATCGCTACCCAAATAGTCGAAATTTATAGAAAGATTTGTTGGATCTCACTCTATTCAGCCAGAATTATAGTGCTTGGTGTCTGGAATTGAAACTGAGCTCAATTATGTGTCGCGAATTCAAGTAAAACATTTGATTTATGATGTATTTCCTGATTTTTTTTTTGAAAAACTATTGTGGATTTCTTTTTCCTTAAGTGAGATCGAAATAATATTGGAAATGCTATGAAATAAAAAAAAAAGTTGGACGCAGTTATAGAAAGAAAAAAGAACCGATTCTTCAAGACATATTTTGAAACTATTCCAAAATAATTCTAGATTTGCATTTTTCTCCATATTTCCCAACAATAAATGCGTGACTACTAATTATAGTAGTAGTACTAAATTTCGTAGTTTAATAACCCTTGTTCCCTTTTTAAAGAAAATTTGAAATATTCGTACAATGTATAATGGTAAAAAAATCTATCCATTATATATTAAAGGATTCATAGCTCTATGTGCATTAATTATTAAAATGTTGAATATAATTTTTACTTGTTAGTAAAAATTATATGGCTGAATTTTACATTTGATTCGACTACTTGGTAAATTATTATTTCGTTTAAAACGATTTTTTGAGAGTTATTAATTTTATTCTCAGGGCCTTAGCTATCTAAACCTTTTCTTTTATTTCCTGAATAATAAATGTACAAAACAATATTATAATCGTTAAATGGTTCAATACCTAGATTTTGAAGATGGAGAATTTTTAAATGTTTTTCATACCGAAAAAAAATCCTTGAAATTATATCAATCTTTCGGTTGATGTATTTATGAAATTATAACTAAAAAAACAGCAAACTAAACACAGGAACATTTGCATATAGTTTTTAGACAAAGTTTGTATACTTTTATCAAATTTTGGAAGGTATTCTTCGATGAGAAGCCTATCTATACAACCACGTAATCCTGATTATTCAAAATATTGACAAGTTAAATGAATGTCATTTTATGGCTTTCACACTAGATTCGATTACATAAAAATTTAGACCATCTCAATCGAAGGTTTAATCTTCAGGCTTTCGTTTCTATTTATATGCTGATCAGAGGTTCTCAACCTAATATAGATTAATGTCATTTCTTAAAGAAAGAAGAAAATCTAACACTTTTCCTACATAATAGTTTATTGCACAAAGTATTAAAATGTTACATATTATCTATAAGTGATTCCTTTGCCTAACTATTTAATATGTTTTACAAAGCAGAAACGAATAATTTCGTAAATTGTAGTTGAAAAATATTAAAAATTTAGGAGTAAATTCAAAATTCACTCGGAATTTATTAAAAAGCATTTTTAAAATTGAGAATACAATTGTAGATAGTTAGTTTTGTTAAGTTTAGTCATATTTACGCCCCGTTGAATGAAACACGACGGCTGGTTTTGGACAGACCTTGTTATATTGAACTACATGACGAGGACGACACCTGATCTGGGTGTCCCCCCCATCTCCACATCACACCACACCAGTGGGAGAACGTTTGTCCTTGTTGGATTTAATGTGTAACATACCCCCTTTACACGATGGTTCTTCAGTGGATTCGGGTCTTGAACTTGAAACCCTACGGCTCACGAGTCGAAATCTTACTACCAGACCACCACGGTCCAAGTATTGGAGAGTAACAACATAAGTTGACAAAAGGTTCCTTTTGCTTTAATATTTAATCTTTCATATAATTTGTATTTACATATAAACATTCTTTAGTTAACAACTAAGGATTTTTTTAATTCAAACTATTTGAGGCCTCCTCTAAGTCTAGCGATTCTCGGCCACTTCCTAGTTTGAAATCTACCTTTGAAGATATAGTAGAACAAAAACATGAATAACTTTGAAGATATAGTAGATAAAAACATTGTTGTTTGGTATGTTTTAAAATTGAACACTTGAATTCGAAAACTGGCAGAACAATACAATCAATTGTTTTATGTGGTCCAGCTGGTTTCTGAAAGTCTTCTGCAAATGGAAATACAAAAATGGACCAACGTCCCTTTTAAATCATCCAAAAAAGTAAGTTATTTTCATATATAGAAGTTAAAGTTTGCATGTATGAAACATACATCATATGTTACTTTATATGCAACCAGATTTATTTGATTTTATCAAAATAAGTCACATTTCCTTTGTATTTTGAGTTTAGTCTTGCTCAAATACAAACTGCCAGAAAGAAAGTCATACAAAAACAGGGTAAATTTTGGAAAAACGAGTTCGAGAGGAAATTATAGCCCGACACTTTTAATGTCTTCATTCCTTAAAATTTTAAATACAATAGGCCAAACTCCAAAAAAATAAGACCCAAAAAAGTTCTTAGTTTTCAGCAGAGAGTTTATATAATAATTTGTCAGTGTCGTTGAACATACAGACGCTACACTGGATTGAACGTTTCCTTCCATGAGTCCAAGTTCCACCCAAAATAATTACTTTCAAAATTACTTTAAATTAAATGAATAATTTACAAATAGTTTTAATTAATATATTTTTCCTTTTTGATGCAAAAATAAATTTTTTATTCTCTTAATTTTTGAATTATAATTTGATTCATAAAAGAAAAATAATTATAGATATAAATGCTTTAAAAAAATTAAATGGTTTTCGATTCAGGCGATTTCCATACGTACATTTATTTTTTAAAAATAAAAGTAAATTTTCGTTCACTTAATACCTGAAATCAAATTTAATTTTTAGACAGAAAAATAATTACAAACATAATTTAAGTAATAAAAATATTAATTACAATTACTGACATTATTAAAGTTTTTTATTAAAAATTCTTAGAAATTTATTCTACATTTATTATTTATCATTTATACACAAGAACCAGAATGGTAATTACTTTAGAAAAAACGGAAATAAAACATTTTTTTTTAACAATTTTCCCAAATGATAAATAATAATTGTTTATGAAATCATTTAACAGAGCAACTATTTAGAGAATAAAAAAAATTCCGTTTACATTAAAAATGTTTGTCTTCCAAAAATTAGACAGTGTACCGAGCGTACAATTATGTTATTAAAAACTGTAAAACGTCTACTGAAAAATTCGATCTCTTCATTAGCTCTAATTCTCATCATTATTATTTATTTCCAATTATTAATATCATGAATAAAATGAATATTTAAGAGGAATTAATTATTAACAGGGAATAATGGGAATATTTAAGGATATATCAGCTTTTTTTTCTTTTTAAAATTATCTATATAATTACAGTTTTATAGAGGTTAGGGCAAATAATTTGCCGTCATTAAAATCTGAAAATTAGAACTTAGATATTTTTAGTTTATAATGATTTACATATTTATCCCCATTAAAATTATTTATAACTGCTTTAGCATTTAAAAGTTAAGTTATAATTAAAAATCAAGTGTCATGTGAAAAAACATAACTTTTGTAAAAAAAATAAATAATTACTATAAGCAGTTAATTTAAATAATCATAAAACACATATTTATAACAATTTTTCTTTTCAAAATTAAATTATAATTCAGGGGGAAACACTATCTTTATCTTTAGGAATTATGGTTTCTATGGATACAATAATTGGTGACATCATAAGCTTGATGATTTCTGTTGGAGACAAGAATACATCCATCAAGCTTATGATGTGGATCCTGTTGACTCTCTTAATGTCCCTCCCCCAATTTATTTCTAGTTATTTCCTAACGGAATTCTTCAATGATGCCTACTGAGAGCAGCCGTATCCCTCTCCTTGGAAATATACGGTTTACAGAGTCGGCCTTTTCTACAAAGTGGCCCGGGTGCAAAAAATCATTTGAGGCCTTACATTTTTTGTAGCGTAAAAAAAGAAAAAAATACAAACATTAAAACATATTACTATCATATATTTATTTAATTTTTTTGTTATTAATTACTTTAAGGAGGTTGCAGCTTTTTTAAAAACTCTTTTTCCACTCATAATATAGAAAATGCATTTAAACATTCTGAGTACATTCTTGACCGAATGAGTACATACTTGAATTATTTATAAATTCTAATTTGTTGGAAGGGTGCCGAGCACTTGTTTTAGTAACCGGCGAAGTAAACAAAAGTTTTAACACAGTTAATACATTTAGAGATAAATAACTGAAATTATTAGAATGTGTTAGAATATATGTTGTGTGTTATTTACCCCCCCCTCTTCATTCAAAATAAAACCCCGTAGTAAAACAATTTCCTTGGATTAGTTAGTCATCTGCATCTTTGTTATAAAACGTCTAAAAGTTTTTGGAATATTTTTTCCAATCCTTTTCTGATAAATGTATAACAATAGTAAACATTTTATAGTATGAATCATCAAAGTAATATATACAATTTATAACCTGGTTGTTGAGGCAAATGACCATAAATTTGCTTTCTTTATATGTTACACACTTGCTTTACAAGTATAATACAACAAACTTCCAAATTCATCAATTGTTTCCAGTTAAATTTCTTCTTCTCTTCTTTTTATCCCGCTATTACCGTTCAGAATATTATTTTAATTAAATCGAAGGTATTTGTTCTCTTGTTTCAAATAGCGCCAACTAGGGTCAAGAGTACAACTTTAGCTACACGCTCATCACAGTCGCTTGCACAGCCCCTTTTTACAGAGGGGCACAGTAACAGAAGTCACAGAAAATCAATCAAGCCCGAACCTTGACTCGAGCACGGGACTCCCAAAGTACGAAGAAGACGCTCTACCTCTGTGTCAGAAAAACAGCACTTGAAAGATTAAATTGATATTATAAATTGATGTGCTAAGTTAATTGATAAACTAACCATAGATAAATTAAATGGATTTAATTGGATATAGAGAATAAAATTATTAGGAAAATCCAACAATTAATTTTTGTTTGAAAGTCTATGTTTATGAAACGTAAAGATTTAAAATTAATGATTTATTTCTATAAAAATTAAATTATTCTTAATCTTACACAAAAATTTATCAGGTCGAATAATCTGTTTACCATTAGAAGCCGTTCTGATTTAAGGATTTCCGATGATAGAATCGGAAAGAGTCATCTACGATAATAATGTTATGCCCGCACCCCACCTCAGATGGCTGGCCCTGGTGATTTGTTGTTGTTGTTGTTTCTAATGGCACTTGCCTATGGACAAGCTCGCTGCTGGACCCAGCAGCAGATTTCAGCCGAATGAAGCGTCTCTTGTTTTCAAGTAGCGCCAACTAGGGCCAAGAGTACGACTTTTGCTACACACTCATCACATTCGCTTGCAGAACCCCTTTTTACAGGGGGGCACATTCACTCATCTCACAGATAGCACACAGAATAACAACCATGCCCGAACCAGGACTCGAACCCGGGACCTCCTGAACACGAGGCAGACGCGCTACCTCTGTGCCAGCAAGCCGGCTCCTGGTGATTTAGATGGATAAAATGATTCGGTGACATCATAAGCTTGATGATTTTTTTTGGAGACAAGAATACACCCATCAAAGCAATGATGGTGACCATCTTGACTCTCTTAATTTCCCTTCACACTAATTTATTTTTGTTTTCCACACTACAGAAGATTTCAATGCCTACTGTGAGACACATTTCTTACCATTGGAAATCTATGATTTAGATGGATACAATAATTGGGAAACATCACGTATTTGTTGGATTGATTCTTGTTGGACACAAGAAGAAATCTGATGAAGTTCCATTATTAAGCTTATTATATTTGGGTTTTTTAAAAAACTCATAATACTTATATATGAGATAGACAGCTTGATTTATATTTCTGGTTATAAAAAAATTGCACTAGATGCTAAGTTAAAATTATCTAATACACAAGATCTAACTATGTCGAGAAAATAATGGGGGAATACATTAAAAAACATTTATTACAGTGAACACACTTTCAGAACGTTTGTATTCGTAGATATACTTTTACACCTTTCAGAGAGGATTTTTGTGTTATTATACATACAGTAATTACAATCATACACAGTAAAAAGATGCGTAGTAGAAAGGAGTATGTTTATTGTTTCAATATTCAGTTAATAAATAAAATCATATGATCTCGATTACATAATCATGAATGTAGATATTAAGAGAGAAGACTATCTCAAAGTAATGAGATAATCTCCATACTTTGAGGAAAAATCATATATTGAGGAATGAATGCATTGATTTTTATTGTAAAAAATCTAGTGTCAATACGAATATTGTAATTAAATGCATACATTTGAAGCAATTTTAGAATTTGATACAAGAAAAAATGTAGAAATGTGACTAATAATTTTCTAAATTCCTTAACGATTAGATAGCTTGCTTATTTATTTTTCCATGCGGATTTAAAAAGGATTCAGGTACTAAATAAACTAATAGATTAAATTCGAAATTAGCATTGACTCTGCTGATAAAAATAATGATTTCAATTTTTATTTATTAACTTTTAACGATGGAAGAAAATACTCATTTTAAATTTATAAAAACGTTCTGTATATCTTTGTAACAATGAGACGTATTGCTGAAAATTATACACAATTGTTTTCAGCTGAGGGAGAAAAATGTAAAAAATAATTGGATTCACTTAATTTTTTTTAAAAAAATAAGACTTTAAAAATGATAGATAAGTGATTTTTATGCAATAAATGTTTTAGAACAGAGAGATAAAATGCTAAAATCTCGTCTAATTTTTAATTAAATAACACTGTCAGAGAAAAGTGAATATTCCCACCCACGAGATGTATTTGTGCTAAAGTTAGTAAAAATCCACACAAGACACACACACACACACACACACACAACATACGCACACACACACACACACACACACACACACACACATTTACTGTTGAAGTTAATAAAAATAAACCTTATTAGTAGAAATCCTTTTCTAACCCTAAACAAGTTTGTAAGAAGATATAAAAAATGCTCTTATAAGAACATATCTATTCAAAATTTTATATTTGATATTATTATATTGATATATTATTGTAAACTAGGCAATTGCAGTATTAATTCATATAAATAAGGAAATAAAAATATTAAATATGGTGAGATTTTGAAATAAATAGCATAAATAGCTTTTAAATAATTCATGTTCTTGCCGTCAATTGTTTCACTTAACGTTTACTTTCCGTTCATTTTCTATAAAGAAACCTAAATATTAAATTTGCTGTTGATTATCAAATGTATTACGGCAGAAGTTTTTTTCTGTTTAGTATAGCGAAAGCAGCAAGTGTTTGTTCTGTGAAAAGTGATAAAATTTAATTCTAGCACAAAAGCACAGTTTAAAAAAAAAGAAATTTGTTCATTATTACTCGATTATTGAATTTTGTTACACCCTTTTTAGCTTTCAATCCTTAAAGTATGCTGAAACCTAAATTAATTATCTTGATTCTAAAACCTAAATTTAGCGTCCAAGCTTTAAGTTTTATTTATTACTTTAAGCAAATGTGCACTTAACTAAAGTAAAATATGTATATTCTACGAAATAATGGGTTAAAAATGACAGAAATAATGTTTTATCTCTGCACATTACTTCCCAAAAAGAGAGGAAAAAGTATCACCGAAGCAATAAATTGAATTTTGCTAATAACTTACTCTAGATGTTTTAATACCCATTCGATCCGCGAGCGTTTTAAAATTGATCAAGATACATTTTCTCGCCCAATGGAAAGCAATCCCCGAAATAGAATTTCACAGCATTCAATTACACCGAAAGCACCGGGTCTTCCGTTCATAGCTGTCTCTCCTAATTGTACATTAGGACAGCTTTCATTACGCCCATAAAAAGGAAAAGCGCAGCATCCATAAAAGATAAAACCTACTATTTAGAACTGTTCCTTTTTGGGATTGCAGTTAATGTCACTGTACTATCCTCTTAACGTGGTGCCAAGAAGACTGCTATCGTAAATTCAAGGCGGTTTCTTTCCTGTGCTTGGCTTACTCCGAGACGATAAGGGATGCGTTCCCATGGCAACATAGGCCGCTTTTCCAATGAACCGACAGTGGTCCCAAAGTTGTTCTGTTTTCCTTTACATCCCTCCCCTCCCTCCCCGTGTCTTGGACTCTCAGGGGAAGGAGGCTCATCAGCAAACACCATAAACAAACGAGTTGACTGGTTTTTCTTTACTCGCGTCTAGGTTTTTTTTTCTATCCCTCCCCCTCCCTGTGGTAGCCTGAGTACCTTCCAACGTTTGTGGTCAAGAAACAGCTCTTTGGGAAAGAAAAATGACCAATGGTGGGTTGGGGCATCAGGTGTAGTTGACGCATGGTGTGCTTCGGGCAGAGAGCAGACGGAACAGCAAGAAAGCCAAGCACCCATTATGTGATCGTAAATGCTTATGTAGTCCTTTTGTGGTGATAGCCTCTTCCATTTGCAGAAATCAGACAGATTTCAGACAATTGAGGAATTATGAAACATCCTGAGAGAGAGAAATGTCTAATGCAGTGCATTGTAGCATTAGAAATTTGTAGGAATGAAGTTACAGGAATTCTTATATTAGAAACTAAAATGCGATTGGACAGAAATAAATGAATGCAATAATATTGTTGGTATCGTAAAATAGATTTATAAATGCTAATATTTACAGAAGTTCTTATAATTTTTTTTAAGAAATTTTTTGACCGATTGATGATATATAACTTAGCAAAGTGACACATAGTAAATAGGAATATTGGCCAGAGTGTAACAAATAATACAGGCATCTAGGATTTAATTTATTTTAAGAGGTATATTTACTTTAATTATGAGTCAAACTAAATAAAAACCCAAAGGAAATTTGGTTTTTAAAAAGATTATTAGAGAATATTAAACAGCATTTTTCAAAATAAATATCTTATATATTTAACATTTATGGTTGGTTAATATATGCTACGCCAAGTGCAAAAAATATTTCAAATGCATAGATATTTATTTAAATTTATTTATCTGTTGATTTTTAAACATTATGATTAGGAATTTAAATTACATTTAAATTCTGAAGATTGATTAAGGATGTCAATAAGGTATTAGATGCAAAACTCAAAAGATGTAACGTAGATATACGCATACGTACTAAAGAATACAACATATATACACACTTGAAAATTCATTCATATATATTAATATGTTATCCATGCTTTTAATTTGAATTTATAACTTACAAACTACTAAAAATTAGAAGAAATAACTTCAGTATTTTTTTGAAAACAATATAGTTTTTTTAAAATACCGTTTGCTAAGAACGTTTAATTAATTAACAATCATAAGCAAAAAAAATGGCATTAGGGTATACAAATATGTGTGCTAAATGTAAATTAAATGAAAAAGGTATGTAAATCAATTTAAAGAATTAATACCGGATATTTTTACCCTAAAAGTTAAAGAACATTTAAATACCTTTTCTTTTATATCAGTTCTATTTTTTAAAATTCACAGAAAACGGGAAAATAGATACTAAGCAAAAAATATAAATAGCAAAGTTTTGCAAAAATGCTTTTGAAGCTTTTAAATATATTTTTATTATTGCAAATTGATTGAATTATTTCCCCTGAGAGTATTCTTCAAAGAAAACAAAATATCGTTTGGGGAATTGAAGAAAAGTATTAGCTCTTTTTCGAAAATGCAAAGCTGCCATATAAATTTGAAATATTTGTATTTTTCTTAAACAAAGCAAAAATATTTATTTAAATTCTTAGAATTTTTCAACAAGTAAAGAAATAACGATATTCAACGATTGTTCTTCAAAAAAGAGATACATTTTTAATCAAATTTCAATCTTGGTAAAAAGATAAAATGTTTTAATTTAATTAAATTTTTTATCGAGAATTGAATTAAGAAATGACTACTTACTTTAGAACCGTATATATGTAACATAAAAAAAGACGCTTTTAATGAGTAGTTTAAATTCAATTCGCTTAAACTTTTTTGCTCACTTAATCATTTAAATTGTAGTGCTTCAACTCAAAAATTTTGCGAGAATAATGCAGTTAAACTAAGGGGAAAAAGTTTATTTTTTCCTACGTGACTCGCATTCTTAAATCTTTCAAGTTAATCCCAGCAAATCAAGAACTTTTCAATTCTAACTTTAATCAATTAAATTTCTCAAAGAATAAACACACATCATGTGTCTTCTTTTCTTTAAATAATTATTTTCTCTGATTAAAGAAAAGGATTTAGCTGACGAAACGTTAGCACAATATCGATTCGTGATTTGACTTCTCAAATTGTTTGGTTCCCCGTGGAATGGAGCTTGCTTCCGCTCAGGATCTTTTAGTTAATTACTAAAAAAGAAATTTGTAATCAAAGCCTAATGGATTTGAATGTAAAGAACCAGTAAGTAAATACCACTGGGGAGTTTTAAAGGTAAGTGTTCATAATCGGAAAGTAAAGCAGTGTCAGGAAAGATTTCGCCTTCTGAATCTTAAAATATGTTAAATAAGACAGCGAAGCTTTTGCTTCCGATTCAAAATTAAATGCACTTAAAAGTTCGTCGACTCACATAGGATTTAATTTATTTTCACAACTTTAATTCTCATCAGGATTTTTTAATGAATAATTAGCAAAAAGCGTGCGAAGGGAAATCCTTTCCAAGAGACTGATATCACAAATTAGATTTAATACTAAAGTATCACTAAACCAAGGAATTTGTTATCATTGGGTTTCGTATAAAAAATCACAGCCTTCTGAACAATTACGACACTTTTTTTCATTTCTAAACAATATAACGTATTTTATTAAATATAATATATAATAAAGACACATTACATTCAAATTTTCTTAAATTATATCGATTTTTAATATTCAATGTGTTTTATTGCATGCAAAACTATTTACCGCAAATTATTTATCTTTTTAAAAATACTCATAATTATAAATATTCATTTTAACTCTGTCAATATTGAATAGCTCCAAATGCCTGCTTAACGAAACTACTATGGTTACTCGAGAAGCCTCGATATAGTGTGTAAAAAGAATTTTTTTAATTTTGTTAATTATAATTGATTGAATACTCGTGGTGTGTAGTTTGCTCTTTAGAGATTCCCTGCAAAATAGGTTTGGTGGACAGAAAGACTTTTCTGAAATCTCTCAAGAAATATCCGAGCATATATTTGTTTAATAAACTTAAACTATGCTGGATTCTCTTTCTTATATCAACCTTTTGATGTTTGAATTTAAATTTACAACTATGACCAAAATAAAAGTTTTTTTAAATAAATTATTATCATGTCGGAACATGATGCCAGTTTTCGGATGAGGTTTTTGGTGTCATCATAAATCCGTAGGCGAAAAATAAAAGTTTTACTATCTGCACGAGCATTTAAAAAATCAACTTTTAGTAACGCGTTGCCATTGCATTTACAAAACTATGATTTAAAAAAAAGGCTAATTACTGACGCAAATGAATATACGAAAGAAAATAAATAGAAAATGTGATATGTTTTAAAACAATAAATGCGGGACAAAGTTTTTTTTGATTGTGTGCAATACTAAAGTGCCACATTCAATGAAATAATAAAAAACAAATAAAAATATAATTTAACTCGCACGAGAACGTGGTGCTTGACCGTTCAAGAAATGATGTTCTGACATGATGCATTGAAATATGCATAACAGATTTCATTTTAATCTTTTTTGGTGTTAGATTTATAGTAATAATGAATAACCGGAAAAAAAGCATTATTAAGGAAATCATTAAAACAGTCTTTTATTAGATAGTGCCTTGAGATTATACTGTTTTTCTTCAAATATTCTATATCATATTTGTAGAAAAGGAAAAATATAGTTAAATCAAAGAACATATAAACTATTTTTGAAACAGTTTTTCTTTTCATAAAAATTTTAATTATTCGACACTTAATAAAACTGTAAAATAATCGCAAATTGATGGAAATAATCAAGGAACGATCAAGAGAGATATGAAAATACACATGGATCTGTTAATAGCATTGATTTATATAAATATTAAAAATCCATTTCACTATATAAAAAATGATAATCTTTCTTTTCTTTTATGCTACAAGATACCCTTAATTTATATACTAATTTTTATTTTAATGACCACTGGGGACTTTTAAATAAGATTACTGTCTACTGGTGGTCAGATTTTAATTTCAACATTGGAGGAGTCAGATTTGAACATTTTGTTCCGATGCGTATGTAAGTCATATCATATGACATCTCAAAAAAAAAACAGCAGTCTAGAGAAATTATTTGGTCATGAATCAAATATATATGTTCATGTTCAGATGAAACCTTATGTTGCTTCAAGCTGTGAAATTAATATAATTAAACTGTAGTGATAAAACTTATTTCTTTTAAATGAACAGATTTATAAGATTCAATAATTTCATAGATTGTTTGATGATTTTTTTTCAAAATCTCTATATTTGAATTCGAAAACTAGCAGAAAACAGAAGGAGAAGGAATTGATGGAATTAATATTTAATTGTTTTTCAGTAAATCTTTTTATTTTCTAGAATTAATTTTAGTTTTAACATCATGATTTTTCTAGGCTCTTTTGATAATAGTACGACATAATACAGACATAACTGATATAAATGTAAATCATTCATTGTTATATACATTTGAAAAGAGTTTAAAAGTTCTAAGAGAGGCTAGAAAAATCATAATTTAAAATGGAAGATCTGAAACTGAGCAAATGAATACTTAATTAATGGAAAGTGACAAAACAACAATTGTTTATTCTCTTGTAATTCCAAATGTGCATTTAATTTCCTGTTGAAAGGACCAATTTTACTAATTCGACGAACGCATTTGTAAATTGCTTTTTCCAAAAGCCTATCATTGAATTCAGTTTCGAAAACGATTCAGATGTCACTTTTAGGATGTCGTCCTTTTGAATTGAATGAGAAGCGGCATACTTATTGATTATAAGAATGGATCTCACAAACTGAACAATAAACAACACAAAGCTATATAGAGGTTATTTTCATCAGAATTGTAAATCTAGGTAGATCTAGAAAAGTAAAATTTTGGAGATAATTTGGAAAAGTGCCAGCAATTAGAATTGAATTCTAGTTATGGTTGTGAAAACTTTTCATTGATAAATTTGGTAACTTATTATGGAATGTAGAAGTGATATTTATTTGTAAGAATTTAATGAATATTGTTTGTTAATTGTTTGTAATAGTTAAACGAAGATTTAAATTATTTGGGAAGAAAATAATTATTCTATATAGCAGAAAACTTAATCTTATTGAGGCAGTGTTTTGTTACTTAATATTCAAATAAAGTTTATGATGCAAAATTTTTGTAATTATTTTTTGAGGCAAATATTTTCCAGAAAGGTTTCTATTTTTATCATAAAAAGATTCCCATAAATGTACTTTTCATGACTAAATGTCCTTATTTTTTTCTTCAAATAATTTTATTTATTTTTTTGTTCTTTAATTTAATTTATTAGTTTACAAAAATTAAAGGTACTCTCGTTAAAATAAGCATAAATATAGTGAGTAAATGAGATTTGTAGGAAAATGGAAGATCCAATGGATAGAAACATTTGTTTCATATCCCAAGACTACAAAATTTCAGCGATTCTAGTTGACAAAAGTGACTTAGAAGGATGAGCAGATTTCCAGAATTCTTTGATCTTGATTTCCGTCTTCTTAGATACTTTTTTATTCCATTTTTTCCACGTGTATGTGAGTTTTGTGTTGTTTTTTTGAATGCACTATTTTATTTTAACTCATATTGCAAGTTGACTGATGATGTGGAGAGTTAAAGTTTAAAAAACTTTGAGGAATGGCACAAAGAATATTTTATATGAAGTCATTAAATGTGACATATATTATCTACCGTTGCCATTTTATAACTATAATAAATTAAATTCAATAACAAATATAAAAAGCGTTTTAGTGCAAAAAATATTACTTTGAAAGAAAAAGAGTTATCAATTTTAAGTACAAAATAATCTATTTATTCATCCGAATTTAATGTCTAGACATCTTAAAATAAATAACACTTGTTCTAAAGTACTTTATTGTTAATTAAAATGTCCCCCCCCCCAATATTATGCGCTATTATCACTTAATTCACCTTTTAAATTCTCAAACGATCCGAATTCACTTTATAGTTAAATGTAAATATCTTTTCCATTGATCTTTTCTCTCATTACTATTTTATCTAAGTAAATTCATTATGACGCATGCGCAAAGGTGCGGTGGATTTTCGAAACCGTGAATAAACAATTCATTATTTTCTATTTACATCCAACTTGTAATTATTCTATTATCTCTGTTAATTTTCATGTCAACTTGTGATAACGCTATTAGTTGTCAGGTAAATATCACAATCTAAACTTGTTAGTAGACACTTAGCAAACGATCTTCTTTCAGACAGTTTATAACTTCAACTATTTTTATTTTTATTAAAATAATATTAAAGATAAAAACAAACGAATTTTTTCTCTGATAAACATTTTTTTTATTAATATTACTATCATGTCAGAGCATGACGTTGTTTTTCCTTTTTTTGCATTATAGCTGATGATCCATTGTAAACCTTTTGGAATCTGGCAAAGCTTTGTAATAATTGTTGTTAAGTTGAAAAAATAAACATGCTGATGGAATTCTAAAATGCTTGGAGTATTATTTTAGTTTTAAATATTAAATATGCTCTGAAAACTACAGTTTAAAGATTAAGAAAACGGATAGTTTTCTAGAAAGTATGTAAAAATTAGCTCTTAAAAAATTATGCATTAGCTTATAGTGTAACACAAAAATAATTTTTTTGTAAATGTTCAAAGTAAATACATTTACTACTAACACCATCTTATTTTATCATCTGATTTTTTTTCTTAATCTAAGTTAAAAAATATTGCCTGTTCTGATTATACATCTGTTTTGATTTCTGCCAAATCTTTTTCCATATTTTCAACCGCATAAAAAATCTTCATCAAATAATAATTTATGATATTAGATGCTAAATGGAATGCAACTGCTTATATTAATTGTTTTCTGTTCTCGGCTAAAGTCAGTAAGATCGAAAGACAGTCTTACAGTAAAATTGAAAATTCTTACTTTTCAATCTTTTTTTATCAAACAATATTTTGTAATATGTTTAATCTTAATGCGATTAGTAGCTTTATTCACACGCCTTAAACGTAATCTTGAAAAAGCGTTTCATGACGGAGAACGATGTCATGAAAAAAAATAACGATTCTAGCGATGAATGTTGCCTCATAAATTATGATATTAGGTTAAAAATCAGGTTAGTTAAAATCCTCATAAATTATGATATTAGGTTAAAAATCAGGTTTGTTAAAGTCCTCATAAATTATGATATTAGGTAAAAAATCAGGTTAGTTAAAATCCTCATAAATTATGATATTAGGTTATCAGCACATTCAGTATTAGCATTCACCACAAAAATGAACAAAAAAAAAATTGAGGAATTGTTAATTTTAATTAAATTTTTCTTTGTTTGTATAAATAATTATTTCTTTATTCGTTTCCAGAATAAGCTGCTTGGAGTTACTTCTACCGACAAGCCCCGTGAATTCTTCGTTCCCAGAGAGTAATCCTTTATAGAATTCCAATGTGAACTCTTCACAATTTTACTATACTATTTACTACCGACTATCGGAAAGAGTATTCACCATGCACTAATCAATCATATCTGGGGGTTTTGGTGCCCAAGTATTTTACCAGCATTTTGTGGGAAAGTTTACATCGTCTGTGGTACCCGAGTTCAGTTACTGATATGCGCGTCCCCACGACGGGCAGGATAATGGGTTAATTATGAGATAGGCTGGAAATACGCCTTCATTCAAAACACATATTTTGACCATACCCTTTGTAGCTAACCACCATAACTGACTTCATTTAGTTTATGCACCCTCTCTCTCTCTCTCTCTCTCTCTCTATATATATATATATATATATATATATATATATATATATCCTTTTTTCGAACATACTTTCACTTTACATCCCTCCCCTCTCATCCGGTGACGTGAAATCTTATGTGAAGACTGCCTCCGGAAGAAGACTCATCAGCAAACACCATAAACAAACGAGTTGACTGGTTTTTCTTTACTCGCATCTAGTGTTTTTTTTATCCCTCCCACTCCCTTTGGTAGTCTGAGTACCTTCGGACGATTCTGGTCAAGAAACAGCTCTTTGGGAAAGAAAAATGACCAATGGTGGGTTGGGGCATCAGGTGTAGTTGACGCATGGTGTGCTCCCGGCAGAGAGTAGACGAAAAAGCCAGAAAGCCAAACCCCGATTATGTGATCGTAAATGCTTATGTAGTCCTTTTGAGGCGATGAATTGTATGAGGGCTCTTGATAGTCTTTTCCATTTGCAGAAATCAGACAGCTTTCAGACAATTGAGGAATTATGAAACATCTTGAGAGAGAGAAATGTGTAATACAGTCTCTTGTCGCATTACTGTTGCAATTGCTGTATGAAGTTTTCAGGAATCAAGTTTTATGAATTTGTATATTAGAAACTAAAATGAGATTGGACAAAAATAAATAAATATATCAATAACTTTTGGTAAGTTAAAATTGGTTAATGAATTTTAATATTTACAGTGGTTTTTATAATTTACTTTATTGATTGATGCTATATAATTTAGAAAAGTAAACACATAGTAAATATGATTACTGTCTAGAATGTAGCGAATAATGCAAGCATATAAGACTGAACTGTCTTTGAAAATAATATTTACATCGATTATGAATTAAACTAAATAAAATCCTAAAAGTAATTAGATTTTTTTGAGGGAATATTATAAAATATTTTACCGCATTTTTCACAAGAAATGTCTTTGATATTTAACATCATTTATGGTTAGTCAGTTAAGTTATGATATGCAAATTGGAAAAATTTCTTCAAATGCATAATTATAATTATTTATTAACTGTTTATTTAAGTGTTGATTTTTAAAATTATGATCATGATTTTTAATAAATACTCGAACATAAAAATAATCAATACAATATGATGGGTTTTTTGTGTAAATGCTCAAAATAAATAAATTTAGTACTAACATCATCTTATTTTTTACATAATAAAAGTTAAAAAATATTGTTTGTTTTGTAAATAAATTAGTTTTCGACTATTGCTAAATTTTTTTCAATATCTTCAATTGCATTAAAAAACTTCATTGGATAATCTATGAAGCTAAAAGTAACACAATTGCTTATATTAATTATTGTTTGCCATATATATATATATATATATATATATATAT
>JAOUZG010019159.1:8070361-8097129 GCA_026289955.1 Argiope argentata | reverse complement strand
ATTTCAGATTTTAAAAGATTTATTATATCTAGATGCAAAACAGAGAGAGTTATAGATGTTAGATTCGAAGTAAAAAAATTGAGACTCTAGAAATACTAAAATTTATTAAATACTAATGAAATATATATATAAATAGTACTAAATATTATAATACTAATAAAATTTTAATAAATAATACTGATACTACTAATAAAATTCTAATAAATAATACTGATACTACTAATAAAATTCTAATGAATAATACTGATACTACTAATAAAATTCTAATAAATAAATAAATTATTAATGAATAAATATTAAAAAAATGTACACATTTTTTATTTATAAGCTATTATTATCTATTAAATTTTGGTGTACATAAATAAATTTGAAATCTATTATTGCAATGAGCGTAAATGTATCTCTTCATAATACCATCTTCTATTTAATATTATTTTACAATTATATTACCACATGAAAATATAAAAAAATACGAATCCATACATAAAGTTCCTGAATTAAACGAGATCGAAAAGTTTCCTCTTGGGCAACTAATTACTAACAACATATGTGTAAAAATTAGACCATTTGTGTATTTATTTATTTATCTGTGAGTTAAATGAAAAATAAATAAATCTGTATTTTAGTTTATTATGAAATAAGTTCTATCTGTTTCGTCAATTTTCCTCAATTAATGGAGACATGAGTAATCTTTCAATTATAATTAGACATTAGAAATTCATATGTTATAGGAATTGGAAATTCATATGTTATATGAATTAGAAATTTATATGTTATATGAATTAGAGATTTATAAATTATATGAATTATAAATTCATATGGTATCCCTAGTAGCACACAAATATTGTAAAATATTGTATGGTATTGCTCAATATTCGCAATATTGTTGTATATTGTACAATATTTGATATCATATAGTATCTAACAATAATATACAATATTGTGCAAAAAGATATATGCTACCTGGGATATAAATTGTAAATGTTTTACTTTAAATATAAAATTAATATCTGAAAAAGAACAACAATAGAATAAATGAAAAAGAACAGCCAAAAAAACACATATATTGTTAAAATTAAATAAATAATTATCTAAATAAAACACATCAACACTTTTACCGAATGAAGAAAAATATTTTTTAACACTTTTTTTTAAATACGTAATAATGTAAGGCTTTTGTTTAAATGTTGATATACCTATTTTAATAAAATAATATTGCTTCACCTTGATTTAATTCAGTTGATTAAATAACTTATGCTTACGCATAAAAAGCATTTGCATAAGAAGAAGAGATGGGATTCGGTATTTTAAAACTCGGTCAGGTAACGATGGAAACAACTAAGCCAAATTTTCACAAATTTCACTGAGTCAAATTTTCATTTTAGAAAATTCACCTGCATTTAAACTGATCCTTAATTTAATATATACTGCGCTCTTAACCCTTATTAAAGCAACCTTATTCATATATCAAATAGTTGATAAACATAAATTATTTTCTCTATATAGTATAAAAGTCTGCTCTAATATAGTTTTGTAAAACATTGTTTTGCTATAATATTGTTTTCTTAATATTGTTTTCTTAATATTGTTTTATTACATCATTGTTTTCCAAAACAAAAAGGTTTGTTTTACAATTCTGACATTCGATTTAATTATCTTATTTCTGTGCCTGGATAATCGATTGAATTGCAGAATCATTTTAATTTTTGACAATATGGTTAAGGGAAAAATAACCAATAAATTTTAAGTTTTCAAACAGATTCAAAATATCCATTGGCATTTTATATATTTTATATATTGTATGTTGCAAAAGAAACATTTATGTTTCAATTATAAAGTTAAATCTTAATCATATAGTAATCATATAGTAATATTTATACTTTACTACAAGAGGAACAATAAATTTGTTGCATTAAATATTTTTTTTATTTAAAGAATTACATATTTGGTAAAACCAAAACTAGTAACTGACAAATTTTGCTTTTCTAAAAACATTTTTTAAAGTGTTTTTATAAGCACGCTTTACCAATATTTTTACAAATGACTACGAAGTATTTTGACATTCGTAAAAAAAAACAGATTTTGAAAAATTGCAATGCATTCAAACTAAAATAATTCACAATTTGAGTTACGTAGAAACAAATATTCTCTCATTAAAAATACCTGGGACTGTCCAAAATACGAATAAGTAACAAAGGAAATTTTTCTTCTTGTGTTATTACTATGAACACCACAAAAATGTTTTTATTATTTTGCTTTAGTAATATTTTTACAAAGAATCCCACAGATTTTGAATTCATCTAATCTGTGAATTAGATGAATTCTGTATTCATCAGATTCAATGAATAGTGTTTATCAACGGATTTTTAAATGACCACATTTCAATGATTCCATCTCATTAAGGAGTAAGATGCGGAATGATAAGCAGACCTCCTCCATTCACCTTTGCCCCCCCCACCTTCCCACCATTAGATACTTTTCAGTTCAATGTTTTTACATGTGCACGTGAGTGTTGTGTCATTTCTAACAGCATTTTATTTCAACTAGAAATTTCTGACTGGTAAGGCTAGTTCAAGTGGTAAAAATGGTGTAGTCTGTAGAAAATTCAGGTGTAGTCTGGAGAAAATTCTAATAATATCATTAATTATTGTGATCAAGAATCGGAAAAGAGGGAATTGAAATATTGCTGAAAAATAATATAAAAAATAAAACTTTTAATAAAAATATTACCTAATTTTAAGA
The DNA here is from genome assembly GCA_026289955.1 of Argiope argentata. Classification (NCBI taxonomy): domain Eukaryota; kingdom Metazoa; phylum Arthropoda; class Arachnida; order Araneae; family Araneidae; genus Argiope; species Argiope argentata. The sequence goes on along the minus strand of JAOUZG010019159.1, from coordinate 8,094,387 downwards.
ACAGATTTAAAAAAATTAATCTTTATAACTTAATGTTTACCTTTCATGCCCCTTATATTAAATAAAAATTAATCTGTTATATTTTACCCTCCATTAGCTCCTTTTTACATCTGGATTACTAACTATTAGTAATGTTTACTTTAAAAAAACGCGAGTCTTTATTGCCGTTCTCGTTTCTCCGCTTTACAACGGAAGGAGGGGTGCAGTAGCTACTGAGGGTATGGACCCCTCAGCACACGGGGAAAGAAGTCTTTCTTTCTCAAACACGGCATAAACCCTTTTTATAAGGCGGACTTCATTCATGCTTTTTATTCATTCATCCTCAGATCATAAATTAGATCTGGAACAGAGAACTATAACCTCTGACCCAGTACCCCCAGTGGTGTTACTCCTGACATGGAAGACTTTGTGACCACACAGATTTAACGTGTGCCAGGAATCATATGCCCAGAGAGTCTCAGCCGAATGGATGCGAATCGAACGCCCTGCCAACCAGGCTATCCCGTCCAATACATTCCGGTCTTCATTGTTAAATGTAAACATCTACTTTCATCTTTCCTCTCACCCCTATTTTGTCGAATTAAACCCATCCTAGGTCATGCGAAAAAGCATGAATTGATTATAACGTGTTGTCAAACAGTACCTTAATATTCATCCAAAAATATTTCAAATTCTATGCTATACTTTGTGGGGATTGCTTTACATATAAGCCAGATAACATCCCTCGGACTGAAGTGCACTTTTGGCCCAACGGATTTATTACTCGGCTGCTAACCATAAGATTGGGAGTTCGGGCCTAGCGCTATCCGCTACACCTAAAAAATGGTAACCCGGCGACCGACCTTGGATAAACGCAACCTTCGCACGTAGCTTCGTTCAACTGTCGTGGCGCCCTCTATCGGCGACTCAATGCTCTAGACGCGCATTAAATACGACAATTATTAACTGCACCAACACTTCACATAAGTATCGTTTGCCAAAACTCACTGGGGAGATACTCTGTTGTGAATGCTATACATATAAGCCAGATAACATCCCTCGGACCGAAGTGCACATTTGGCCCAACGGATTTGTTGCTCGGCTACTAACCATAAGATTCGGAGTTCGGGCCTAGCGCATACGCTACACTTAAAACATAATGGATATACATAATGGAGGATATGCATATACATAATGAAGAAATCCCCTTCTTAAAAATACATGAGATAACCTGATATACTAAAGAATATCGTATAAGAAAAAGAATTATTTTTATAATCATTTATATCCTTTCACGAACTTCTATTTGCCAAATAATTATGTTCTATTTACATAAGCATGAAAAAAATCTCATTTCTTCATTCCCGGCCATGAGTTAAATAAAAACACCTCTTACTTCCTTAAGAGGACCGAAACAAGAAGGTAAAAAAAGAAAAAAAAAATGTAATATGTGACCTTATCAAACATTTTTTCAACACATATATCATTGTGGTAAAAAGAGAATTCCGAATATTGTTTACCTAACTAGCCTCCGGCCGCATCTTCTCATCTGTTGATTACACCAAACGACAAAGAAGGAGGGATGTACAAAGAAATTCATTACGAAACCTTCTTTACCTGGCAGAGGAAAGAAATCTTTCGTCTCGATAGTCGCGAAGGGTGGAGAAAGAAGAAAAAAAGAAAATCTTCTTAGAGGAATCTCCAATGAAAAAGTTCGTGTGAAGTTTTTACATTCGGTAGAACAAACGAGGGGCGATTTTGGAAAATTAAATTTCTTCTTCGTTAGGCTTTCGAGGCCACCCTTCTTTTGCTTCCTCTCTGGAACTCTTCTAACCGGGAATGACGACAGAAGTCAGGGGGGCGTGAGATTAAAATTGGATTTTGTGCAAAAACCCGAAAATGAGTTATTTCTTACCAGTTGCTTAGGCATACTGATGGAAAAGTGACAAGAAAGTGAAATTTTTATAATAAGGAAAGGCACAGCAAGTTTTGAAATTTTATTATGATGGTAAGCTGGGTGTTAAAATGTGAGAAAAATATGCAGCGTTCTGTTTTAAAAAAATAATGATAATGTAAAACTCCCCACATAGACACATATGCTATTATATTTAATGTTAATTTGCTGGAAAATTTATAAAATATTGTATTTATTTCAGAAAGATGCAAAATAAGATGTCCCATTATTATAGACATTGATTGTTTTAGCAATAAATTCTAACAATGAGTAAAGTATTTGCAAATGATATTAATTAATAAAAAATTCCAATATTTTTTATTTTATAAATAATGTTCATTGAAGTTACCAAGTTTTACACAAGTTCATGCCAATTGCACAAATGGGAGGTTTCTGTATCAAACTTTCTTAATCGATTTTTTTTAACACCTTGATAAAAAAAATATTGATGCACTCTTCAGAAGAATTGGAAGTAGAATTAAAGAAAAGAATCTGAAACTAAGAAAAGATATTTCTATATAATTTAATCTGGTCAGCATGAGGTACACATATGTGTACTCTGGTTTAAATGCGGCATCTGTCTGCATGGGGCACACATATATGTACTCTGGACTGCATGCGGCATCTGTCTGCATGTGGTACACATATGTATACTCTGGTCTGCATATGTTTCACATATATGTATTCTGGTCTGCACATGGTACACATATATGTATTCTGGTCCGCATATTATTTATTCTGCATGTTGGTGACAATGCACAAATCTGTGTGCATTGTCACCCACATGCACATACATATGCAATAATTTCAACTTTGTTACCCTCTTTAAATAATTTTTTAATTCATCTTCTCTGTAACTTTAATTTCTGATTTGCTCAGGCTTTTAATTTTACCACTGCATCAAAATGCTGTTTGCAAATTTCTACAAAAGATATTGAAATTTTCAAATAATTTCAGGATAGTATTTATGGTGTTAAGAGTCTGTCCTGGGAATGTGAAAACTAAAAATATTTAGGAAAATCTTTACAGTATAAGGAATCTGCATCGAGTAAGATAAATCAATATATACTTTTATGTATGTTTTTAAAGGATAATTTATTAAAAATATTCTTTTATTTAATTTATCCTTATCTACATTTAAGTCTTGTAGATATGAAATTTAGCAATTTGATTTAAACTAATTTCCCAAAGAACTAACGACAATACATTGCGTCATTTGTCTTTAATGAAAATTTCTACTCTGCAGAAAATTCCTAACAGCCAAATAAACATACAAGAAAGTGAGCTGATGTTGCATTTTCATCCAGTTCTAAACTATATTTAAAGCTTTTTGTTCCTAACTCATCAGGAAGTTAGTTGAAATTCGATTGCAAAAGTTGCACCGAACAAATAGAAAAAGAATAAAGCGACTTAATAAAAAGTTTTAAAATGCAGAGCCACAGATTGATGACTATTTTATAGATTACCCGCCCCGGGTACAAAGAAATGAGAATGAGATGCTTCCGGCATGGTGGGTGGATCTGAACATCCTTGAGGGCGCACTATTAGGCTGGGATATGCTCCTCACATCGAAACTGGGACGTACTTCCGTCGGGAATGGTTATAGCCTGACCGGGGATGACCCTTAGGACTCAACCAAAATCCCCGCCAGTATTGCTGTTGAGGCGTTCCTGTCATTCAGTTTTATGGTTTATATCCGTCTGCTTTCGTGGTGGGTCGGAGAATCTGGTATAACTTACAGATGAACTTTTTGATTTGAGTCAAAAAATTAAGCTGATTAAAAGATGCTAAGAAAACAGAGGGAAATTTAATGTTTGTGAAGAAAACATGGTTTTATAGCACCTTTCTTTAATTTAAGTATTAAAATGCACTTTAGAGTTTTCAGCATGCTTATTAGAAAAGAAAAATGAGACTAGAAAAAAAAAGATTATTTTTCTTTTTTATTTATTGGAATTTTGGACGGTTCTACATACTTTTTATGAGAGAATATTCGTTTCTACATAACACAAATCGTGAAATTATTTTGATGAATGATTTGCGAAATGATGAATTATCATCATTCTTTAAATCTGTTTTGTCGCCTATATGATACTAAAATCTTAGCAAATGTTTGTTGAAATATTAATAAAAAGTGTTTATAATACTATGCATTTTAATCTCATTAGGTTTAAAGTAAATAGCTTCCGTTAATTCGAATTCATATAAAGAATTCAAATAAAATAATAAATGCTTGTCCAATAAATATAAAGTATGATAATGCTGACATTTCCTAGACTAAAGAATTCTATAATTTTGAATAAACTTTTCTACAACATTAATGCTTTTATCACCAGCTTGTGCAATCACAGTAAACACATTAAGCATATTTCACATAAATTTTCTTTATAATGAAACTCCCCATCTCTGTCAACCTGTATTACAATATCGAAATAACATGATTTTAACATCACGATCTCCGAACTTTTACTCTTTGTCACCTAATGCTACAAGAAAGCGAAGGGAAGGAATAATCTTGAAACCTAACGAAGGAGAAATTTAATTTTCCAAAATCGCTTCTCGTTTCTTCTGCCGAATGCAACTTCACACGAACTTTTGCGTTGGAGAATCTTTCTTTTTCTTTTTTTAATGGTGAGGGAGATTTTTTCTTTATTTCTTCTCTTTTTTCCTATAACCCGATGCGGACAGGGTTGCGAAACTATTGAAATGAAAGGTTTCCTTCCTTTCGACAGAGAAGAACGTATCGTAATGAATTTTCTTTGTATCTCCTTCTTTGTCGGTTGGTACGATCAACAGATGGAGAAATGCGGCACAAGTCTGGGTAAGTAAACAACGCCCCAGATTCTGCTTTGCTCCGAAATTACATAGATGAGAGCAAAGGAAAAAAAATGTTTGATTAGGTCATATACTACAACTTTTTTTTGTTACCTCTCATCTCATGGACGGAAGGACAATTTTATCTTTCTTTTGCTCGTGAAATGAAGAAATGGGATTTTTCCGGAGTTTGCTAGGAAGTAGGCTTAACTATTTGGTACACTTAACAAATAAGTTCGTGGAAAAGAATGAACATTAATGAAAAAAAGTAGTCTGTTTCCTTGTCATCTGATTTGCTACAGTTTTTTTGATTAACCTCAGAATCTTTAATGAAAGGGCTTTGGTTTCTTTTATAGATCTGAAATATTTGGGACTCCTTAAATATAAAGAACTCTGCTTATTGTAACAAACTTAGTTTTGTGAAAAATATAATTTTTCTAGCTGAAAATTGAAATACTGTAAAGCAAAAAGAAAAAAAAATTTGATGAACATTGCGTTCATAATTAAACGACCCTACTTAAGAGTTGTCTATAGGCGAACCTATTGTTCAGAAAGTTATGAAATTTTCTACATGACATAATGGAGTGATGAGAATTTCAGCTAATAAAAAAATAGTTCAAAATTTCACCGACAGGGGTAATTTTTTAAATGAATTAAACATTTAGTATATTCTTGACAAATATACTTACAACAAAACATGTTCAACATGACAGCCATCATTCCCTACTATTATCTGGAATCGTTCGACAGTTGACCGTAGTGCGTTCTGGGAAATAATAAGAACATGCTGTGAACAAGTGTGATGGTATCACCAATTACCAGATGCTTTATATGTCCCTAAAGTCAAAAGCTACATGGATTTAAGTCTGGAGACCAGGGAGGTCACAGACCAAGAAAGTGGCGGCTGATGACAGGTTCTTCTGTAAAATGACTATGTAGAACATCTTTTACATAATGGCTAATGTGTGGAGAAGCTCCTTATGTGCGATCAACTGCTAATGTGTGGCCAACAGTGGAGCATGCTATCTTACGATTCCAAATGGTCGTGAAAAATGATGACCGCCATCTCGAACATGTTTTGTTGAAATAAAATTTGTCAAACATAATACCAAATAGGTAATTAATTCGGAAACCCGCCTCTGGTGGCGAAATTTTCAAATAATTTTTTATTTGTTCAAATAAATTACCATCCCTTTATTATGTCCTATACAATGACTTTATGACTTTTTGACTACTTGAACAACTTATTTTATGACTTTTTGAACAATAGTAAAATAACTTTAATGTTGGATCGTATAATTATGGACATCCAGTATCTGCTTTTTGTAGTGTTTATGAAGAATTATAAAAGGGCATAACATACATCATTCTCCGCTCTGAAGCTATAAACTTTAAAATTACTTAATCAATGATTCAAACATGAAGTAGAATACAAATAATATCACCAGAGAATAATGACCTCTCTTTGTCCTTTCCAAAATGCCAAAAAATCCAATCATTTCAGTGGAAATTTATAAATAAGTGACCAGCTATCCCTTATATTGAACAGGTTATTTGTGTTATATAATTAAATTTAACATTTTGACTTCTAAGGGATATATATTATTTCATTGTTATCTTAGAATTACTTCTAGAAAAATGATGCCCCTGAACTAGTTGTAATGAATCCTAGCTGTAAAACTAGGATTGGTTAAAGTTTCATAATTAATAATTTAGTTTTATCTATTTTCCAGAAAAAAATCGTATTTTAATGAAGATTGTTTGTGTATATATCAATATGTTTCTGTTTTTCTCTAGTTTTGATCTACTGTTAAGTAATGAAGAAATTTTTGTTATAAATACTAGTTAAATTCTCTAAATATATAAATAAACTTCCATATTAACAATTAATCAAATTTTTTAAACGAAAAGATTCTTTTAGTGATCATATTATTCTTTTTGTGATTAGATCCCATAATGTAAAAAAGAGAAAGAGTTTAACCATATATTTGTTTATAATTTATAGGTCCATCCTCCAGCTTAAAAACCTCAAAACCCTAAAAAATATTTTTATCTTATTTAGAATCTGTTATCTTTATTTATGCAGAAATTACACCGTAAGACATAATTTCTAAAAAGACTCATAGTTAGAAAATTAATATCAGTATGTAAATAAGCAGGAATATGAAGACACAAAATCCCACAACTGCATAAAAAACAATCATTAAATAAGTAACAGTTGAAGAAAAATTAAGAAGATATTAGGAAAAATGCTATTTCCGAAATTATATATTATAAAATATTTTTATTAAAGCAAAAGAAAATAATGAAATTGGAAGAGAAAAAAATATTCTCAGAATCATATAATTAGACCTTAAATTATTTAGAGTATCAAAATTACTTAATAAGTTGCTGTTTGACTCAGAATTTAACTTGGCACGTTAGTGATAAATTCTCAAAAATTTATTTCCTAACTGATTCGATAACTAAGGAAAAATGGAACGTAACGGAAGTTTGTTTAAAATACTTATAACAATATGAAAGACATTCATAGTTATAATAAGCAGAAGATAATCAAAAAAACCAAAATTGGGAAAACAATTAACGATAGCCTGGTTGGTAAAGCATTGGACTTGTATTCCTTAGGGTGAGAGTTCGAAGACTCTTCAAGTGTGTCTGGCTGGCGCTCGTTAAACCTGTCGCGATCACAAAGACCTCCATGTTGAGAGTAATTCCAATGGGAGTACTGGGCCACCGTTCCTCATTCTTTATTACAGATCTGAATTACGATCTGTGGATAAATGAACGAAATGCATGAATGAAATCCATCCCATAAAAAGGTTGTGTGAGCTAGAAGTCAGACCTCGGGTGTTCAGAAATCCTTCCTGCAGAAGCTATTTCATCCCACCTTCCATTGTAAAGTGGAACACGAGAACAACAAGAGCAACAAATAATAAAGAACATAATTAATAAAGAACGAGGAGACAAATGATAAAGAATAGGATTATATACAAAATTCTTAACAATGAGAGATAGGAAAATTAAATAATGTTTTGAGTACAAAAATACAAGATTGTATATGGTAAGGCATATTATGAATAAAAATATGAAGCACTGCATGCCGTTTTCTTTCACAAAACGAAGAAATAATGTATTATGCGTCGAATTGAAAAGTTACGGAGAAGACAAGTATGTGAAAGATGGTAAAGGTTGATTAAGAGGTGAGAAATAATATAACTCTAAGACGAAAATGATTTGTATGATTGTTTATACGAAACAGTTTTTCATTAGCTACTATGAGTTTCATTATTTACTATGGTTCTTTTCCTTGATCACTAAAAACTAGAGATTTTCTAGAGAGGTTGATAGTTTCCCTAGGCGCCAAGAAAAAATAAAACATCACGATATCTCAGAATCAATGGAGTCGCCGACATTTTCGTAAACATCAATAAATAAATCAGCAGTATCAGTGAAAGAAAAAAGAAAGAAACGCAGCATGGCAATTCATAAACATAATTTCTTCACAGATCTAAAAGAATCGTTTTAGTTTTATCAGTTTTGTGAACTTGACGCATAAATAAGCTTGTGCTTCTGCTACCATAAAGATTCGATTTCCTTAAAAATGTTTCTAGAAAATAATGCAGGAATTTGTATGTGAATTATAACTCATGAGCATTTATGTAAATGAGGATAAAAGAATAACGAACAAGTGAAACTTTTCAAAAGAACATAAACCACGATGAGTGCAATTGCTCTAAATTGGAAATAATATTTATGTTTTGTAGAATCAAAGCTTATTTTGGAAAAAAGCCAATAAAATGTTAAAGTAATGTTTTTAACTTATTGAACAGTACTGTCTATCAATTGATATTGACAAAAAAAGCAATAAAAATTATCGTAATTTATATGCTTTTTTTATCATATATCATAGAAATGAGATTTCAAACAGGATTTAAATTCTACTTTCAAACGTATTTCCCGATATGGTCATTCAGTAAGAATATTAAGCTCATTTCATCTGTTTTAAATAATATTTTTAATAATCCGCTTCCAATTATATATATTTCGTTTTTTTAAAAACAAAATATCAAATAATTACTAGAGGTTTTAGATATGAAAAATATTGGTCATAGCTTGAAACGCATACACAATGCAAAAACTAATTGTAAAATTTTAATTCTGCGGAAGTTAAGGAGCGGAGATTAAAAATTTTATTTTGTCTATGTTAATTATTTAAAAGCTTCTAATATATTTTTTTTTTTCAGGTTGAACAGATTTTTTATTTTTATTTTCTATTATAAAACTTTTACAGGCAATTTTTCATGTACATTCTATTGGAATTTAAAACACTTTCTTGCTTATATTGTTTTTAATATTTACCAAAATATTCACTACATGTTCTGAATTGTTAAACTATTTTGGAGTAATAATCAAATACCGAGAAAATTCGTGCTTTCAACAACATGGGTACTGGCGATGGCTTCCAATTTAATTATTGTTATTATTTTTATTTTTCTCCGAAGGGCGATTTTAGTCATAAGGCTATAAAGAGGCCTTTTTATCTCGAAGTAAGTAAGATTTATGTTTTTTAATCTTCCGCTTTATAAATTTTACGACGCAGTTCCGAAGAGAGACGCCTTCCAACTGTTCGGAAACGAGGTTCCTATCTGATGGCCTAAACAGAAAATAGCCGAAAAATAAAATGAGTTCCATACAAAATAAATTTCTGTAAAAATATTGCGGTATAATAGAATAAATAGCTTATGCTTGCAGTTTACATGGCTTTTATTACATTGTTTACGGTTAAACGTGTTTTGAAAATTACAGTTGAATAATAAATTCTTAAAACTACTAAGAATTGATAAGAGTGTAATATTTTACTAAATTTACTGAATTTAGATTCGACGATAGCCATAACAAAAAGTTTTTTTTTCCAAAAAATTAGTCCAAAATTTTGATTTTCAAACGAATTTTTAATTCACCTTTGATATTTCACCAGAAACAATAATTTAATTCTTATCTTAAAAGTTACAGCTATTAAACTAATAGTTAAAAATAAAAGCTTTCACTTGTTTATTCTCAAGATTTAATAAATACTTTCAATTCATAATGTTATTTCTGCAGTGGAGCTTATTATTTAGGCAAGAATGCATGTTTTAAATTTATTCTTGGAGAGATAAAGAATATGGAACTTGAATAAGCATTTAAAGTATATATATATAAGCTGCTAGCTGTAAATTTGAAAATCAGTAATTATTTTCTCTCTATTTCTAATCGTTCATTTAAAAATATTCAAATTTCCAATTAGATTCAGATTAGTTTCAACATACAACCATAATAAATGTGAAGACAGGAAAAACTGATTCACATTAGAAACACAAAGGAAAGGAAATAAATATATATAAATCTAATTTGTTATTGAATCTATTTTTTTAAGTAGACATTTTTTTAAAGCGGTTTGAAGGGTTTTCAAAACCAAGTAAATGCTCTCAAACAAGCAAAAATTATGGAAAATAAATTTAACCATTTAGACAACGAACAATTAAAAGTTTTTAAAATATAATCCCTATTTTGAAGGAAAATATTTATGATATACTCTTGTTTAAAATTTGAACTTTTTTTATACAAATATAAATATATATATTTCAAAAATATGAAAAAAAATGTGAATAAACTGTTACGAAATTAAATAATTAAAAATATAAAGACAAATTTGTCAAAAATTAAAGAGAAGAATCTTTCAATTCTAAAACCTTTATTTCATAGATTTTTAAAACAGTTTTGACTATTTAACATCAATTATAAGAAAAAAAATTACAAAATCAAAAGAATTTCTGTAATGATCTGTAAAAAACATTATTCAGTATCAGAAAGTAAATGTTCTCGTGTTCCGCTTTATAATGGAAGGAGGGTTGTAGTAGCTTCTGAGGATATGGACCACTGAGCAACCAATGGCAGATGTCTGACTTCTAGCTCACACACGTCACAAACCCTTTTTACGGGGCGGACTTCATTCATACATTTTGATTCCTTCATACACATATCGTAATTTGGATCTGGAACAGAGGATGATTACTTCTGACCAAGTGCCCCTCAGTGATATTACTCTCGACATGGAGGACTTTGTGATCAGGTCAGATTTAACGCGAAACAACCATAGAAAATAGTTAAAGTTATTTTTTAAACTTAGATGGATGTACAATTTCAATTATATATAGAAAAGAAGTTGAAATGTAAACAATATCTCAGAAAACAAGAATGAAATTATTCGATCTGCAATTCTAGTGAATGCAATGAAAATGCACAAGAAGACATTTTAGTAATAGCTATGTCTTTGTTTAATAAGACATATTTAATCAAATATAGAATGTTGGTATCTGAAATTATTACATGAAGTTTTTATGGCTAAATGCTTAAAAATCAAAACATATATGCTCCTAAAATTTGTGTCCAAACGAAGGGAAAAAAAGCAGATTAAGCGCTGATCGAATTTTGCTTAGCCAGCACTAAGCTCAGTTTCAAATGCAGAGGCGAGCAACTCTAAAACAAACATCCTAAATCCACAAAACTCTTGCAGCTGTTAAGTGTGTGAAATACGATGAAGATTTCCTGCGGCTCATTAACTAAATCTCAGCAAGGCTTTCCACTCGACTTTTGTTTAAATCCGCATTTTCGTTTCGTGAAAAAGACTGGCGTCTCTAATGTATAAGAATTTATTTTCTCCCATTGCCAGAAAGTGGCTTCGTTCTTTGCCAAAGTTGCTGAAATGGCAAATAAAAAGAAAGTGAAAAATCCTTTATTCCTCCGGCATAGATTTATATCGCATTTTTTCCCGGTTCTCTTTCTTTAGTTTTTATCAAAAGGAGAATAGAATTTCAATGGAATTTGAATAGTTTGCGGTTTTTTTGATTTTTTTAAAACTTTACGATGGAAATTATTGATTCATTATTTCGAGTGCCAATGCAGATTTCTTTTTGTCGAGTCGATACATAAAGGTTCATTCAAATGCTTTGTATGTCGAGTGAAGAAAGCTTAGTAATAAAGGTAATTTTCATTAAAATACTTTGAAATATCGAAATTAATAATCGATTTTTAATTGCTGATAATGAGTGGAATTTAATTTCTCTTTTAAACTATATTGTTTAATTATAAAAATGCATGAATATGACATAAAATATTAGAATTTGAATTAATTTTAAAGAGGGAATTCTTTAATTGATGTAAAAGATTTTAATTTCTTTATTTTTAATTTTCTAATTATAGACTATTAATTTTCAAAAAATAGACTAATTTTGATGTCGAATGAAGACAAAATAACTGTATGTCAATATAAACCTTTTTAAATACTTTTTTCTTTTCTTCATCTTTAATAGTTATTCTTTTTTCTTTTTTCAATTAATTTGTATATAGACCCTTTTTTAATTTGTGTGTAACTTTAAAATTATTTTTTAATTATATTAATTTTGCAAAATTATTTCTTTTTTAGTTTAAGACATCGACATTTGGCATTTTAGAATAGTTTTATTACTTTGATTTAACAGCATTTCGTTTTATTTAGTTGTTTTTTTTGCTACATTTAAAAGTCTACATTCAATAATATTTAGCCTTAATGCTTTTTCATTACTTGTTTTTAATTAATTTTTAAATTTTTTATTTAATTTTTTGTAAAGGAACTATTGATAATACTGATCGAATTGCCTAATAATCCTAATATTGTATATTCGTAGAAAATATTAATTCAAACTCATTAATAAATAAACAGATAATAAAAATCTTGGAATTGAAATGATTGTTGATCTTTCAGTAAAATCATAGAATGAAAAGTTTATTAGCGTAATTTATGATAAAAAATTATAAAAATAATTTCTTATATAAATACTGTTTTTATTTAGAAGCTATATAAATGATTATTTATTAATTATTAACATATCAAGTATTAACTGCTGTTAATTTTTTCATTCCGATGTAATAATTTTGAACAAAATATCGAACGTGATATTTCTGTTTCAGTGTATTTAAATTATTCCAAAAACTTTTAAGAAATAAATTCTGCAACAATGTTTGGGGCTTATAATATTTTTTTTTACTCAATTTGATTTATAAGTGGATTTATTTTATATTGTCTGTAAAACTATCTGTTAAAAGATTCCATGTGACTTTTTTTCTTCTTGATCTTTGAGGAAGTCATCTGACTTGATCTTTGATACGATTCAGGTTCTGTTGATAGTTCATAGACAAAGAAAGGAATATTTTCGATCTTTACCTGCAGTGGTGGAATTCAGTCGGAATAAGGAGTCGAATCACTATGTTTTCCCTCCAGGATTTTGTATAAACCTTGAAGATATGTGTGACGCAAGAACTAGAGCGTTTTTATTATTGGGAAAATCTAAAGAACTTCTCGCATATCTAAGGGAAGACGTTTCAAATCGTTATAGATGTAAGCCCCTTCAAATTTAGAACAAAAAATTAACCATGCAACCTTAATAATAATAACAGATTATTTTAAAAGCTATATTTTAAGGTTTATAGTAAATATATATTGAAAAATGTGCAATAAAATATGGCTGAATATTTCTGTTGGTTTTTTAAAAAATCATTGCTATTGTAAAAAATCAACCAAAAATGCCATTATAAAATTTAATTAAAAGTAAATTTTTCTGAAACGAAATAATAAAAGATGCATTGTATTTAGAGAACTCTAATGCTGCTTTCACCAAAATAAAGATGAAGTTTAACGGATGAAAACATATTAATTTTCATGCAAAAAGAATAAAAAAGAAACAAATGATAATTCGGCCTGAAGACATTCTGAAGGCTCACCCTTATGTAACGATTAAAATTAGGGATTTTTTTTTCTAGGAGATTTCTGACTTTCGTACAAAAATATTGACTCCTCGTGGCCCGAAAATAACCAAAAATTGAGTAATTTAAAGAAATAAAAAAGAAAGAAATGATGAAATTGACCCGAAGACTCTCTATTGAATCATCCTCAAGCCGAGATTCAAATTAAGAATTCTCTTAATGAGAGATCTGACTTCTATCCAAAAATATTGATCCCTCAATTTCTGAGAATTTTTAGGTCACCGCGTGTCAACATTTTTGGACAAAACTCAGAACTCTCACAGAAAAAATCCCTAGTTTGAATTCCTGCCTGAGGGTGAATCATGAGAAAGAGTTCATAACGGTTTCATCATTTCTTTCTTTTTGCATTAAAATTCATATTTTTTTGCAAAAGAAAGAAATGATGAAACCGTATATAGGTATTATAGGTAATATAAGAGTATAGATGATATTATATGGTAATGGTCTAATTTGCTTTGATATTATATGACTAATTCTAATTATTATGACTATAATCACTTTTTCATAACTCAGCTAAGCAAAAGTATTTCTAACAAATACGTTTGATGTGATATATTATCAATGATAAAGAATATCAGTCTTACGATTATACTGGCAATATCACTTCGATTTGGTCCCTCTTTGAGAAAAACAAGGTCAGTTGTTACAAAACGTAGTAACAACGTAACCGCCAACATAATTGTCTATGCACCTATGGAAGAACGTAGAGAGATATCTAGAATGCGATTGGAGTTTTCTGAGAAGATTGGACCTTGCGCGGACGCCAACTTACGCAGAAGACAGCATCGGCTCTTATGAAGAGACTGCATGAAATTGACGGGCAGTGTATGTGAAGACCCACTACTTGTTAAATTCTCAGAATACAGAAGAACAATTAACTCTGATATGCGCTATGATACACTCCGAAGATTGCACAGTTCCGTCAAGAGCTAGAAACGGAGAGTGTAGTTCATCTTCATGATAATGCGCTGGCACACGTCTCCAGGGTCATACAAGTAGAATTGGCCCTGTTCAAATATGAGCAGCACGATTATCAACTCTACAGCCCTGACATGTCACCCTGCGATTTGCATGCATTTGGTCTCCTGAAAAAACATCTGAAAGAAAAGCGTTTCAACTGGGATGGTGAACTCAAAGACGTTGTGAAGGACTTGGTTTCATCATGGTCTCAAAGATTCTGTGAACAAGGAATCCTTCGGCACGTTAATCAATGGGATCGTTGTGCTCACGTGTATGGTGTATACTTTAAATAAAGTCGTTCATTTATACCCCTAATGACGCTTCGTACCTTCTCACTTGAATAATACTTATACTAATTTAAATTCACGATTAATTATAATGACTTCGTAAATCCATAATTTCTTTGAAAATATCAATTTTCGACTAAGTTTAGGATGAGTTTTTTTTTAAATTTTTTTGAAACTGATAATAAATATCCAATATTTTTATAAACTTACCCTTTTTTAAGGGATTTAAAAGAGTTCTGATGTTATAACTATAGAACTAGAGGTCTAATTCGACAAGATTATGATTACTAGACTACAGATAGACTAGTTTAGAAGACAGATGAATTATTCTATTAGACGGTTCTTCTAATCCTTGAAAAAAAAGTGTTTTACGTAACCTAAATATGATTAGTAACACGGCCACAAAATGTTTCAAAATTCATTATTCAAAAATATAATTCAAGAAATCCCAAGCCGGTAGAGAAAGGGACATTCGAATTTATAGCAAACTCACCACCTATGGTGAAGTGTCGAAAGAAAGTTCTTTAAATAAATCATGCAAGTTATATTTCCTACACCACAGGTTTCCTTAATTTTTCGGGAATATTCCAAAAAAAAGAACGTTTGCTCTGTTAATTCTATAAACTGTGTTTAGCATCTGAACAATAAGTCATCGCATAACAAGCAACATAATCTATGTCAGTTTTACTAGTCTAAGTTATTGGATATATACTCTATTTTGCAAGTTAAATCATTCTAGTCATTGAAGAAAATGACGATTTAAACGCTTTGAATTCGATTAACAATATAGCGTTCAAATATTTCAAATTTTTTTAATTAAAAAATAGAATTCAGAATCTCTACTTTACTAGACAAAGAAAAGCTTCAATTCATAACAAATTCACCACCCAAGTGAAGAACGAAATATTTTTTTTCTAAACTCAAATCATACAAGTACTGTTTCCCACCATCAAAAAGTCCCTTTACTTTTCCGAGAAGCTTTCAAAAAAGAAAAAAGAACTTTTGCTCGGTGAATTCTAACTCCTGTGTTTAGCATCTGAACAATAAATCATCGGTTAACAAGCAACACAATACATCTCAGCTTTGAGAACGGGAAAAGAAAATAACTTTCGGCCACAGCAAAAAATATATTTTTGACTTTTTTTTTCGCATGAGACATGAACAGACGGTTTTCCCTTCATACCAAATGCGAAAGAAAGTCAGAACTATTCACTATCTATTAGTGAAAAATGCAGTTTTAACTTCCATCTTTTTAATTGTAATAAAGTTGAGTTAGCTAGTGCTGCTTTTAAAGCAGTGATATAATTTAATGGCATTTTTGTTTGCTTTATTTGTATTATTGTATATTTTTTTATTATTTAACCAATTCACCATTTACATCAAAATGCGTCAGGGAATTTCTTACACTATTCTTAAAAGCTGTTATTAGTTAGGCTATGCATCCAGCTGCAAATCCTATATCCACTGCAAATCTATTCAACAGGAACACATACATTTCTTTTCGAGTTCTGGTCAAAGCCTCATAAGCTAGATAACATCCTCCGTACACAAATAATTACTTTTGTATAGTAGTCTTTAGGAAGTCTAATCATTCAACCACATTGGTGACCCGCGACCTAGAATAAGTAACCTTTGTATAGATGTTGCCTTTTTTAATTGACATTTTCTTCCCCCCCTTCTCTTTTTCCCATATTGTGCTTATATAACTGGTTAGATAACTTAGCGTTATAGGCTCCGGGGGCACAGGATGGCATTACGTTAGGTATAGATGTTGTGGTGCCTTCTAAGGGCAGCAAAAGTCATCAGGTGCATTGGAATAACAACAGCCAACATCACCTCCAACTCTCACACATCCTCTCCTTAAAGCTTGGCGCAATTATATCATTCGACTCACTGGTCGGAGAGTATGCGTGGAAAGCCTTAAAAGCCAGATATCACCTACGAAACACAAGTAATTAGTTTTGTATAGTGATTATGTTATTCGGCTACAAAAAGTAATGTTGCCAGTTCAATCATTGGTTAATCTAATCATTAATTCACAATGGTGACCCACAACCTAGAGTAAGGCTCCCGCTACCGGCAGCTTAAGTCATCAGGCGCATTGGAAAGCAACAGAAAACAGCACCACCAACTCTCACACACCCTTGCCTTACAGCCTGGCGCAATTATGTTGTTACTCTCACCACCCACTCGATGGTAGGAGAGTACGTGTAGAAATCCTCATAGGTCAGATAACATCCACCGTGCAGGGCCGGGATGGCCTGGTTAGTAGAGCGTTGGACTCGTACTCTTTAGGCTACGGGTTCGAAGCTCACCGGCCAAAACAATCCCCGAGTGTTTGGTGATTGACGCTCGTTAAATCTGTTCGTGGTCGCAAAATCCTCCATATGGAGAATAACACCACTTGGTCAGAGGTGAGTGTTCTTTGTACTAGATATAAATTAATGATTTGCGTGAATGTAGTCCGCCCCCTAAAAAGGGTTGTGACGTGTGTGTAGCTAAGTCGTACTCTTGGCCCTAGATGGCGCTACTTGTAAAAAACAAGAGACGTATATTTCCGGCTTAAATTCTGCTGATGTATCAGCGGGTATTGTCCATGGCAAGTGCTATAAGTAACAACAACACATCCACCGTACACAAGTAATTATTTTTGTTTAATGGCTATGTTACACGGCTACAAAGTCTAATGTTGCAAATTCGATCCTTGGCCAATCTAACCATTTACCCATAGGGTTAGGATTTCAATGTCATTGAGTAGTGAATACATGTTTGGGATGCAATGATTGGATATCCTTATTTTAGATCCGAGAATCCCAAACCGTGGAATAATTGTGTGTACCCCTCTGGGCATGAATAATTATGCATACCTGTGCGAGAGTAGGAAGGATCCGTTTGAGACAAATGGCGGTGAAAACGCGTAAAGAAAAAAAATGAAGTTAATCTAATTTTGTTTCCAAAGTTTTTGTGAAAAATTTAAGTTATGGAAGTTCGAAGTTCTATTACATATTTGTGAAAGAAAACTACAAAAAGCTAAGCATTAAAATAATAAAATATTTAATACCTTCTTTGAAATCAGAGCACTGGGAAGATTATGATCATATTATACAAATATTAATAACAAATATCGCAATAAATTAAATCATTAGATTAATTTTCATTTCAATGTAATTTTTTAATGTAATTTCGTATTCCATTATATGAAGATTTCATTAAAATTGTCTTTCACCTGAATAACTATCCAACCGCTAGTTTTCATCAAAAGTTACCACGAAATTATTTCAGTGCTGTGGATATATTATTCCAAATGTTATATCTTCTAATCTTATAAACTTAATTCTGCCTTCAATATTAATATTAAAATTATTTTATTTCATATCTTTCAAAAGGGATGGTTTTGGGAGCACTCAAATATTAAAATTTTAATTAATAGTAGTTGTTTCCAATGACATTTGCCGTGGACCATCTTGTTGACGCAGTCATCGATTTTAAGCCAAGTGTACTTCTCTTGTTTTAAGTAGCGCCAAATAGGGCAAAGAGTACGTCTTAGCTACTTAAGTATCACATTCACGTCCACAGCTTCTTTTTACAGGGGAGGGGGCATTCACAAATCTTAAAGATAGAACAGATGAAGAATAAACATGCCCGAATCGCGACTCGAATCCAGGACGCCCAGATCAAGGAGAAAACGAGATATTCATGAATTGATTGGCTTAATTAACAGCTACGGGAAAAATAAAACTTAGGATCGTCTATGGCGTACGAATGCATTTATGAACTATTAGTTTCGCTTTTTATAAATTGGTAATTTTTCTACAATGTTGAGTCATTTTTAGCAGCTAGTTATAATTATATTGCATATGTGGCATGTCAAATTGCATATATTTAATTTATTATGTTTTTCGGGTATTGTTTTCATTTATATAAGGAAAGTTCCATAAATAGAAAAGGGGTCATTAGAATGCAGGGCATTTATTAAAATCCAGAGAAGCATGCTTTGAAGAATATCATCTACATTATGTAAGTTCAGTTTAGTTACATTAACGTCTCGTTCCTCCGGCGTCCTGGTATAGGGGTAGTGCTTCTTTCCCGTGATCTGGGCATTATGGGTTCGAGTCCCGGTTCGGGAAATATTTGTTCTTCAGTTTTCTATCTGTAAGGTATGTGGATGAAGTCCACTCAAGAAAAGGGGTTGTGCCAGCGAATGTGATGAGTGAGTAGTAAAAATCGTACTATTGGCTTTATTGGCGCTACTACAAAACAAGAGATGCTAATGAGGCTTAAATCGTTGACAACTTCATTGAACTTGCCCATTGCAAGTGCCCTAAGACACAACACATCTCGTTTTAAATCATCGCTAAGGATATTTTGGGCTGGACCATGTAATTTTGAATCGTGATATCACGATGGTACTTTGGTGGAATCGGGTCTTGAATCTGAAAACCCTATGACTCACCAGCTGAGATCTTACCACATGGCAACCGCAGCCCTCTATATTACGTGGGATGAATTAAACACTGCATATGTAAGATATAAAGTCCACGTAATAAATAAAAAATGATTCTGATTTTATTTATTTTAATAATATTACATTTATGATATATTACTTCAAAAAATTTTGGTGAGATTTAATGAAACAGCATTGTAAATTTATTTTTAGAAAATATTCTAGTACGATTCAGTTTTTTAAATCTGATAACTAATTAGAATGTGTAATGTTTACATTTTATCTTTGTTCTCCCATTACAAAAATTAAGCAAACATGATGAAAACTTGTTACCAAACTTCTAAAAATGATTTCTTGTTTTTTTTATAATAAAAAATAAAATACAAGGGTCTACTCAAACAGAAATTTCATTAATTTCTGTCATACGTACTTGCGTCACAAATAAAGCTGATTTGACAAATAAATCTGCGTCGTGTTTAGAATAAATCTACATTACATAACTGTTGCTCAACGAATGCACAACAATTTGGAATTTAAAATAATGTCTACCTCCGCAGAAACAGTTTTAAAATACCATTAAAGACTGAATAATTTTAATGCCTTAAGTTGCATAATATCCTCAAATGGCTTTATCATTGCGTCTTTTTTAATATTCATGCTAAAGAAGCTGGCAAAATGTAACGGAAACTTCCGTAAACCTCATTTAAAATATTTGTCTTCTGGTCTTACTAAATCTCTTTAGTTTAAATTTCTCCTATGCTTGTATAATTTATTTTAATAACAGAAAACTTTCTAAAATAACCATTAATTCTGAAATGCATTAAAGTTTCAAGTGTATACTCTCAAACTGTAATTTAATATTTAAGCGTGCTAGTTTTGTTGATTCTTAGATTTATGCACTTAACTGAAAATAAGTTCAAGTGATATTTTGAAAATTAAGCAAAAGTGGTTTTTCACGAAAAAAAAAAAACTAGTACAACAAATTGCTATATATTTTTGATGTAATTTGCTTAATATATATTGTTAATCTTTAAAGATGTTGTTTCTTTTGAGGAATTTTTATAGCTATAATAGTTAGTTCAGAAAAAATTTCTGAAAAGAATTTACAATAATTTAGAAATACATTTAAAATGTATATAAGAATTTACAATGATTTAGAAATATATTTAAAATGTATATAAGGATTTACAATGATTTAGAAATACATTTAAAATGCATACAAGCTTTTAAAATGTAAGCATATTTTTAATATTTAAACTATGCATGGATATATTGTGAAAATATTTCCTTTTAAATTTATATACTTGATACTAGCTTTCTATCGGTTAAAATATTTACATGTTATTTTAATTTATAATAACGAATCATCCTTACATTTCATATTTATTGATTTAAATTTCTAAGTCAGAGATAATTTGCTTTTCAAGTAGAATTTTACGGAATTATTGGGGTTTTTTTTGGTAAAAGACCACAGAAAGCCGTTAGAAACACATAGGGATACACTATGCTTGTTACAGAAGTGTTATATAAGGATTGAGTTTATAAGATATTAGAATTTTGTTCGTTTAAGAAAAAAAAACAATAATCGTTTTTTAAAAAAATTATAAAAGTACTTACTTTACAAGATGAAATATTTTACCTTTGTTGTTATTTTCCTATTTATGTTTTATATTTTCTCATGAAATAAAGTATCGTTTTCCCTTAACCAGTTGATTAGACTTCTTTTATCTGAAAATTTCTGTCCCAAAGTACATAAATCTTCCTTCAACTAAAACTGCAACTTTTTCGTCAGAGATTAAATGCTGATAAGGTATACAATTAGCATCCCTTAAAAGTAGCCAAAGTTGCATGTGCTGTTAACGATTGCAAATGCTTGCATCCAATAATATTACAGCAACAAAGAGAATAAAATTTGCTTTTTTATATTAATGTTATAATAAAGATGCATAACAAATTTTTTATTTAATCGGTATAGAGGTAGAGGTCAAAAATGTATTTTGGATTTTTCTCGGTATTACAAAGGTAAACATAAAATGTGTTGCATTATATGAATATATGAAAAAAATGATGCAGATTTTGTAAAGACATGAAGGAATAATCTTTGCCAACCTCCGCGGAAGGACCGTATTACCTTTGACAGTCTTATAGCTTGGTAGCCGAGTGGAACTGTGGGAAAGATTAGCATCGAATAAGATAGTCGGTAGACAAGGTAGTAGTCTGTTCGAGTTGCCAGGATGATGTGTTGACTCTCTTTTCTACTATTAATTGTTATGTAGTATATTTGCTTTATGTGTTTTAATCTGTCCTGTGTGGTGACATCCTAGAGAAAAATTAAAAGATGTCTAAGCTTGTGGTTCATTCTGTAAGCTTCAGTACAACTCCCAAAACATTATTCGTAATAAAGAGGAGCATGATTTTTATTTTTGTTGGAAAAGTCTGATTTAATATAATAGATTCTAATAATTATTTTACAAGAAAAATGGTTTTTAAAATTCGAAGTTTTTTTGTATTAAGTTTTAGCGATTGTACTTTTTTTGTTCATAAATTATTTGATTTTTACTCATTCTCAAGGCTTAGTATCTTCGATAATTATGTTTTCTTGAAATAAATTTTTCTCAGTCATCTTTTGGTAAAAAAAGTTTGATATATATTTCTTTTTTTTAGATGTAATGAAAGTGTTTTGATTTGATTTTAGTTTTGTGTTAGTTTTAATCACAGGCATACATTGTCATGAAATAATGAAATAAAAATGTAATTCTTTTTTTTGTTGAGGTAATATTTAAATGACATTCTTCATTTTATTTAATAATTATTTCATGGTAATTATGCAAGATATGTATTCATAAAATTCAAATATAGCACAAAAAAATATTTTCTTCATCAGTTTTCTATGAACATTTTTTATAAACTTTGTTGACTAAAAAAGTGACAAATATAAGGCATCAGACAAAAATTAGCATTAAATCTTTATTAATTGATTCTTTTCCATCGCAGAATTTTTTTTTATCAAAATATCTATTATTTTCATCGTTTTGCTGATCTTACTAGCTCAAGCTTTTACGAGATATGTCCATGATGTTATTTGATGTTCTGTTTATCGTGATAATATCCCTGTAGAATTATTGGGCATTTTGGGATAGTAAGGCGAATGGCAGATAGTGAGTGGTGGTTTTTCTTAATAGGGTTACCAAAACTTTACTGCGCAAAAGGTTCCAAATTCAAATGTTGCTTTAATTTTTGGGCCCCCTTTATTATCATTTTGAGGAAAAGAATACAAAATGTTTTACTACAAGCAATATGAAAATATAATTGATAGCATTAGCATCATAATTAGCAAAAATAAATGGGGTTAATATTTTCTATAAGGAAACTTTTGAATTCATTGTAGTTTTTTTTACTGTTTTTACCGCTCTTTTATAATATCCCGAATACTTTTCTTATCACGAAGTTAGCATTCTCCGCCATTTTAATTATTCCTGTCATTTATGACGTTCTTATACTTTTCGCACTGTCTCTAATTTCTAAAAAGAAAATCAATCACTTTTTTTCTTTTAAATTGATTAATTGAAACGCTGTCTTGTTTTATAAAAAATGCGATAAACTGCTGAAGGAAAGAAGAGAAGTTAGAAGGATTTTTTTTGTCCTCTTCGGAAAAATTAATTCCTAGAGACACAAAGAGTTTTCTTCAAAGCTGCGAAGATCAGAGGGGTTTTTAAAAGAAGGTTATTCATTAAGAATCAAGAATTAATCAAAGACAGAAAAGACAAAGGAAAAATAAAAGGGGAAATGTAGAAAAAAATGGTTCTTAAGAAAGAAAGTAAGTGTTTTTTTTTCTTTTAGTATTTCAAAGAGTGAAACTTCTTAAAGAGCTATTAAACGAGCTTACTAGGATTAAAATATTTCCTGAAGATTTTTTGCCTCTATGTTACATAATTAATCTTAAATTAATGTTATCTGAAAAATCATAAATGTCGTAAATTTAATGCACTTCCTTTGTTCAAAATTGCAATATATTCTTGAAAGTCTTGATGAAACATTAAAAACAAATAACAGCTCCACATTAAAATATATCCTGAATGTAGTATTTATCTGCATTAATTAAATTAGTTAGTATAATCCATTGTGAAATGTTAAGAATTAAAGATTCAAAGTTATTATTCCTTTTATACAAATTCATGCAATACACTACTAATTGTTTTGTAATGTTTATTCATTTATTTATAAGATAAATCTATTTGATGTTCATAAAAAGAGTTAAGTAATGGAATACAAAATTTTAAACAGTGCACAAAAATGAAACTGAAAAAAAAGAGAATATATGCATATATGGACATTTGAAAAAATATATTAAACCTTAAATAAAGATTTCCCAAATTCAGATAATTAACTGAATTTAGAAGCTCAAAATATCTTTGATTTCGAGTATCATAATAAAAATAGGATTTTTCAATTTTAATAACAATTTATTCTATTTTATCAAGCTTTGCTAAAAGTTAACAGCATATAATGAGTATAAGGGGAAACATGCAAAAAGAAACTTATCCGGCTTTTGTTTCTAATCATGGACTCTACTTTAAACTGAACTACTGTAGGAATTTAATTATTTTTCTGTTTAATAATTTTTTCATTTATTTATTAATTTTTCCTTTGTTAATTTATATTTTCCTTCTTTGCTTGTATTTTTTAATTTTTAATTCAATTTTTCTGTTTCCAAAATTTAAATTGCCTATCAAGGGCCAGGATAGCTCGG
>JAOUZG010019159.1:8038072-8069961 GCA_026289955.1 Argiope argentata | reverse complement strand
TATATATATATATAATTACTTCTGTTATAACAGTAGAAAGAAATCACGAATCCCTTGATAAAAAGAAATTACCATAATTAATCGGTGCAATAAAACAATTTAAAATTAAGTGATGGAACATTGTTTAAAAGTGAACAAAATATTTTGAGCAAATATTAATTAGAAATAGCATAAATGAATAGTTCAACTCCTAAAAAAGGGAATAAATTGGGTTATTAATACATTGCAAAAGGAGTTTTTATTTAGAAATTATAATGTCACTGAAATAAAAACTGTTAAGTGATCTCCAGAGTACCATAACGTCTATAATTAAAATTTTATGGGTCAGCTCTAATAATGCAGTAGTGAAATTTATTTTACAACTGGAAAATGAAATTTGTTCGATGCTGTAAAGCAATTCTGGTCAGAGAATTTTAACCAATTTATTCTTTGTAATAAAGTGTAAAAGAAACAATATTTTTATTCTTTAAGCCAGAAGTTATCTCAGAAGTAATAAAGAAAAAAAGAACCAAATTCCACTTTAAAAAGATTTTTTTATTTACCCTTAGAGATAAAAATCTTAAAAAAATGTTTGTGGCTTGTTCTTGGCAGGAGAAAAAAAGAGGACAACGCAAAGATTAATTTTACATTGAAAAAAATAAATTTCTTTTATGTATATTTATTTTACCTTTTTTATTGACCAAGATTAAGGCACGCGTAACAATCTATGAGGCTTCATAGATTCTTTGGACTCCAAAAATTACTGTGTTTAATAAATGATCAGGATGTCTACACAAAATTGTTTTAAGGGAAGGGAAATAGTCCTTCTGTATATTATCTTAATTTTACTTTAATAATTCTTTTTTGTAGACTGTTCCGAATCCATTTTACCAGTTAAAATATTTTTCCTACTTTTTATGATTTAAAGTATGAATAAATAAAACATACATAATTTATTTAACTTATTTTCATACTTCTATGTAAAGCAACTGAAAGACATAATTTATAACCTGCTCAAAGATCCTTTTTTGTAAAACGTATTTTGCTTTTTTTGTATTTATATAAAACTTAAATTTCTAGGAAGTCCATTATTTGATTTCGGTATTTAACTAAATTGCTACAAAAAATAAAGTGATTTAAAATAATGCAAAAATGATTATCATTTGAAATACAGGTATAAAAATATAAATATATCAATTATCACCCTATATATACATTCATTACTTTTCTTTTAATTTCTCCAAGTATGGGAATAAACAGGAGCTATAAAACTACATATTATTTAATGTTTTGATAAAAATAAATTACAAATTGATTCAATCTTAATTGTTATTTTCCTTACTCTTTCTAAAAAATTTCTAATATAAAACAGATTTCTAATTCCATTCAAATAAGCATAAAGACAAAGTCCAGTGGAAATGCACGAACATGATATACAGGATGCTCTACTGATGGATAGAAAAACTTAAGGGATTGTTAGTATGTAATCAAACAAAATAGAATCTGCAATGAAACTCAATCTTTTAAACCACGTCGAGAGAATGAAAATCATAAAAAAATCATGAAGGATCTGAATTCAGAAGACATTTTCAACCCACAAATTGCTTACATGATCTTATAAGCAAGATACATGGGAATTTCACATAGAATTTCTATGGAGGTTTATTGCCACCATGGGAAGGAATTCTGTGTGTTTTCTGCTTGAGACTATATTTGCAACCCGAAAGAAGGATAAATCATAGTATCTTGTTCCCTGCAGCCCCCCCCCTTCCCTAAAAATTGCTTGAATTTCTAATGCAGTGTCAACTTGCTCCAATGCAAAAAGCAGATGGTTCATGCATGATGGTGCTATAGCGCATATCTCTCTGAGGAATGTAATCATTTTGATTGTACACACCGAAAGAGATTAACTGGATGGGTTGGATCTTTTACTTGGCCTCACCGTTCGACGCATTTTAATCCATATGACTTTTTCCCAAAGGTTCATCTTAAACCACTCGTTTATGCGATGTCTGATGATGGCTTAACGCTGAGCGAACAAACAATCTCATAGCGTGGTAGAAACGAATAATCTCTTATTGTGGAATAACGCTAATGCGGCAAACATCTAAAGAGTACCCGATATGCTTGAGTGTGTCCAAAAGTCATCAATATGACGTAGATTTCCAGTGAATTCAGGAGCCATTAATCGCTTACAACAAAATTCTTGTAAAAAACTATGAAATATTTTTGTGGATATTATTGTATTTTTTGTTCCAGATCTGCAGCTATTATTCAATTCGACCATCATCGTTTGTTCCCCATCTTCCAACTAGATGCCATAATATTACTACTTTGCCCACAACTTAATATAAATCACAAAACATGTACAAAAATAACTTTTTTCCCTCATAATTATGTTTAAAGTCTTATTTGAAGAGGTGACTTTTGCTCAAATGCCGCTCATAAGACGATCAGAGAAAAGATTCCTGGGTGTCTCAGGATTGGGACACCTGTACTTGGCTAAAGAACTTTTTTTTAATTATAGTTATTTAATAATGGTAGACACTTCTTTATCAGGATGGAATAAATCTCATACATGAATTATTGAGAGTCACAAAGGGAAAAAAATAATCAAATTACATAATCTTAATTTAATTTCATCAGTTTATTTACTTTAAAAGGAAAATAAACACATTTTTTATAGCAGCCTTTTATTAAAGGTTGAAAAATTAAATATGTAATAAAAAACTAATTAAAAATATGATTTTAGCTTCAATGTTTAGATTCAATATTTCCTAAACATAACAATCAATATAAAGATCTCGAGTCTTTTGAGCTCGGGTACAAAAAATTTATTTTCAATTAAAAATTGGCAGTTTAACCTGTTATATAAATAATAAAATGTTATTGAAACTTCAAATCTTATCTTCATATCTTCAAATGTGAAGTGAATCACAATAAACTGTATATTATATTTGATATACATCATTGTTAATTTTTAAATTAGTCACATATTGGCATCAAAGTAAAAAAAAAACAATTGACAATATGCATTGACCACTGTCTAAAGTTTAAATAAAATAGCATTATTTAATTATTCAATGGTTTAAAATGAACAAAATAATGCACTCAAGATCTATCAAATGCGGACAATTCTTTAAAATATTAACACTATTAAAATAAATAAATGGTTCGAATTCAATGACCAGCTTTTACAAAATATTTTTGAAAATCTTGCTTACAAAAAATTACTATTTCCTACAAATTGTGATAAAAACTCCAAAATGGACAAAATATCTTACTTTACATGCTATTTTTCAAAAACTCAGCCCAATATAAACTGAATGAAATATAACAAAAAAGCTTCTCTTCGTATTCATAATGTATTCGGGAGCAGTTTTTAAAACCCTTTAAGATACGAACACTGTGTTACATTCAGAAACCGGGGAAAAACACAACCAAACCAAAAGCGGAATCCTTTAATGAAGACCTCGGTTGCCTCAGCGAAAAGATGATGGAGTGTTTGTTAAGAAAAAAATGAAGATGAAAAACCGGGCGGAGAAAATTGAAGCACCCTCTCGAGTGATCTTACTACATATCGTCTAGAGGCGGAAGTGTAATGAAACATGATAGATGATGCTGAGTGAGGCTCTCTTATTGTGATGCCACCTTAATAATGTTTCTTAAAAATAGTATAAAAAGGATAGTATAAAATTCCTACGTTTCGTTTTGAAGTAGTAAACAACTAAATTGGTTACGGTTATTCAAATAGAAGCTTGTAATACGACGACAATTTTCAAATGCAGGCGCAACGAGATATTGTCCAAGATAGAATAGTTATTTTATATACAATTTGAAAGAAAAACTCGTGGTAATTCCATTTTAATTTACTTTTCTATGTGTAAATTTTTTTTAAAAAAATTGTGCTTAAAATTTATTTAATTTTTGTAAAACGGGATTGCTAAATTTTCAAATGTAAGCGCATCGAGATATTGTCCTAGGTACAATTGTTATCTTATACACGATTTTGAGTATGATAACGCATAGAAATTCCATTTTATTATCTTTCGCTTAATGTAAAAAAAATCTTGCTTAAGGTTTATTTCTTTTTTGTAAAATGGGATAGCTAAATCTTCAAATGTATGCGTATCAAGATATTGTCGTAGGTACAATTGTTATCTTATACACGATTTTGAGTATAATAACTCGTGGAAATTCAATTTCAATATCTTTTACTAAATGTAAAAAATATTAAAACTAATTCGTGCTTAAGGTTTATTTTTATTTATTTATTTCCTTTTTTTAAAATGGGATTGCTGAATTTTCAAATGTAGGCGCATCGAGATATTGTCCTAAGTACGATTGCTATACACGATTTTGAGTGCAATAAATCATGGAAATTTAATTTTAATATCTTTTACTAAATGTAAAAAAATATTTAAAAAATTCGTGTTTAAGGCTTATTTCTTTTTTGTAAAATGAGATTGCTGAATTTTCAAATGTAGACGCATCGTGACATTGTCCTAGGTACAATTGTTACCTTATACATGATTTTGAGTGTAATAACTCATGAAAATTCAATTTTAATTTGTTTTTCTAAATGTAAAACAAACAAACTCGTGTTTGATGTTTATTTCTTTTTCGTGAAATGTGATTTTTGAATTTTCAAATGTAGGCGCGTTAAGACATTGTCAAAGAAAAATTGTTATTTTATATGCAATTTTGAGAGCAATAACTATAATGGAAATTCAATTTTAATTTATTTTTCTAAGTGTAAAAAAATAAAATAAAAACTCGTGCTTAAGGCTTATTTCTTTTTTGTAAAATGAGATTGCTGAATTTTCAAATGCAGGCTCATCGAAATATTGTCCTAGGTACAATTGTCATCTTATACACGATTTTGAGTGTCTTAACTCAAGAAAATTCAATTTTAATTTATTTTTCTAAAGGTAAAACAAACAAACTCGTGTTTGATGTTTATTTTTTTCCGTAAAAGATGAATTTTAAATTTTCAAATATAGAAGGAGCATTGAGATATTGTCCTAGGTACAATTGTTATCTTATACACGATTTTGAGTGTAATAACTCATGGAAATTCAATTTTAGTATCTTTTACTAAATGTAAAAAAATATTTAAAAAAATTCTTGCTTAAGGTTTATTTCTTTTTTGTAAAATGGGATTGCTGAATTTCCAAATGTAGGCGCATCAAGATATTGTCCTATTTACAATTGTTATCTTACACACGATTTTGAGTGTAATAACTCACAGAAATTCAATTTTAATTTATTTTTCTAAATGTAAAAACAAACAAACTCGCGTTTGATGTTTATTATTTTTTTAGTAAAAGGAGATTGTTGAATTATCAAATGCAGACTCATCGAGATGTTATCCAAGATACAATTGTTATTTCATATACAATTTTGAGAGCGATAAGTCATGAAAACTGCATTTTAATTTAATTTTCAAAACTGTAAAATAAAAAAAAATAATTTCGTATTTGAGGTTTGTTTCTATTTTTGTAAAATGAGACTGAACATCAATTAGATCTAAAATAAAACAATTGTTTAAAATATTTGATATATGTTTAAAAATAAACATGTTTAGTTAAAAGATCAAATATGCTAAAATTTTATATTTTGCGATTTTTCTTAAAGGAAAATAATGCCTCAGAATTTCTTAAAAGATTTGGTAGAAACATGTAATATATGGAATAAGTTTAAATATACTTAGAAAAATAAAACTGGTACACAGTTTGAACCTCTCTCCATCTGATTGAAATATAGCCAACTTTTGATACAAATTTGATGCTTTGAATTTCATACAATAAGCTTGCTTTGTTTTTAAGCTGTTTCCATATGTATATGATCAAATAAACAAGTATTCATCCTATATTTAATTATAAAGCATTAAATTATAAAGAAGATATTTAATGTATTGAATTATAAAGAAAATAATTAATACACCACTTTCGATTCATAGTAATAGTGCTACGTTTAATTTAAAGTAATAATCACTTAGATTAAGTAAAAGAATGACGAACTGATCATTCAAATAACCGAATATAATTATTCTTAATTTTTCAACATTTCACATACGGACGCTTACAAAAATTATTTCTCCAGAATTGCATTACTTGTGTGGGACTAAAAAGGAATGATTATTAGTTTCCCATAATAATTTTCAATATTTTTCTACTAAAATTAGATCTTCTATGATTCGTTTGTATTTATTTAGAATTTGCCAACAATTTTACAAAATATATAATTTATATTTAAAAAATTAGGATTTATACAGTACCTATAATTTAAGAAATAAAAATATTCTAGTAAATGTCGTTTACAAATGAATCTAGAAAATGTAGAAAGTTCGGTCATTCTGTTAAAATAAAAGCAACAATCGGCATTTTACTTTTTGAATGCATATGAACGGCTTTGAAGTTAAAAAAGAAATAAAATAGTGCTTTCATAGTTTATCTTAAGAGAAAAAAGGTATTATTGATCCAATTCCTTTTTCTTCTGTTTTGTAGGTTTTGTGAGTCCCATTGTTTTTGTCGATTTCTGTAGATGCAATCGAGACGTATCGTTTTAGTAAAACAGATAAGAAATGATTCTAAACAAACTCTTCTATCTACCCTCTAAAGAAATAAAAAAAATTCTTATTTGTGACCTTAGCCCTTTTGATTTTGCATATTTATGCGTCAAGTTATTCTTTTAATTATATTTTATTAAATATAAGAGCCAATTCAAGGTATTAATGAAATCACAAAGAATAATTAATTTAATTGGAAATGATAGAGTACAAGATATATTTTCATAAAACATCTTTTGTTTGAACTAATTAAAGATTATGTCAGCCATATCAGTGTAATGTTTCTATTTAGATGTAAAGATAACAAATAATGATATTACATAAGTATTAATTTTTATTACTTTTAAATAAGTTACCGACATTTAAATAATTTTAAAATTGCTGTAAAAGATAAATTTGTCTCACGGTTTTGCTGATAATTTGTTTTAAATTTATGTACAAGAAGAAAACTAGAATAGTTTGAACCTCTACTAGTACAGTTACTAGTACAATTTGACTAGTAACTGTTCTAGTACAGTACTATATTAGTTACTAGTAGAGTTTGAACCTCTCTCTCTCTCCGTGATAAAAATATGACCAACTTTTAAAATTAATTTAAGACTTTTATTTTCATACCATTAGCTTGCTTTGTTTTTGTGTTTTTTCCACATTTACATGAGCAGATAAATAAGTAGAAAATCTATATTTTTAAGGATTTAATTCCAAAAGAGATATACTAGCATGTACAATGTCAGCGTAAAGATCATATATTAAAATTCCCTCAATTATCATTTGTAATAAATGCAAATAAATACGCTGTTAGACAATCAATCTATTACTCTATTTAGTTCAGAATTATACACAGGTTACAGCTTTGGAGTAAAATTCTAAAGATTTATCTTGTTCTGATTTTAGCATATTTCGTTGAGATGCCCATAAATAAATTCAGACATCCATGGAGTGTTTCTTCCAAAATTTTGCGAAATACATGGATATTTGATAATTCCAAATATTATATAATAAAATTCTATTATCTGGGATATTGAGGTTCTCACCTAGCTCCTTCATACTAAAAAAATATATTCATGTAGATACTTATTTTCTTCAAAAACTTTTTGTAAATTGTCACTGTACTATGGAATATCTGTCTGTTTATTATATTTTATAATATGTCTGTTTATTATATTTTCTAGTATCTATATTTTCAGATAAATAACTACAATTAAAAACATTAGGTTCATGTATATTTGAAAGTAGAGATTCATGAACATTTCGAATTCTTACTCAAAGATGTAAAAAACTAAAAATAATATAAATTAGTTTTGGCTTTATATATAGATTGACGCTAAATATTTGAATTTTCATAATCACATGAGTATCGTTAACCGATTAATTAAAACGTTTTGAAAGATAACAGAATAACGCCGACTTTTCTATTCTAAAGAATTGTAAATTTTTTCTCAGCAATAGCTGAAAACTTGAAGCTCACTAGATCTTCATAACCTCTCAAAACTGTCTCTTACATTGATGAATGCTTTTTAAACCCGCCATGTCTTTTTTGTAACGTCACTCATGTCAGCAAAGTCCTAAGAGACTTTTTAAAAAAATCTTTTAACAACAAATGCGGGTTGAATCCTTCATGTCATTCGTAGGGGATTTCAGACTTGCAGCTGAGGTTAGAGATATATTGGCCGTCAACATAAGCGTTTTTTCCAAGGTATTTTTTAAGAAAGATTCTACAAATAATAGTTCTACAAGAATGGAAATAATGGAATTCAATAGAATTTCATTTCATTACATAAGAGAGAACTGTAAAATCTATTATATATTCTTGACTAAGCATTCATGGACTATGCCCGTATTAAACACTTAGCAGCTTCCCTTTAGTGGGCTAATTATTGTTTTAATAGATTCTTTAAACTATATTGATTAGTTCTCTTGAGAAAAAATTTATTTTGTTATTTAATTTCAGTAACATAGAGCCTAAGTTTAAAAAATATATATAAGTTAGTTAATTTTAAGTTAACAAAAAATAATTTTTTAAAATTCTGTTTTGTTAACCATAAATTAGACGCAGAACTTTAAAATTTACTTGATTTGATTTATTTTTAACGGCATATTCTAGAGTAAACAAATTCCAGAGGCAGAAAAAAGTGAAAGAATTGATATGATGAGTGATTAACATTCTCATATATTATCTCCTATGCTTTAATTTAAATATTTCAATAATAAAATTATTTCTTACATACATTTCAGATTGTATTCAAAAGCTAATTAGGGACAGTGGTGGCGTCGTGATAAGATCTCGGCCCATGAACAGTAGGTTTTAAGATTGGAAACCCGAATCTATCAAAGAACCATTGCGTAAGGGCCCGTTAAATATGTCAGAGCCATATGGCCTCCCACTTATGAGATGTGTGGGAAAAAAGTTGTGGTCAGTTCAGGTGGTGTCCTCGTCCTCTGACCATGATTCAAATTATGAGGCCCATCCCAAAATAGTCCTAATGCTGCATTACAATGGTAACATTAAGGCTGAACATTAATGTAACAAAACAATTCTAAGACGGCTTTCTGGCACAGAGGTAGCGCGTCTTCCTCGTGTTCTGGGAGTCCCGGGTTCGAGCATGGTTTGGGCATGTTTTTTGTGTGCTATCTAAGAGACGTGTGACTGTTCTCCCCTGTAAAAAGGGGTTGGGCAAGCGAATGTGGTGAGTGTGTCGCTAAGTTGTAGTCTTGGCCCTAGTTGGTGCTACCTCAAAATCAAGAGACGCTCCTTTCGGTTTAAATCTACTTCTGTATCAGCGGGAGGCTTGCCCAACGGCAAGTGCCATTAGTAACAACAATAATAACAAACTATACTAAATTAAAATAATAGCTTGACAAAGATGACTCAATAGATTCAGTAAAATTACTAAATTCCCGTCAAAAGTTCATTTCGTAACTATTGTTCACTTCTACTATACAAGACGTTCTTCTCTGAAATAAATTTATTAAAAAGCATGTGAGAAAATTTTGTGGAAATCATTTCCGCTGGTTGTAAAAGTAATCTTGATACTAATAGAACATATTATTCTATTATTCAGAGGAGGTATACGAAAGATTTGAGGCACTCGCTATAGATAACTTATTTCGGAATGAAATACTATAAGACTTTGATCAACGTACGAATCTGCTTACAAACCAATTTCCCAATTATAAATAGACTAGATTTAATTAAATAATATTATATTCCAATTCTGATTCCTGGGATTTGCCCTGGTCTTAGATGACCAGGACAACCCTACTGCTTATTGGATTTTGGATAAGTTTAATAAGATCAGTTTACATGGTAGAATGCTATGGTATTAGGTGTAGAGATGAGGAGAGAGTGAAATGTAAATGGAAAAACTTGCATGAGGCCAATACGACTTCATAGATATCCCCGTATGAAGAAATTATTTTAAAATATGTTGCGCAATTGGTAAAAATACTCACCGTTATAAATAAAAAAAACGAATTAGCTTTGTTGTGAAAAAATTTAACTGTTATATCATCGAGTTTAAAAATATCATTATTTTTCCCTTGAAATGCTTATATACATTATTATTTTGACCGTTTTTTCTTCTTAAGATATGACATTTTACTTTTTTTTATTATGTTGAGATAAATGGAAAAGCCAGAAATATTTTTTAATGCCAAAAAATTAATTGTATAGGATAAATTTAGTAAAATAGCAATCCAGTGGGACTTTATTATAGTGGTGCGATACAATAGGTAAAAGATGAAACAGTTTGTCTCCATATAATTTACTTTATAACAAAGTCTTCAGACCAGAAGAGATCCAAGTTTCAACCACTGAAATTAACTGTTAGCAATTGATGTACGAGATGCTTACAAATGTGCAATTTTTTTTCTCGCATAAATAAAACCTTCAGGTCAAAGATCATTTTAACACTGCTTATTCTAATTTTATACTATAAACTACCTTTCCTTAAATTTTCCCCCTAAAATTCCATGAGATATTATATGAACATCATCATGAAAATCAATCAACATAAATGACGATTGTAATAATTTATTCATTTGGAGATTTGAATGTTTTATCTTTACTAAAATCCAATTTCATATCTTTTTAACGAGATTTTTTTTTGATTAAAATTATTTTTAGAAGTCATAAGAAATTATTTCAATAAATGATGATGATGACGACGTATCCGCATACAAAGGAAGAAGGGGTGCAGTAGCTTCTGAGGGTAGGGACCCTTGAGCACCCGAGGGCAGAAATCTGACTTCTAGCTTATATGAAGATGATACGCTTATCACATTTGCTTCCACAGAACTTTTTAACATGTGGGGAGGGCACATTCACACACCTCACAAAATATACACAGAAGAAAAACCATGCCCTTTCTGGGACTCGACCCGAAAAGACCATATCACGAGGAAGACGCGCTACCTCTGTGCTAAGACGCCAACATAGGCTGTAATAAACATCAGAAATATTTTTTAATGCAGAAAAATTTATTGTATAGAATAAATTTAGTAAAATAGAAGTCCAGTGGACCATTAGCAAAGTGACGCAGTACCATATGTGAAAAATGAACAGTTTGTATCCTTACAATATTCTTTATAACAAAGTCTTCAGACCAGAAGAGATTCCTCCTCTGAATTTAACAATTACCAAATGATGAACGAATGTTTATAAATTTACAAAAGGGTATTTTTTTTTTCAAGTATAAAGGAAACCTTCAGTCCAAGGCTCATTTTAAAATAGCTTTTGTAATATTATACTATAAAAATCTTTTTTTCCAATTTTTCCTATAACATTCTATGATCATTCCTATAACATTCTATTTTCCTATAACATTCTATTTTCCCATAACATTATATATCCTATAACCTTCTATAACATCCTATACATCCTATAAAATTCTATAACATTCTTTACTATAACATTCCTATAACATTCTTTCCTATAACATTCTATAACATTTTTATAACATTCTTTCCTATAACATTCTATAACATTCCTATAACATTATTTCCTATAACATTCTATTCCTATAACATTCTATGATAACACTCTATCCTATTCATCTATTTTCCTATAACATTCTAATCTATCAACATAAATGATTATTGTATTAATTCATGCATTGGAGATTTGAATGTTTTATCTTTACTAAAATTCAATATTATTTATTTTTTAAGAGATTCATTGATTAAAACAATTTTTTGAAGCTATAAGAAAACTTTTTCAATAAATAAAATCAATATTTCAAAAATTTGTTTTGTTATGTGAATAAAATAATATAACATTATCAAGATTTATGAGATAAAAACAATTCTAAGATACTAAGAATGCTCGAGAATAAATCCTATGATTTCATAGCTCATATTATTACTCCATCATTTTACTTTAAAATTCCTCTAATTTAATTTCGAACCGAAAGCTTAGAGTTTTTTTCTCTCCATGCTTCATAATTTAAAAAAATGCAGAACTTCAATTATATTATTAATCACAGAACATAAAGAAATAAGCCATTCCTTAATTATATTTCAGAAATTTCATTAGTTTTCCTTTTTAAGTGCATATAAAAAAAGATAGAATAGGCTTTTTCGCATGTAAAAAAAAGCTCCAGAACATGTAATTGTTAGATAAGACGTATATTTTTACCGAGAAATAATTTTTTCAAGCAACGATGCGGGTTGACTTTTTAAAAAGACAAATTAAATTATAAGGAAATTTCCTGCGTCTCTTTCATTTAAGCGCCTGTTTTTTAATTTCGTTACACGGAAATTTCAATGAAAAAAATGTAATAAAAAGAATATCTTAACGATCAAATGGAGAATTTTTAATAAATTCTTATTAAATAGCCGGGATGTAAGCTATTGCTAGCGTTTAAATTAAAGAAGTTTCCTTGATTTTACGCACTAATTTAAATTGTTCAAATCATTTTTTATTTTCAAATTATTATAAGAAATAATCAGTTTTTTTATATTCCCGTTCATTTATGAAAAAAAAAAGATTCGAAATATTTATTTATAATAGACGAAATGGATAGAAAAACATAACGCATGGGAATTCTACATAAGTACCACATAAAAGAACATTATAATTTATTATCATGTGAGAATATGATGTTGTTTGGGTTTGAGGATTTTGAAGCCTCAAATTGGCAATTAATCTCTTTTGAGGCATCAATATTTCGCTTTTAGAGCTATTAGAAAATAATGGATAAGATTGTAAAATTTGGCGATTTATTGACGACTTGATTTTCTAATTATTCATCCTCTGAATTCTTACGAATTGTCTTAATTAATTTAAGTCATTAACCTGTTTAAACAGTTTTGAAAGCATCACGAGACTATCAGATAACGAATGCGTCATTATTTTAAAAAAAACGATGAGTCTGTTTTTCGTCTCAAAATATGGTCCATAACCACAAATTTGTTTTTTAAACTTTCTTAAATTTGGGGGCATATTGTATGTGTATGTTTATACCTTCCATCTCTTTAGTAACATTTTATAAC
The DNA here is from genome assembly GCA_026289955.1 of Argiope argentata. Taxonomy (NCBI): domain Eukaryota; kingdom Metazoa; phylum Arthropoda; class Arachnida; order Araneae; family Araneidae; genus Argiope; species Argiope argentata. Next base: position 8,056,919 of record JAOUZG010019159.1, on the reverse strand, counting down.
AAGTAAATTTTCTTAATATTAATAATTTAATAAAATATTAATATTTAAAAATTAAAAATATTAATAATTTAATTTGGGTTGAAAGTATTTGGTTGATTATATTTGTTTCGTACTACATATATTCTCCTCCAACTTTGAGGCATTTCAGAAATGAGGATGAAAACTTTCCGGTACTGTGGTTCTCTCCACCATGATGCGTACATAAATGGTGGAGGTCTGCTACCTCCCATCGAAGAAAAGGCGTGCTTCTGACTTGAGTGGTTGTACCGTGGCTAGTTATAGCCCTTAGAATTCAACCATTTGCTGTGGTGGTTCAGTCTGTCGGATTTAATTCGAATACCTTTATATGAGGGGAGGAGTAGCCACTGGGGCTACAACTGAGACTTTCTGGTTGAGCAAGAAGATGCGGAAAATAAGAAGAGATGAAGATGATACAAGATACTCGAAAAAAACTAAAAAATGAAGCTGAAGTAAAGAGATATGCCTTCTACAATTGCAGTTATCGCTATAAATATAAATCACTTTAAAACTCTTTAATACTTCAGTGCCTTTATAGCCTTTTCTAAATTATGTGATAAAAAATTCATTAAAAAACAATCGTCTGCTCTACTGATTCGACTTCATCTGTATACATGTTTTATTTTCGTTATTTTTTTTAACTCTGCTGTTTTTTAAGGCATAAAATGTTTTGATTAAAAATGTTTTGAATTGTCAATAAAAAAACGTTAATAGGGAAGTAGTTTAAAGATAATTCCCTCTTTTCTTAGAAAGTTATGTTTTAAAACATATTATCTTTTGTTTATATATTTTCTATAAATATTTTCAAATTATGTTAATTTATCAATCATGTTATTATAACTATACGGTATTTCCATAATCTTGTCCTATATATTAGCAATTGCACTAGAAAAGATAAAACCCTTTTAAAGTAAATGAATCATTTTAATAAATAATTCTACAACAACAACAACAAAATTTAGAGGACATTTCTAGCAATTTAATCAAAACTTCTTTTGTCAATATTAAAATATTAAATCAGAAGAAAAAAATCTTTTTTCTTGCCGGTAAACAAAAAATATTTTTTTAAAAAAGCTCTTTTTATAAAATTAAAATTTTTTATTTATGCAATAGTAAAACTTCAATACTTCTAAAGGTACTTATTTATATTGGTCAAGGACTATGGTTCATAACGAAATTAAAAGAAAGAAATTATACCATGTGACTTAAAAGTGATTAAACATATGAACTTAAAGGGAACAATGGAATGTATAATAGTTTCACCTTCTATAAGTGATGCCCATCTTCTCTAAAAGGAAATATTATTTTTTGTACAATATTAGAAAATTTAACCAAAACTACCTGCTGAAATGCTTCTAATGCATTATGAAAATTTACAAGAATGAACACAATGAACTCTTATGAACATAATATATATTAATAAATCAGCAAATAACATATATAAAAACCCAGATATGATATTAGACAACAACTTCAGTAATTTGTTTGTAATCGATTTTTAAATACATACAATTTAAAGAGAAGAATGAATCATTGGTCTAAAATTATTTTCACTTAAACTATTCTAGTGGTTTAACTCTCTAGAAATTAAAAAGTATTGATTGGATTAAAAATAAATTATCCCAAATAAGGCGGTTTTTAGAGAAAACCCCCCCTCCCTCTAGGTATATATTCTCATCAAAGTATATCAAGGTATATATTCGAGGTAAAGGGTATCAAGTAAAAAATATATTTCTGGAAATAAGAAATAAAGAGATATATTCGATGGTTTGTCAATGAAATCGAATGTAAATCTCAAAAATTAATTATTAATTTTAACTGTTAATTGATAATTAAGGAATACGGTTTATAATTTCAGAGTGATGTGGGTCAAACAAAGATAACAAATGAAAAAGATTGTATAAGAGTTATAAAAAACAGTCCTTCATGCTTCCTGCACCATATTTTTGTCCAAATATAAAACTTAAAGGATATGAAATAAAAAAATACTCATAAATACATTTTTTTTAAGTTACAGGCGTAGAAATTTTAGGATTATATATTTATAGATAGCTCTATTTTCAGTTATATCATATATATTCTATTAAAAAAAGGTATATTCTGGGCATTCAGGTATATTCTATTACTTATTTATTTCAGAATATAATATTTTTTTAGAATAGGGGGAAAATAAATACTTGAAATCAATAATAAATTATTAGATAATATTGATCCGATGCTCTAATTATATAATAAATGCAAATTGACGATCTTCAAAAAGAACAGCAAAAACTTTGAATGTTCCAGTAATTTTGAAAGAAAAACTGAACTATAAATATAGAAAAACTTCTCTTATTTTAAAGTTATTCTTAAGAGCACTGTACGTTTATCGCAACTTCCTTTTTTCTTTTTCTTTCTTTTTCTTTTTTCCGGTAGAATTTATAGTGCGCAGACAACGAGTTAAGATTAGAATCTGTTAGAATATTAAAAACTAATCGTAGGATAAATGTTTAAAAAAAAAGAAAAGAAATCATTTAGCACCATTGAAGAGTTTTACATCCTAAATAACGAAATTATTTGGAAAATTCAAAACAACTCTATTAAGAATTTGTTCTTAATAATATTTTTGCTTTTTAAATAAAGAATTAAAAATTCAGATTTTCCTAGAAAAATTCCATAATCATATCAATGAATATCCTGATGACTCCATTGCTCTCTTAGAAAAATCTTTTCATATTTTATTTTGAAAAACTGCTAATGATTTATTTAATACACAATCAAAAACTCCCTAAGGGGAAGAACCAATTTTAATGAATTACACTAATTAAGACAAACATTTGATGGTCATTTATTTAATTTCGGATAGTTATTTTTTAACTTAATGAGGACAACATCTTCCTCCTAAGACATTTATTTCCAAAATTTATCTTATTATCTTAAGAATTGTTTAATTCGTTTTTGATATAAAAGAAAATATGAAACAAGAGCATACTTGAGAAGAATTGAAATATTTAAAAGCCTTTAAAAGATTTTATTCGATAAAAAGAAAAGATTAATTAGATAATAAATCTCAATAAAACTTGAATTCGGTTTTCGTTGCTACCAATGCTTCCAGTTAGTAATTGGCTATTTAAATAATCAACAATTTAGAAATTAAATTAAAAATTCTCGAATAATCGATTATTTTATAGAACATTTTAATTTTATCTAGGTTAGAGATTTTTTTTGTATATTCATTAGGGCATTCCGATATTTATGATTGATGAGTCAACAAAGGAAAGCATTTTCTGATTTTCTTTAGAAATGAAGAAATATTTCTAAAGAAATTCTAGATAAGATTCTAGATAATTCTAGGTATTCTAAGTAAGTTAATGTTATATATTTTCAAAACCTAGTGATAAATAATTTTAAAAATATGGACATCAATGTTTTTCTAAACTTGAAGGAACATATTTTATTTTTCAGAATTTCTGTAAATACAAAATCGTTCAATTACAAGAATTAAAGTTACAGTTATAAGGTTAACAAAATTCTTTGATTAATTTCCTTCAATTTAATCAATTTCTATACATTTTCACGGATAAGTCATACCTTGACACTCACTCGCCCGAAGGCACACGGATTTAAACCACTAAGGCTGAATGACTTAACCGCGTCAACAGCAACACTGGAAGGAACTGTGGTTCAGTCCTAATTGCCCTCACCTGCCACGGTACAACCCTTCCAGTAGCGATGAAAGGAGCCAAATCCCCCACCTATTAGTATACCCTCCAGAGGGGCGAGATCCAAATACCAAGCCGGGAGCATCTTATCCTAATATCGAGATGCCCCCCCCCAGGGAGGTATTTAATGGATAAAGAATCCTGCATAATTCTTCTTCGATTTATGTAATAATATTACTTTGAAGTACAATGCTAAGAAATTAATAAATTTATTTTAAGCCCAAGGATGTTGTAATCTGATAAATGTTTATTAGATTCAAAGAATGAAAAAAGAAAAATTTTGAAAGAAAGAAAAACCAAGCCTTTTCGTAAAAATTTAAATAACTTTTGTAAGTTATAACACCAAATTATTTCAAAAACATTTATATGCCTATAGATATGAAGAAACTGTCAACAAATGCGAAAGTTACATTATTTATTTGTTTCAGTAGTTTCAAAATAATTTAAATATAAATTAAAAATTCTATACCATTACATAAAAGTATATTGATTTTGGAAGGCCGGGATGAACTGGTTGGTAGAGCGTTGGACTCGTACTCCTTAATTAAGAGTTCGAAAAACAAAGGCCAAAAGATTCTCCGAGTGTATGGCGGCTGGTGCTCGTTAAATCTGTTCGTGGTCGCAAAATCCTCCATATCGAGAGTAATATATTTGGGGGTACTGGGTCAGAGGTGATCATTCTCTGTTCCAGGTCTAAATTACGATCTGAGATGCATGAATGAATTTGCACGAATGAAGTCCGCCCCCTAAAAAGGGTTGTGACGTGTGTGTAGCTAAGTCGCACTCTTGGCCCTAGATGGCGCTACTTGTAAAACAAAGAGATGCCTTTTTTAGGCTTAAAACCTGCCGATCTTATCAGCGGAGGCTTGTACACGGCAAGTGCCATTAGTCACAACACATATTGATTTTGGAATAAATTTAAAGCCTTTTAACTATTTTTTTAAATATAAAGAAACAACTTATTAAATTCAGAAAAATAATTATTTTCTTGAAAGCTTTAAAATAAAAAAAAGCTTAGTAAAAATTATTAAGTATATAAGAGCCTGTGGGAGAAAAAACTCCAAATATAAGAGGACATGCCAAAAAATGACAAAAATGAGCGATGTAGATTTGTGTTTACTTATTCAGCTATGCTTTTCCTTTTGCTTAAAAAATGCGCATATAGATATAAAAATATAAGAACCGAGTATCTGCAGTAAAAATAATTTTTCTTAAGTACACTCCTGACGCAAAAAAATTATAAAAGAAAAAGCTATAAGGAAAGCCAAATTTGTTCTTCTTGCTTCATTTTAACGTTAGTTTCATTTTTTCCGATCTTATTTTGTACGGTAAGGTACACTAAGAAGGAAATTAGCCTAGTTTTAAACCTAAGGCTCTTCCATGTTTAATCAAAAGCAAAAAAAGACTTGGAATTGAATTTTTTTTCCTAAGGATTATTAGCAGAACTATCTTTTTCAACATTTTCAACGATTTTATTCGATTGAATAAAGCATAGAATTAATGAACCAGTAAAAAAAAACATTGAAAAAAATGACGGTAAGAATTTTTTTAAAAATGCCATCAAATCAGTAGTTTTTGCAGTGTTTTATTTGCTGGGTGAATGAGATAAAAAAAATGGTTTTGAGTTAAAAACTAATTCATTCAACTGCGCAAAAGTGTTTTCTATCACGAACTTAATGGACTGTAAATTTGATTTATTTTTGCGTTTCATTTTTTTTGAAGAAAAGTTCCTTTTGTGTGTCGAAATAAAGTCAGAGATAATTTCTTTTTTAATAAAAAATAGTTTTCGTAATCCCCGTGCTTCAAAGATGAATGATAAATAATTTATTACCTTCTCTTTGCAGATTTCCTGGAATTACTCTTGAAAATTTCAGTAATGTAAGATCAAAGAGCAGACGCCATAGATACTTCGTGCTAGATTTTCAGATTGAAATTCTCAGTTTGAAAAATCTTAGTGTTTTTACCGTCTCTATAATCGAAGCCGAACGAAAACACTGTTGTTTTGCAGAATACCTTAGAATTTCATATGAAAGATTTTTCTTTATAATGTATCTTTAAAGACTTTGTGTTGTTTATTGCCCTTTATTATAGACTTATTTGAAATTTGAATCATTTGAATTGTTTTTAAATTTGAGCCTAATCTTAGTTGTTTTTTAATTGGAAATGTAAGGAGGAGTAAACAACTTGTATTTAACTTCCCAAGGGATTTTGATCTAAAATTAAATAATTGACTTGCAAATAATTTGTTAAATTTTGATGTGCTATTCATTATTTAATCATGCGAAGTTCATTTCCATGATTTAAATGGTACGTTTCACTATTAAAACAACAAGTTTCATTGCTTATCTGAAATATCATTAATATTTTAGATTTAATTCATCTTTTTTATAATAGTTCGACTTTATTCTACTGTATCCTGTACGATATAACGCTATCAAAAGAAAATTATTTATTTTTCATCTATGTTAAAGCAAGTTTTTATGATTTATGCTATTTGTTTTATTTATATTTTTTTAATGAGCATTCTTTAAATCATGCATATCGCGCAATTTATAGATTGTATGCCAGTCTAAAAGGCTATATTTTGTAAATAAACTTTTATTTGTTAAATTATAAATGTATAAATGATATCGAATTTTAAAGATTAAAAAAAATTCCGTTCTTTAAGCCGAAGTTACATCCCTTTTAGTCTATATTAAGGGTTAAGTTGTCCGTAAGCAATAAACAAACTATTTATTCGTGCAGAATCAGGAATATTTCATTTTATTTTCAGAAACTCAATACCTGTTTTGATGCAGATTCATAATTCTGGAACTGCGTTAAATAACTGTGAAGGTGATCTAATTGCTTGACTTAACTTTGAAGTTGATCGAACTGAGTCAGATAACTATAATTGTGATCGAGTTGTGCCAGTGAATTGTGTAGGTGATTGAACTTTGTCAGATAACTGTGATTGTGATTAATTTGTGTCCATTAAATTTGATTGTGATTGAACTGTGTCAAATAATTATGTTTGTGATCGAGTTCTGTCACTAAATTATAAAGGTGATCGAACCATGTCAGATAGCTGTGATTGTGATTGAGTTGTGTCAGTGAATTGTGAAGATGATGGAAATGTGTCATATAACTGTGATTGTGATCGAATCATGTCATACAACTGTGATTCTGATAGAATCATGTCATATAGCTGTTATTGTGATGGAACTGTGTCATATAACTGTAATTATGATCGAACTGTGTCAGATAACTGGGGTTGTGACAGATTTGTGTCAGGGAATTGTGAAGGTGATCGAAATGTGTTATACCCTTATACATTACGGAACTTTGATAGAATTAAATTAAGAACAAGCGATCCTTCAGTTATGTGAGCTATTCCGTTCCTTTATCAAATTCCCAAAGCAATTTTATTTAAAAAATTATTTATTATTATTTGGTAATTTCTATATAAATTAAATTTAAAAATTTAAAAGGTTAAAAAAATTAAACTGTAGCTTCTATTACAATCCAATTCTTAAGGCTTTGAAAGGTTGGTCCTGAAAACAAATGAGAGTTTTCTAAAACATTATTAAATTATATTTTATGGCATTATGACTCAGTAATTTTACTGTAATTTTCTTTATTTCTACTCTTATGCAATTGATTACTTTTAGCAAAATGCAAGTAGAACAATAAACACATCTTTTTCAATTATTCACAGCATAAATTCTTTAAAAATAATTTAATATAACTTTGATTCCTTTTGATAAAAGAAATGCATTTATTAAGGACTATAATATTTTTATAATTTAATTGCGTATTAATTAAAGTATACAAGTATCAAAATTGAAATAAAATAATTTTACGAAATAGAAAATAAAATGCATTAAAATATAGGAAACCAATAATATTCGTTTGATTGCTCTGAGAAAAAGGAAAATAATTCTTGCAAATTTTATTAAAAAATAATATTTCAAAAATTATTGAATTAAAATGATTTTTTACTGCGTGAAGAATAATACAATCAACATGGAATTACTTTATATATAAAGATGGTGTAATATTTTTTGAATGATAGCTTTTAATGATATTACCAAAGAGTTTTGAATTTTTGATTAAATATTCATGATTTGGTGATATAATCATGATTTTATAGAGAAAAAGAGGAGAGAGAAGCTATTAATTATTTACTAGAAAAAAAGTTTTTATATCTCAAATGTGGTAGTTATTGTTTTTTATTGCATAGTGTCAATAAATAAACAGACATTTATAAGTAATTAAAGTAATTAGTAATTAAAACATTATAAATATTTATTGTATGTGGCATGACTTCCTCTCTAGACAACTTCTGATTAATAACCTACCAAAACTGAATTACTCTGGGGAATGAGTTCATTCTGAATAAAAGTCCACTTACAAATTGAATATGCAAAGCAGAAGCTATTTTTCACTTTCAGTACTTATAATTACTAACTAACTGCAAATATAAAACGCTATCTACCCACTAAAAATCACCGTATAAAAAGAAATAAAAGCCATATCCAAGATATTAATTTTAAAAGCAAGTATAATAAAGATTACCCAATTTGGCGCTGAACTTATCACGTACTTCTGGAGAAGCTGGGAACATAAACCTGCTCTTTTATTCCCCCATCCCCACCTTTTCATGTTCCCCTTCAAGCTTCTGCAAAAGCTTGCATATTCCCTACGCGGGGATTTATATCCGCTATAAACACTTTCCTCTGAGACTCATTCGGTAACTGTGCTACATTTCAGTTAAATTACGCGACACCTGAAAAGGGAAGGATTATGTGTGTATTAAGTGTGAAAGCATTACGCTGAGCTCAGATTAATGAATTTAAAATAAGGTTACTTTCGCGTTGGTGCCTCTGGAATTGCTGCAATATCAGTTTTTGTCTCGCACAGTAGTAAATTTAATGAAGCTTTGAGCTGTAATGTAAGGTTAACGATCTTTAACTGAGTGATTAATTTTATTCAGTGAAGCTTCTTCTTTAATAATAAAACATGGGCCAATGCACATTAATTAACCGATTTATTTATTTTGGAAAACTAAAAATGACCATTTAGAATAAATATGTTATTTACTTTCTTATTGCTGGCTCTCTGGCTCAAAGGTAGAGCGTCTTCCTCGTGTTCTGGGAGTCCCGGGTTCGAGTCCCGGTTCGGATATGTTTGTCCTTCTGTGAGATGTGTGACCGTGCCCCTCTGTGAAAAGGGGTTGTGCAAGCGAAAGTGTGATGAGTGTGTAGATAAGTCATACTCTTGGCCCTATCTGGCGCTTCTTCGAAAACAAGAGACGCTCATTTGGCTTAAATCTACTGATGCTTTCATCAGAGGGGCTTGTCCAATGTCAAGTGCCGTTAGTAACAACAACAACTTTTTTTATTGAATCATTTAACTTAATATTTTATTCAAATGAAAAACAGAATATTACTTATTCATCTTAATGTTAATTGCCTTTTTTGTACTTAACAATTCTTTGAATTGAGATGCTGATTTAAGTTCTACTTGCAGCTGGACTTTTGGCTTAGTTTTAAGTGCGCAGCTCGTTAGAAAATTGAGCTTGAATCCTCTTCTATCTTAGCATCATGCATGATCCCTCTCACCAGATTGAAATGTATAATAAAATAAAGACACTGTATTGCATCTTCTACTTAAACACTCTAAATGACTATCTTTCCTTACTCTGAGAGAATATTTGTGACTATATTATGTCGATTAAATCAAGTGCTATAATTCAATATAATATGGGTACGCGTAGTAAAATTCTATAGAACTTGAACAGCTGAATGAGATATATGAAATTGCAAACACCCTTCCGTCTTCTCAGTCTTCTAATATGATTATCGACAGCGTAACAAAGAATAAATGGAGAATAACTATGAATTGAATTTCATCTATACAACAAAACACTTAGACTCGATTTTATTCAATAATTTAACTGATGCCTTTCAATTAATATTTCTCAAAAACTTGTCTTATAAAACCGCCTAATTAAGCTGTTCTACATTTTAGATAAGTTTAATTTAAAATTCATATTGAAAATGCTTGAATGCAAGAAGAAACACTTGAAAAGAAAATAATATATAATTAACCATAATATATTAAATATATATTAACAACATTAAATCATTATGTTAATGTTGAAATTCGAGATTATCAAGTAAAAGATAAGAGTCTGATTAATTTTAAACTAAACATTTCTAGAGTCAAATAATTTTTGACAATTTAGATCATGCAATTAAAATTAAGAAACCGATTATTAAATATTATTGAAATCTGAAAGGCCAGGATAGCCTTGTTGGTAGAGCGTTAAATTCGCATCCATTGGGATGCGAATTCAAGTCAACCAGTCGAAGACTATGTGTGTGGTAGCTGGTGTATATTAAATCCGTAGTGGTCACAAAGTCCTCCAAGTCAAGAGTAATACCCCTGGGGATTACTCGAAAGATTCTGGGTTGGGGATCTGAGTCCTGGTGATCATGGATCAGAGATGATCGTTCTCTGTTCTAGATTTAAATGGATGCATGAATGAATGAATGAAGTCCTGCATGAATGGATGCATGAATGAAGTCCACCCTGTAGAAAGGGTTTGTGACGTATATGACCTAAAAGTCAGATTTCTGCCCTCGGGTGACAGGGATCCATATTCTCAGAAGCTACTGCACTCCACTCTCCGTTATAAAGCGGAACACGAGAACAGTAGCAACAATTGAAATCAGAGTTGCAGAAAACATTTCAGCAGAATTAGAAAAAAGGTTTTAATACTGATAAGATTTACTATCAACTACAACATTAAACATTTTTAATTTAATTAATATTGTCCTTTAATTTTCCAGATATATAACTGAAACAAGAAATAGATAAATAATTTAATGCTGTCATTCTGATACATTCATGATTGATAATTCTTGTGATTGATTGAGATTTGAATAATACTAGTTTAAGACAGAACTAGAGGATAAAACTATGATTATCTATGTAGATATTCATGATTCATCATACAGATGCTATTCACGATTCTAATAATATTCTGTATAACAAATCTAACTCAATCCAATAAACGAGGAATTACGATAAAGAATGAAAGTAACATCTTCTGATGGTGAAAATAACCTTGGTGCTCTATCTCCAAAATGAGTGGTAGAAATTTGACTAAATTTTAACAAACGGGGACAAAATAATCTTCTAAAGATCGTTCATGAAAATTAGGCCTTTACTAGGAATCTCTTGGTGGAAAATCAATAAAACCATCTGTAGTATTAGCCTTATAACCAGATAACATCTAGGATACTGAAGTCGACTTTTCGTACCGCGACCTTCAGTCGCTACATTGGTGACCTTGACAACGCAACCTTTTGAAACAGTCGTGGCGCCATCTACACGCAACAAAATTGTTAGACTCACTTGACGAAAGCTAAAAGCAAAACAAAACAAAAAATCGTTCGCTTTTTTGCCGACTCACAGGTGGGGGAGTACTGTGGCGTTAGCCTTAAAAGCCAGATAACATCTACGATACCGAATTCGACTTTTGTTATAGTGGCTATGTTACTCGGGTACAGGCCCAAGCATCGTAGGTTCGTACCACGACTTTCAATCGCTACACCACCATTATGACATAAGATGGTTAAAAATCTCCATTTAGATTTACAAATTAATTTAATATACCAATATAAGTATGTTGACATAAATCTACAAATTTTGAATAGTACTTGTAAAGGATAAAACAACTAGAGTTTCTCATGTCATGACTTACCTCAATTTACTATTTGTAGATGAAGGTTATAAAATAAAATAGAATGCTTATTAAGATGTATTATAGTTCAATAAATTTTCACTATAAACAATATAATCAATTACTGGTAATTTATCCTCCATATTAGAGTTCCCAACGAATATAATAAACGACCAATCAAGAAGATCATTCCGAAAAGATAATATGTAGTATTTATTATCATCGCTTAATCGAAAATTGATAGACCTTGTTAAGCCACTTATTCTTCACAATAATGCTAATATCGGTGAGCTACTCAATCAACACTCTTCACAAAACGTGAGATGAATCAGGTTATCAGGTCATTCATGACGAATCAGGTCATTCAATCTTCATATGAATGGCTTCAGCCAATGAGAAGAGAAATTTAATCTCCCTCGAGTTATCAGAGAAGAACAAATGGATCTTTTATTGGCAGAATCTGTTATCCTGTCTGCCGATATGATTCGGAGCTGAGTTGTTTATTGTTCTTAAATAAATAGGTATAGATTAAAATCTTCTTTCTCTAGTGGAATAGGATTATATGATTTAGAGGTATATACATTAACTTCAATTTCAATAAAGTGTTTTTGTTTACCCAGTTCTAAGGAGTTTGGCATTAGTAATGGTCACGGGCTTAGAAAGCAGAAATTGAATCATAAATGTTTTGAAACATGTTACATTTCTATGGTTAAGAGATTAAGTTAGTTTTTTTAATTTATATTTTATCATGACTTATGAGAATCATCCGAGATACAACGAGGATTAGTAGTTTAAAACAAAAGACTTTAATAATATTTGTATTCTCAAATGTTGATAAAGAAACGTCGAAGAAAAATGTTTAATTATGGTATTTATAGTGTAAAAAGTATTATTTCGATACTTCTCATTTCAAATGCTGAAATAAGATTCTAAAATTTATATTAATCCGTAACTGGAGATAAGAATTTCCTCAAGCGGCTAGAGACATAGAGTCAAAATGATTTCATTGTTATTGTTCCTTTTTGCCTTTATTGAACAACATTGGAATTTATTTTGGAAAAACAATACATCCTTGAAATCTTTTAGTTATAAAAAATATAAAAAATATTAATATTAAAATGTTAATTGTCCTAATATTAAATGATGGAAAAATGTTATAAGACAAATCTCAACAGCCTTTTAATAAGTATTTACTTAGTTTAGATATTACGGAATTAAACTAATGTTAGCAACTGTTAGTATTTAGCAAAAATGAAGAATACAATATTTTAAAATATTATGTTAAGAATATTTCTTGATTCTTTTTTACATTATTCACATTAAAGGCAGTTTCTGTGATACGTAATTAATGCTTCCATATAATAAAACGAAAACTTTGAAAAAAAATAACTCGGTTATTCGCACTTGTTCTTTCTTGGACTTTTTGCCAATTTACTGCTAAAAGAATAACTTGGTGTTACTGAAAAGATAATTTTTTTCAAGGACAAAACACAACGTGATAATCAGAGTGCGAAGTTATTTTGATTTCCGTCTATAGTTACGGGTAAAGAAAATAAATTATTTTTCGGGATTACAGTAACTGATCTGATATTCAATCTAATATTATTCTAAAAAGAGAATCTTAAAATGTTTTCGGTATCACACGCGTTTATATATTTTATGTGAGTTTAGATAGCTTTATATTTACTTCTAAAAATTAAGTAAGTAGTTTGTACAAGAATATATCCCTAATTATCGCTAATTATTAAGGAAACAATAACTAATCCTGGATAACTACTAGAAATTTCTGAGTTTCGCTTTTGGAGAACTTTAGTCCACTCATTTTTGGAAAGACAAGAGATGAATTATGTATCCAACTATTTATTGTAAACAAACTTATAAAACTTTTTCTTGGTACAACCCTTTATATTGCACATCTATCCTCTTGACATTAATGATCTAAAATTAATTATATGAAATTACAAGGATTTAGTTAGTTTAATGGCTATAAGTATGAAAAGAGCTAATCTAAACAAGTCTCGCTTCTATTTTAATGAGCTGTATAATTATTAGTTAATAAATTAAATCTCCCACATTGAACAAGTTACTACCGACTTAATAGTTAAAATAATGACTACTAATGACTTAATAATAATAGTTAACTTGACAATACTTGTTTGTCATGCCAGTCTATGTTTTATATTTTACTCCTATTAAGTAGAGTTAGCAAAATTAATGATGTTAATATTTATATAAAATAAAAAATGCTTTAATTGATTCTTATATCTTATATGTCGGCTTTCTGGCACAGAGGTAGAGCTTCTTCCTAGTGTTTTGGGAGTCTCGGTTAGTGCATGGTTATTCTTTTGTGTGCTATCTGCGAGATGTATGACAGTACCCCCCCCCCCCGGGAAAAGGGGCTGTGCAAGCGAAAATGATGAGTGTACAGCTGAAGTCGCACCCTTGACACTAGTTGGAGCTACTGGAAACAAGAGAAGCGTATCCTTCGGCTTAAAATCTGCGGATGTATCAGCGGAGTAGTCCATGGCAAGTGCCATAAATGACAACACAATATATCATATATTAAACTAAACTAAAGTATTTGCAGTTTATTTTCTTTAACTATTATTGACATGGTGAATATTTTGTTATTTTAAGTAAATTACAACCTTATATTTAATTTTTTATTCATTATAAATTTAAATAGAAAATTAATTTATATAAATTTAAAGTTAAGATTTTTCATAATAAAAAATTATTCAGTTTTTATTTATTATTATAAATGATTATTCAATACATGATTTATGTTAATAAATGAAGAATAAAACATATATAAAATATATTATTTATTCAATGGGGAAAAGGATAGGATTATTTTTAATTAGATACAATTACTAATTCAATGATCATTGCTGTTAAATTTTGAGTTATAGAAATGATTTTTCCATGTTAAAGATAGTTAGAATCTCAGCTGTATTTATTGGCCCGATGCAAATTAAATCTGTCTTTGTTGGTAAAATTTCCTATCTCTAGATGGAAATTCTGAAATTGGAAGTTTTGTACATTTCCATGTTCGTTTATTATATTCATGATATTCGAAAATGTACTGTCAGTTCATGTTATAATTCAACAACAATTTAAAATGATGTATACATCTAATAGCATTCTCTATTCCTGATGCCCATGTTCCAATCATTAACTAAATAATTTTTTTTAATTCTATAAATTAAATTAGAAGTAATCTAATCACTATAAATTAAATCAGTTATAAATTTCCGAGTATTCATTCTTGTATAATCAGTAGTACATTTTGTACATTATTGTGCATAATTAGTACAGTTTTTAAAACAGCACATCAATTTGTGAATTTATTTTGTATATAAGAACAAACTGTACTTTGGTTTTGTTCATTTCGTTCAAACCAAAAATGAATTATCTTACTGCACAGCTGATATTTGAGTATCAATATTTTGACCTAGTACAGAGTACTTACATATTCTAATAAATAATTATACAGAAAAATATCAGTTTTTAGCACACATGAACAATGTTTCATTCATGAAAATATTCAGATTATTTTTTTTGTCCATATGAAATATTTTCAAGTAAATTTTTTATTCCCATTTTTACCTTAAGTGCACGAATTGTTCTCAAATTAATGAATACAAAACCAAAAGAAATAGTGGAATTAATTATTGAATTAGGTTTTTAAATAAAACTTAATTGCCCTTACTAGTTGTTCAATTATTACTACTTGTTCACACTGTCTCTCTATATATCTTGTTCAAGTTTCCAATCGCTAATAAAATATTTTTTATTCATCCACTCAAGTTCAAACACATATTTTAAAATTTGGATGACACTTGATGTTAATACAGTTTTTTTCAGTATTAATTAATTAAAAATAAAATTAAGGAAGTTTATAGTATTTTATATGTTAACAATTCGATTTCGAACCAACAAATGGCGCAGCCAAATTTCTACTCATTTTTTTTCAATTTCTACTATTAGTTTACACTCTCCCTACATATATTTATGTATCTATATTTAGTATTATATATCTATATACCCTATATACTTTACCCTACATACCCTTTATTGATAAAATACTTTTTATTCATCCACTCAAGTTCAAATACATTTTTTTGAACTTGTGGATGAAACTTAACGTTATTACAGTTTTTCAAACATTGCTAATTAATTAATTTAATTAGTTTTCAATATTTTAAATAGTGTTTTAGCAGTTTTTAATGAAAATTAAAGTCGATAGTCAGTATTTCAATTGGTAAAATTCAAGGACTTTAGTATTTTTCACGCAAGGCTTCAGAATGCGAGTTTAATAATTTTGTGATAAATTAATTAAATAAATTTTAATTCAAAAAAATTAATTAATTCATTAATTTAAAAGTTACTTTTATAATTAATTAAAAAAAGTAACTAAAATATATTTTTTCTTTGTTGTCTAAGTAAGAATTAACTTAAAATACTTTTATATTACATTTTTTATCCTGTCAGAACATGATGTTGTTTTTGGGATGAGGTATTTGGCGTCAACAAAAAACCGTAGGCCAAAAATTAAAAATTTTATTATCAGGGCAAGCATTTAAAAAAATCAGCTTTTAATAACGCGTTACCATTGTATTTACAAAAATTCCGATTTAAAAAAATAAATTAATTACTACAGCAAATTAATTTTGAGCACATGATTGTTTGAAATGCATAAATAGGAAATGCGGTATTTTTATACTAAGGTATATATACTAAAGTGATTCATTCAATGAAAGCAATTAAAATGCATTAAAATATAATTTAACTTGCACTAGCACTTGGTGCTTGGTTGTTCAAGAAATGATGTTCTGACATGACACATTGGAACATGTATCACAGATTTCATTTTAATCTGTTTTTTTCTTTTTACCGCATCCATCATAATCTATTGACACTCGCATACTTTCTTATATAAAAAAGGAAACATGTAGAGATAAAGGAGGAGACAGAGAGAGACGCAAAGCAAAACAACTCATATTTGAGTAAAACTCTACTCAAATCAGTTCTTTTCGAAGACACCGAGGCGCTATTTCTTTCCAAAGAGTCTCGAGAAACGAGAATACATTACGGGACTCTAACGAGAGAAATCAGCCTCCCCGAGCAGCTCACTCTGAATGACAACCAGGCAGTGAGTTTTTATGTTGGCAGTCGGATCCTCTAACTCTTGAGAGCGACGAAAACTCACTTTGGCACTTAGAAGTCTGTCACAGACCCCCTCTACAGAAAGGACAGACATTCAGTTCGAAAAATTCTAGAAAGGAATCTTATACCCTCGTGATTTTGTATGTGCATAAGGAAACGTTTCTTTTTCTTGGCGCGTGTTGGCTGTTTCATCATTCTGCCAAGCCGCCTTTCACTCATGTCGCATGCGTGGGAGGGTGAATCCCATCATGCAGTTCGAAAGAAGTATAAAGTATGAGGTTTCACCAATGCATGAGAGTAGGTCTTATTCGCTGGTGAGGTTTTCCGCGTTAGTGACCTCAAAAAATAAGGAGAGAAGTTTGAATCATTTATATTTTAAGGATTCAAACAAGATAGCTGTAGGTTGAAAATAAATATACGGTAAAATATTAAAAAAGAAGAATAAACTCGTATTAGTTTTACGCATGTAAGTGACTCCGTATCTCTGATAAATATAAAACTGATTTTTTCCTCATACTCTTTTAAGTCACCTTGATTTCACATGCATATCATTATATATTGTTTTGTAATCAAATTTGAACGCTTTAATAAATGATTAATTTAATAGCAATAATAATTCTTTATACTTTCCACATTTTGGATTTGGTGAAAGATAGATATTTATTATAATTTTTTCAATCCAAATATTAATGTTTTATCCATGAAACTACACGTAAAATATTTAATTCAAAATTTATTATTTAAAAACTTGATGTACCTCTTTCTTAATTTTATGTACGTAATAGCTATTTAGGTTTTTACAGTAAAGTTTGGTTAATTTATTATTAATATTTTTATATTTATAATAACTACTTAGGACTTCTTTGGACGTTTACTTATGCACATACTTATTTATTCTTATCCCTTCCTCGTTATTGATTTTCCTCTTGCCAACATATTTTTGGATTTGGCCCGACTAAGTCAGATCATGGATATGATAAACAACAACAATAATTGTTATATAAAATTTCTTTATAAGAAAAAAAACACAGTCTTTTTTAATATTTTTTATATTTCAAAAATGTATTAGATTACTTTATGATTTATGACAGATAGAGTTTAAAGACTGAATATGAATCCAAATATCATTAATTTTTCGGTAATATATTTATTCAAATAAAGAAATTACAAAAAATATATAGTTTAAGGCTTTTCTGACTAAAATTGATATTTATTTTTGATGATTCAGAATTAAGATATTGTGTCAAGCCCACATATTAAAATTTATATTTTATAATTACTTTGTAATGAATATTTAGAGTTTTCTCGAATTCTAATTAGAATTTTATTTAATTTTGCAAAAATTTTGAATTTTATTAATTACGAAAGCAGTACTGAAAGTATTTCTAATTTTGATAATACAAGGGGTTGAATTAACTAAAATAGAACACCTTTGAAATAGAAATCTTTCATTTGAAATAACGTAATGAAGATATATATTTATCTGTAAAGAGAACACAAAATTTTTTGAAGTCAATTTGAATCATCTGGCTACCTATAACAGAAATATTATCTCTGAAACTATAAAATTATTGAAAAATTTAATTGAAAATTCCATTATGATGAATCCTTAGCTACGAATATTATTACTGTAAATACGCATATAATAATCTCATTTTTATAATAAAATTTGTATTTTCATTTTAAAGATATTCATTTGCTAAAAAAATAATTCATAGAGGATAGATTATTCTATTACGATTAAAAACATAGAATTTAAATTATAGATTGTTCAACAAAAATTTTGCTTACTAAAGAGTGTAAAATAGCAAAATAAACTAAAGATACCAAAGAAGAAAAGAAAAGGCATTTAGTCGTATCGGAATGTTATTAAAAATGAGGAATAAAAATTTTTAAATTCAATTTTTAAACTTTTTCAACGCATTTTGTCCATAAATATATAATAATTCATATTTTAGATTGAAATTTTAATCATATTTCTTCCTGATTAAATATTTTACTTTTAAGTTTTTTAATTCATGTCTGTTTTACTAAGTTTAGTAGAAATCAAAACTTGCTTATATTGACTTGTAATATCGAAAAGGTAAATGATAATTAATTTAATTTATCCATCTTTTGAAGAGAAAGTTAAAACCAAATCAATAATAATTTCAAGAAATTAATACATTCTAATTACACTTTAACACTTTTTATGCATTTTTAAACAACTTTATATATATATATATAT
>JAOUZG010019159.1:7992995-8030117 GCA_026289955.1 Argiope argentata | reverse complement strand
TATATATATATATAGTTTGTGATTCCAACGATTTGAGAAAATAGAAAATTGTTTTTCGAAAAATAGTCGATTTAAGAAATAGTCTATGGTTTTTTTAAAAATGATGATTGCAGAACAAATGATTATTATCAAAACGAAAAAAAAAAAACATCGTCTTTCTAAATATCAATGCCTGCATAATATGATGACATATGCAAAACATGATTTTCTAAAGCACGTTTAAACTGGTGTTTCACAGAAAAATTGCTAAACTGGCCTCTAAATAATTTTTTTAAAACTCGATTGATTTTGAGATGGTAAGAACTACCTCTTTTCTAAATGTTGTGAAATATGAATCAGGGAAAACATGATTATTTTCTGTGGAATTATATTTTCAATTTGAACTTTAAAAAAATATTGAGCTCTTAATATTTTGAAGACAACGGCTTTAATTGTGAAAATAAATTTTTTTATTTCCAAAAATGTTTAAGAAAATTGTAGAAAGTATTATTAAACAATTCGGCTCTTCTCTGAACAAGCTTAAGAAGTTAAAAACAATTCTTAAACAATCGGAAGTGAATAAATACAATATATATATTGACTTCTGTCTAGTTAAAGTATTTCTTATAAAATATTGGTTTTTCAACTTAAATCTTAAAAAATATTGAATTTTCTGACTTTTTTTAGAAAACTTTGCCAACTGAAAAATCTCTTCCCTGTCAGTAAAATTTACTATCCTTTTTATAATTTAGGATTTTATAACACAAATCTCCCTCTCTTTATATATATATATATAAGTTTTAAATGCATCGTTGTAAATACAAAAGGGTTTAAATATACTTAATGGAATCTATATTTAACTATGTGGTTGTTACTTATAGCACTTGCCATGGATAAACCCTGCTGTTACATTAGCAGATTTTAAGCCAAAGATATGCGTCTCCTGTTTCAATAAGAGCCAATTAGGGCCAAGAGTACGACTTAAGCTACACTCTTATCACAGTAACTTGTATAGCCCTATTTTACAGTGGGGGGGCACAGTCACACATCTCACAGAAGAACAACCATGCCCGAACCGGGGCTTCAACCCGGGATTCCTAGAACAGGAGGAAGACCCTCTACCTATGTGCTAGAAAGCCGGCATATTTAACTCTATAATTTCATTCTAATAATATCAAAATAAAGTCCTTTAATTTTTAATTATTTCATTACCACTTTTAAACTTATTAATAACTACCATTTTTATATTAGGATAATTTGAGGCAGATATATTATAATGAAAGAAACCATATTCAAAATGGAAAACAAAATCAAGAATGGTCCAATAGACTCCATTTCTTTACATGATTTGCTGACAATTTATAAAAATAAACTGATTGGGAAAATCTCTACACACTGTTAAAGAAAGAGCTTTGTCTTGGTCGAAAATTATTCCTAATCTGCATATTCCTCAATATTTATTTTATAAACCTTTTATCACAACATAAACTTTGTTTAAAGATAACCAAACATAATCTTTAATGAATGTCGACACAAGGAAATCTTCAATCAGCTGCCGTTAAAATCCATCGGAATTTAGGGAAGATTTTTTCTAATTTTTTTTTCTTGCATTACCCGACAGCTTTTATCATGATGGCATTAACGAGTTCTCTCTCGCCGACGAGTCCATAGCTTTCGATCCGTTCTCAAATCTGTATGAATAGGGGAGGAAGGAAGGTTAAGGGAGGGGCGGAAAAATTCTATTAAGTCATTGATTATAATTTGCTGTGAAGTCGTTTGCACCTGCCTATTCATTTTATTAATCGCTTTTAATGTGGAAGTAAAAAAAATGGAAGAGAATTCTCTGTTCTATAGAAATTTGCTTTGTACCATTCTTAGAATTTCTAGGGAAAAAAACTTTTAATGGAAGGCGTGGCAAGATAAAAGCTATTTAGTTAATTAACTCAATAAAAATAACATTGCACATAAAAGTTTCGATTTTTGAAGACAAAAGGAGGAGAAACATTTGGTAATTAATTATGGATGTTTTTTGCATTCCAAATCTTATAGAATTTGCATTGTGTAGACATTTCCTTAAGCAATTTAATCAAAGCATTGCAGTTTCTGTTCTGTTCTGTTGAATTTTAATCAAATACAATACAACTATTAATATTAATGTTTAAATACAATCATTGTGATTAACTATATGCATGTGTTTGGTTCTAAAAATTGTAAAATTAAAAAAAAAAGAAGCTCATTTGAGAAAATTATTCACTCAATGATAACAATAGTTACACTTTTAGAGTAGATTAAAATTTGATTTTTTTCCTTGATAGCATTGTTAAACAGGGTTTTTAATGCAATTTTTAAATGTTAAACTCGTTATAAAAGTATAACTGCCGATGCTTTACATGAAATGTTTTTACATAAAGTAGTTGTCTACTTTAATTGATCTTTTAAAAATGAATTTTTATTTAAAAAAAGGTTTTAGAATAGCATTTAGCAAATTATTGCTTTTACTATGTGATACTGTTAAGATATAAATGCTAATTAAAAAAGTAAAAATGTTCTTAAATTTATGTATGAACTTATGGTTCATAGTTCAACAATAGTATTTTAAATTTTATTACTGGCTATAGTGCATACATTGATGAAATATTTACTAAATAAATAAATATATATCATATTCAAATTATAATTTCTTTTTACATCAATCACAACAAGACTTAATTCAGAATTAATCACAAAAATTTAATTATATAGTTATTTTGCATTCTTCAGTTTCAATATTCGGGAGGGTTATAGTTACAGTTACGATTTCAAAACTCATTTTAATTTTAGTTTAATTTTAGTAAAACTCATTTAAATTAAATTAGTTATTTAAATTGGTCATTTTAAAACTACTGGTCAATGCCTTGATATTTACACAGAACAATCTTAAAGCTATGGATATTTGTTTGACGAAGAAAAAAATAAATTTCTAATGTATTTTAAAAGGAAAGTTTAGCTTTAAAATCAAGCGAAGAACACAAAATGACAAAAAGCTTTATCAATAAATGCTTTAAACTAATTTTAATAAACAGTAGTATATTTATAACACTGTTTAATAACATATAGATAAAAATAATCTTATATATTAATATATAATTCTTAATTTAATCTCCAAAAATAACTGAAAGTATATTTTTTATTACAATGTGAATGAAATTTGCTTATAAAAATATTATAAACTTATCTGACGTTCTTAAGAATGTTATTTACAATTCTAATTTTTCATATATATATATATATATATATATATATATATATATATATATATATGCGAATTGCAAATTAAAGTAGAATTCAAAATATAGATAAATCATAAATTTATCAATTTTACTGCGATGAAAATAGGAAATAAAAGGAAACAATAAATTTATCATTTTTAAATTTGTAAAAGGAGGACGGATTTCTAAAGGGAACGGAAAAAATAATACATTTTCCAATCTATTCGATAAAACTTTTTGCAGTGTCATTGCCATATCTCTTAATTAGTATTTTGTATTTTTTGATAGTATTTTCATCTTATTTATGCAAAGATATTGTATTTCTCATCTCATTTGCTAAGCCCGAAGGAAAAGATTGAGTTACGACGCTATATTTATTATTTTTTGATTAATAATTTGCTTTAGAAACAGCGTCAAAAAATTCGAACTTATTAAGAATACAGCAATATTTTCCAAATAAAATCTCAGACGCTGAATAAAGAACTAATTTAAAATCTGCAAAATAATAACAAGCGTTTTTTATTTTTTAAAGAAATTTTATGAATATATTTGAATATTTGATATAATAATTTTATTTCACTGATTCCTAAACTGAAAAGAGAGAAAAAAAGCAAAAATGTAAGATATTAAAACGTTTTATTTAATTTAATTCTGATTACTTTCATTATACGATAACAATTATGCAATTTGATATCATTTTTTAACTCTAAATAATACTCTTATGAAATGAACAAAACATTTGTTTATAACAATGGAAATAATATTATTTACATTCAATAATGGAAACAATGGAAATAATATTATTTTTGATTAAAATTAATTCTCTCCCTCTCTCTCTTTCTCCATATATATATATATATATATATATATATATTTGTGTGTGTGTGTACGGTCGAGCGTGTGCATTATTATATTAATTAATAATATTTAATCTATTTTAAGTTAAATTAACTTATAAAATAATTTAAATTATAATGCAATTCTTGAAAGCAACAATGAATTTTTTGTCATAATTAGTTAAAAAGATGAGATTAATCCAATAAAGAATTGCAGTCTGAGAAAATAGTTTTCTCGAATATCGAGTTAATTATAATTAAACTCTTAGTTTTAATTTCACTTTTAATATGGTGAAAGATGTATTTAATTTACAATTTCATTTAGGAGATTGACATAACTATGGGAAATAAATATCTAACTGTATTTATTGATGTTTTTATAAATTATGTAAGAGTTCATTAGAAAATTTCATATAATGCTGTAAATCAGTGTGCAATTTTTTTTGTATGTTATATTGCATTTTAAATTTTCTTTAGATGTGATGCATAATATTCTTAGATAGAAATATTATTGCATTAAGTATAATATAATTGGTTGCATAATACTTTTCAAGTATTTACTGTTCGTTTAGAAATTTTTTTCATTATTATTACTATTTCAAATTTCAATTACAAATAAAATTTTATCTATGAATCATGTATCGAAATATATTAAAGATTCTGTAAAGTAATTTATTCTTTGATCTAGAGTATACCAAATTGTTTGGTATTAAATTATGACCAATTTTTATTTCAATTATTTTCTCTGTTAATACGAGCACTTTTAATTTGAAAATATACTTTCTGTTTCAGATAAACTAGAAAAATAGTTAATTGAAGTTTAACACAATGCAATCTTTTATATTTTTTAAATAATTGCAAAATAAAAGAAAACACCTTTGAAATCCAATCAAGGATCATTGGTACGAAGATTCTAATTTTTTACTTTAAATTACTCATATTTCAATGTAAAAGTTTTAAAATATCTACTTTTTATATATAAACAATCAGAAGAATATTTATGTCATGAATATTTTCATATTACCCACCATCCTTCATTTTTGAAAAATATCTTGAATACACTATTTTATTATACATCCTTTACCTGAAAAAAAGAACAACAAACATCGCCAATTAGATTATCGATTTTGCCAAGTTTAATTTCATATGAAAGCACGTAATTTCTGAACAGAGCATTCAGAATTGTTCCTTCATAAAGATTCCATTTTCTACAGATATCATAAAGTGAAATGTGGTATATTCCCGAATATCAATAAACGACATGATTTTACCGATTGCATTTGCCACTTTGCAATTGTACTTAGACTATCAGCTCACTTAATATTATGATAACTCAAAATAATATTTTCCATTGCTTCGATACGACCTAGTTCATGAGAGTCCATTGACATAATTAGAATATTACTATTAACATAGAGGTAAAAGAGTTGACCGCAAAAAACACTTAATTCCTTTTAAATGCTGCAGCAGCAAAAAATAGATCAAAAACTTAAAAATTAAATAAATTTTTATTAATAAATTATATTAATAATTTTATTTAAGTGTTCCAACTATTCTGATATTCAATTAATTCCAAATTAATTTTCCTCTGATTAATTAAATCTGTCGAATTCTTAATAAAGTAAAAAGTTTTATAAATAATTCTAATTAAGTGAATATTATAAATGATTTTAAATATTACTAATTAAAATGTTGATCCTAAATAATTTATTATTCAATTGAGTCTTTAGCACATTAAAGACCACTGATAAGTTTTTTTTCGTGTTTCACGTCTCGAGTTATGTCTTAATGCGGTCCTTAATGTGTTATTTTTAAATTAATCATTTAATATAACTAAATACATATATATACTTTGGAAGAGTATTTATGGGTTTTTTTCAAGATAAGTTGTAAATTATATTTACAAAATTAGGAAAACCAATTTTATTCAGGAAATTAGTAGAAACATACGGTGAAACTTTTCCTCAAGAACATTTTCGTATAGAAGTATATGTATCAACACTGTTTAGTACATTCTTTCTCACAATTATTTGAGTTTTATTGGGTAAAAAAAAGCAAATATTGAAATGAAAGAAAATTATTTAAAAATATAAAATTTACGAAGTTATTTTGTATTACTCAAATTTGAAATAAGTTCTCACAGGCTTTTTAAACAAATACATGGAAGTAACAAATAAAAATATATAACATTTCATAATGACTTGAGCATACAATTGATAAGGCATGTCTTTGGTGCAAAAAATAGTTACAAGTTGAGTATTAGCATATTTTATTAAAATTAATAAAATGTTCCTTTTTGTTTGCTTTATATTATTCATACATTAATTTATATTTTTTATAAATAATATTCACATTTAATTTAATTATATTTTTATATGTAATAATTTATACTTTTTATGAACAATAAATTAAATAAATAAAATTTTACAATAAATTTATAATTTTTATTAATAATCAAATAAATATTTTATTTAACTGAATAAACTAAATAAGAATTGAATTAGTACTTTTAATAAATGTAAATAAATTAATGCTTTTAATAAATATAAATAAATTAATACTTTTAAAAATAAATTAAGTAAATTTATACTAAAACAAATTTATATAAATGAATACTTTTAATACAATTATAAAAATAACTAAATTTAATAAATTTATACTTTAGTAATTATATAAGATTATACTTTGTATATAAAAATCCTCAGGGTCATTAGTTATACCATAAATGTTCCCTTATCACTCAGCATCATTCATTTTCAAACGATATTTCAAAAGCAATACTTTACTATACATTCTCTATGTTTAAAACTTTGATATATCTCTCCAATTAATTTATCGAATTTACCGATTTTTATTTCAAATCGAAACTCCTCAGAAATATATACATACACGTTTCAGATTTTATTATTGAATGACATGGAACTTGAATTTTTCATTACCATTCAGTGTCATTTCATTTCAGTTTCCTTCAATGGAAACCGTTCAAATGAGATATTATGACGCCAATAGTGAATTATTGCTCTATGAAAATAAAATATGTCTCCAAGTTCATATTGCAGAATTTTGATATTGAATGGCGATGTGTTTTATTCAGAAAGAGATGTATTCAGGCCAGTGGAATATATATTTTTAACACGGAACTTTACGACACTCCTAAAGTGGGGTTGATAGTCGTTTTCCGAGTGGCCAGACGGACTTAATGTTTGAATGTTGTTGTCATGAGGAGTTGCCATCCAATAAGAAACCGACGGTCGTAAGCTGGGGCCATAAATCCAGACGCACATTAAGAACGTGGCCTGGCAGAAAACGCGACGGAAAAGGAACAAGGGCGAGTAGCATGCGGTTAATGGGTCGCAAAGTTAGACATTTTCCAAAGCTCTCGCTGCCTTCTTTCCAAAATGAGATTTGGCGAGTGCGTTTTGGACGGGGTGATATTAAACCGAGGTTCATTAAAAGATCCGCTGGAGGTTTTAAATTGCCTTAACAGGATTATATGAATTGTATAAAAGGGATAAAAGTATTTGGCTCTATTCTAGGATTGTGTAACATTATACTTATTTCATTCGAAAGTAATGCAGAGAAATTTAAAATGTGATATTGTGTTTTCTGCGATTATTAACGAAGTCTATGTTTTTTAGAATTGTTTGAAACTCGGCGATTAGTGTATTTTATATACATCCTATGAGTACTTTTATCTATTTTAAAACTATTTAGATACTTTTGTGAAAGTAAATAAAGTTGTTGGAATATAACTATTATTTTTGAATTTTTGACAAAAAAAAAATTAAAAAAATATTTGAATATATTTTTCTATTAAATTAAATCAGTAAAGCTAATTTATTAAAATTTTGTTGCATCAATTATTTTATTTATTTTTCGTTCGAATGTAGCGCAGAGAATTTTAAAATAGTGTCTTAATAATAATTTTAAATAATGCTTTTTCAAGGTTATTAACGAATTCTAAGTTTTTTTTTAAAAAAAATAATTGTTTGAAACTTGGTGATTGGCATGTTTTATACATAATCCTTGAATTTTTATATCTATTTAAACACTCTTGTGATAGTAAATAAAGTTGATAGAAGATGAAGACTACTATTATCCTTGAACTTTTGACTGGAAATAATAATAAAAAAATATTTGCATGTTTTTTTCTATTAAATGAAATCTGTAAAGCTAGTTTTTTAAAATTGTGTTGCATCGATTAGCTTATTTTTCGTTTGAATGTACCGTAGAGAATTTTAAAATATTGTGATATTGGGGTTTTCAAGATTATTAACACAAAAATCTATGCTTTTTAAAATAATTATTTGAAACTCGGCGATTGGCATGTTCTATATATATCCTTTGAATACTTTGATATTTTTTATATCTATTTAAACACTCTTGTGAGATTAATTAAAGTTGATGGAAGATAAATACTACTATTATCCTTGAACTTTTGGCGAAAAATAATAAATAAAATTTCGCATATATTTTTCTGTTAAATGAAATCAGTAAAGTTAATTTCTTATAATTGTGTTGAATCAATTAGCTTACTTATTTTTCGTCCGAATGCAGTGTAGAGAATTTTAAAATTATGTGATATGGTGTTTTCCACGATTGTTAATGGAATCTAGGTTTTTATAATTGTTTGAAACACGGCGATTAGTGTGTTTTATATATATCCTTTGAATAATTTTATTTTTTTGTATGTATTTAAACAATCTTGTGATGGTAATTAAAGTTGATGGAAGATAAAGAATACTATTAACCTTGAACTTTTGAAGGAAAATAATAATAAAAAATATTTGCATGTATTTTTCTATTAAATGAAATCCGTAAAGCTAAGTTGTTAAAATTGTGTTGCATCAATTAGCTTATTTATTTTTCTTTCGAATGTAGCATAGGGAATTTTTAAATAATATGATATTGGATTTTTCAAGATTATTAACGAAGTCTATGTTTTTTATAATTATTTGAAACTCGGCGATTGACATATATTATATATATCCTTTGAACACTTTAATATTTTTTTATATCTATTTAAACACTCTTGTGACGGTAATTAAAGTTGATGGAAGATAAAGACTACTATTAACCTTGAACTTTTGAAGGAAAATAATAATAAAAAAATATTTGCATGTATTTTTCTATTAAATGAAATCCGTAAAGCTAATTTTTTTAAAATTTTGTTGCATCAATTAGTTTATTTGTTTTTCTTTCGAATGTAGCTTAAAGAATTTTAAAATAATGTGATATGGTGTTTTCCATGATCGTTAACGGAATCTAGGTTTTTATAATTGTTTGAAACTCGGCGATTAGTGTATTTTATGTATATTCTTTGAATACTTTTATTTATTTTATATGTTTTCTTGTACTCTTGTGATAATAATTAAAGTTGATGGAAGATAAAGACTACTATTATCCTTGAGCTTTTGACGGAAAATAATAAAAAGTATTCACATGTATTTTTCTATTAAATGAAATTCAAACAGATAATTTGTTAAAATTTTGTTACATCAATTAGTTTATTTGTTACCGGATTATTTTCGGTCTTACAGCAGAAATAAATAACGCGAAATAGAAAATATCTTTCATTTTTTGAATACATTAACTATATCTGGAATTTAAAACTTTTTTTAATGCAAACTTACTACAAAGAAAAACATTTGGTAAGAGAAACGAACAAAATGCATCAAAAAGAAATTGGAAGAGCAAGCAGTTAATGTTGCAAAAAGTATAATATTAAAATACCTTTAGAAAACAAAAATATTACTTTTTTAAATCGCTGATGGTAATTATTTTTCGAGCTTTACTAAACAATTTTATTTTCATTTCTTATGAAATGAAAGAATTTTAAGAAAGACTTTTAAACCGAAGGTTTCCTGATTATGCATTTAAACTAACTTTTCTAATTCATGAATAAAACTTTTAAATTCATAATACAAAGAATTCCCTTAAAGATTATTAGTTTTCAAGAAATTTCCATTTGAATTCTAGTTCGCCGTATTGTTGTTGTTGTTCTTGTGTTACGCTTTACAGAAAAGGGAGGGATGCCGTAGCTTCTGAGCGTATGAACTCTTGAGGACCTGAGGACAGAAATCTAACTTCTAGCTCACACACGTCACAAACTCTTTTTACTCTTTTTACGGCCGGACTTCATTCATGTATTTCATTCATTCATCAATGTATCGTAATTTAGATCTGTAATAAAAAACGATCATCTGTGTGCTATTATCCTCAGTGGTATTACTCTCGTCATGGAGGAATTTGTGACCCCGACAAATAAAACGTGTGCCAGCCACCACACACAGGGAGGATCTTCAGTTGGCGAGTTCGATTTTGAAGCTTAAGAGATGCGAATACAAAGCCCTCTCAACCAGGTTTTCCCAGCCCAGTTCACTGCATTGTATCAAGAAAATAGACAAAGGGAATAAATGTTAATTCTTTGATGAACTCACTGATCCCAATGTATCTTATCTTATACAACTCATTGACTAAACTACACATATGACTGACATATTAATCTTCGGTATAGAAACCTTAGCCCACAATGAACCAATTCATTAATAATTTTACCCTCGACATTGAGAACTTTGTGACCAAAAAAGATTGAACGTGTGCCAGCCACCATAGACACAATGAGTCTTCGGTTGGTAGGTTCAAACACGCAGCTGAAGGGATGCGAATACAACACCTTACGAACCAGGCTATTACGGCCCAGTTCACTGTATTGCTTCAATAAAATAGACGTAAAGGCAATAAATATTCACTCCTTGGAGAACTCACTGATCCCAATCCATCTTATCTTATACAACTCATTGGCTAAACTACACATATGACTGACAAATTAACCTTCGGCATAGAAACCTGAGCCCGCAATGAGCCAGTTTATTTATAATTTTACTTCCAAAATTTTATGTTAGTCCGGACATTGATGATTTTGTGACCATGACAGATTTAAAGTGCACCAGTCACAATACACACGGAGAATCTTCAGTTGGTAGGTTCAAACTCGCAACTGAAGGAATGCAAATCCAACGCCCTACCAAACAGGCTATTACTGCAGAGTTCACTGTATTTCTTCAATAAAATGGACTTAATGGAAATAAATATTCACTCTTTGGTGAACTCGCTGATCCCAATGCATCTTATCTTATACAACTCATTGGCTAACAACACCTATGACTAACATATTAATCTTCGGCATAGAAACCTGAGCCCACAATGAGGCAATTCATTTGCAATTATCTCCAACCCAAAACAAGGCGTTACGAATTCATAGAATAGCGCATCGAATAACCCTCGCATAGATAAAAGACTTTTGTGCGGGAGATTTGTCAAATTTTCTCTGAATGCCCTCTCGCAGGCTCGTTAATGGGGCCAAATTAATTAGGAAAGTTGAGATCATAATAGAGGATTTGGAGCGGATAATCCGCCAATTCTTTATTCCCAGCGAAGGATGCATGCATAACTGGGACGCAGTTAATGAGAAAATGTTTAAGCCAAATGCTTATTGCTGAGTTAATGCAGGTGGAAAGTGAAATTCGGGCATTTAGTAATCTTCTGCGCCAACAGTTATTGTTCGTGAACGTAGGCTTCTCAGTATTGAATATTTATTTGTTTTTATTTTGTATGCAAAAATGCGCCCACAATCTGTTGAAGGCATTAAAGAATTTGACCGAGGGATGTTGATTCATCTATAAATTTTAGATATTGGTCAATTCACGATTGGAATAAATATACTGAACTAAGTTCTCAACATAAAAAGGAAAACTAGTTAAGACGATTAAAAAATCATACGAAGAGAATTCTTTACCATTTTTATATGTCTTTAAGCAAACAAAAATGTTTAAATCAATAAAAAAATCAAACAAAGCGCTCCAGTTGTTTTAAAATGCATTCATTGTAATAGGAAAAATAATTAAATATGTATATTGGTAATCTCAATTTTTTTTGTTAGGAGGACTTAAACACATCTAATTATTTTTAATTCAATTTGATCATTTTTAATTATATGCCAATTATTAAAAATGTAAGAATATTTGAAATATTTAAGAACTTTCTTAACTACATATTTTAGAATATTTATATTTTTAAATATAAATATATATATATGTATATATGGGATATAGAATTATGAAAGGGGTGAGGATGGGCTGAAGCCTATTTAGATCGCGATACAAGAGCAGTGCAATAGAATTTTTCTCTTCAAGGATTTTACTACAAGAATTGGTTAGGGATTTCTTTGACATCTATAGATTTAGGAAAGAAAATCTTAGGTATCTTAGAAACGTATGGATGAATGTTAGGCAATATTATCCTTTCAATTTGAATATCGTAAGAAAAGAAATAGTCATTAATATTTTAGGGTGATTGCTCTCAATAAATAATTGAAAAAAAGAGAATTTCGTAATTATAAATTATCTTAAAAGGAATAAACATCGTCTAATTCTTAAAAGAAATCGGTAAATTACTTAGATTCAAATTAGATTTAAAAATACTACACATGCAAACGCTCATTATATATGATTCTCTGCTTTTATTGTGCAAGAAATAATATTATATATGCATAACATTCATAAACAGTTATAAAGGATTTAAGAAGAATCAACCACACTTAATTATTTTAGAGCAACGCTTCTGAATTAACTGATTTCTAGAAACTAGGAATTACATGTTATTATTAAATTTTATCTTAATTATATAAATACCGTTGGGATTATGAGCGTATCTGGTCAGTATTTTCTTCGAAGAAACTGGAGTGAATTCAATCAAATTTCGAGCAATTTTATGCGATATATATATATATATATATATATATATATATATAATTTTTTTAAGCTTTCATTTTCCTTTTTCCTAGCTGGCAAACAAAATTTTGGGGCTCGACTAATTTTGTGATGTAATAACAGCTATGCAGTCATGGTTCTTCATCAACCTTATAAAAATGCATCTGCTGTCAAAGAAGCGTAAGTAATAATAATGAAATACTGGTAAGAGCAGGTAAAAATACTTTTTCTTCTAAATTTTGGAGATATCAAAACCACCTGAACAAAACAACATCATGTTCTCACATGATAACAAGAAGGAGAATATTAGTTGTAGATGGTTTTGAAAATTCATATGCTTCAGCTGATATAATAACTTTATTAAAACAAGACAATAAAAAAATTGAATTCATCTAACTGAAATTTCATGTTATCATTGACTACATTATTATTTTTTGGCACTGTTTTTCTTAATTAAGTAAGTTTTCTTAATTGTAAGTCATAAACCAATTTAAACAGGTTTGAAGGAATCATGTGACTATATGAACCCGCATGCATCGATCTATTGAGTATCGGGTACATGGCAGACATTCGTGTTGGTGATAAGTCGCCAAATGTGATAACCATATTTTCTAATAACCCCAAGAGTGAGAAATTTATGTCTCCAAAGCGATAAATCTCTAATTTTCTGCCCTATCATTTTGTGAATTTTAAAATATCAAACCAATATAACATCATGTTCTCACATGATAAAAACATTTTAGCAATAAAATAATTTAACAAGGTTGCCACTGACTAAAAATTTTAAATTTTATATTAAATTTAAATGATTTTTTGGTAATAAGTCTTTAAATGTGACACTCATATGAATTATTTTCTAATAAGTATAAAAGCGGAAAATTAATGATGTAAAAGAGATAATTTGTTGCCATCGCATTTTGAGACTTAAAAATCTTCAAACCAAAGCAACATCATGTTCTCGCATGATAAACATGTCTAAGAAATGCTTAAAAGATTTTAAATAAAATTATATTATACCCTAATAATGATATAAAATTATTATACCCTTATTTATATTATACCCTAATTTTATATAAAATTATATTATATCCTAAGAAAATTCAGGCATATCATTTAGTCTATAATAAGCATCTAAGCGATTCAAAATAATAAAATTTGACTATTCAGGAACATTCTAACTTAGTTTAAAGTGTAACAATTAGAAAGGAATTCATGCAGTCATTAGAAGTGTCTGTAGAAAGTTGATTTCATTCATAATTTTAATTTTACTTCTTTTCATTTTGCAAATTATTATTCAGCGGTTTCCATGAAACATTACGTAAAATACTTAATCTATTATTAATGAATGATTGTGTTTTAATGTATTTTTAATGGGTGATAGGGAACAATGCAGACTACGCTCAAAGTTTCTTTCTCAGTTTAGAATTTCTGAGCATTTTGAGAAAATGCCCATGAATAAGTCAGGTAAAATTAAACCATGTGTAGAGGTAAAAATTTAATGTATTAGCATAATTAAACCCGAGATTAATAGAAAATATGTGGAAAGAAAGGACTCTGAGAAATTCAAACAAATATTTTCAAAATAATTCATTAACTTCTAATAAATTTTTATTCATAACCTTAAATGGAAAATTATCAATCCCAAACAGAAATAGAAAATTATCAATCACAAGCAGAAATAGAAAATTATCTATCACAAGCAGAAATAGAAAATTATAATTTACAAACGTAAATGGAAAATCATCAATCACAAACAGAACTAGAAAATTATTACTTACAAACGTAAATGGAAAATTATCAATCACAAGCAGAAATAGAGAATTATTCTTCCCAAACGTAAATAAAAAATTATTAATCACAAATGTAAAAAGAAAACTATTATTCAGAAACGTAAATAGAAAATTTTTATTCAAAATTTGAAATGGGAAAATATTATACAAAAATGTAAGCGGAAAATCATTATTACCGAAACGGAAATGGAAAATACTATTCCCAAAAATAAATGGAAAACTAATATTCACAAATGTAAATGGAAAACTACTATTCACAAACGTAAATGGAAAACTAATATTCATAAACGTAAATGGAACATTATTATTCACAACCTTTAGTGAAATATTATTATTCACAATCTTATCTACCCCATCACAGTAAGCTTTAGTAATAAATTTTTTAGGTTAGATACATTTTTATTAAAAAAATATTTAGATGTTTCAGGCCCATTTATGATTAAAAGATAATTAATTTTCTTTTAGAATAATAGATTTCAAAAATCTTTCTACAATTCAAATGTATATACTGAAATCAATCTCTATGAAAGTATATATAAAAATAGGCTATCTGTAAATGAAATAATTTTTAATTTTGAATCTAAAAGTTTAGTTGCTGGTAATTTCCATAATAAAACATACAAAGTTATCGTCTGTTTTATTAGAATATATAATGACTGATAAATGTTTCTAGCAGAAATGAATTTTAATATTACCTACCTAAAAATATCTGAGATTATAATGAATTCAAGAATAATTAGTTTTGAAGTTTTTGTTTTTTCACAATTTTAAAATCAATAAATATAGATTTACCTATTGTAAGGGATTTCAGAAGCAGCCAGAATTCTAATCCAAAATAGGTTCAATCAAGAAATATCCTAAAAAAGAAATTAATAAATTAAAACCAAAAAGTTAAGACATAAGCATAAAACTTGCCATTATAAAAAAAAAGACTTTCTACAAAGCTTTATTCCCGCAAAGGTTATTCATTTTATTTATGTAAAAATTAATTAATTGTGGTTAGATTTACAATATACTGAAAAAACATATCACATGAATTATTTATCAGGCATATAATAATAAAAAGAATTTTTTTGTTATTTTTATATCAGTATTTAAATAACTATACAAAAAAACACACATTCACGTTTATAAATTTTAAAATTTTAAATGACTATTTTTTAGCTTCTAAAGCAATTGAATTTATTACCTCCTCCATATTAATCCTATTATGTTTTATTTTGCATTAAAATCCTTATTTTAATTTTCTTGATTGCCATGAGAGT
Source organism: Argiope argentata (assembly GCA_026289955.1). Classification (NCBI taxonomy): domain Eukaryota; kingdom Metazoa; phylum Arthropoda; class Arachnida; order Araneae; family Araneidae; genus Argiope; species Argiope argentata. The sequence goes on along the minus strand of JAOUZG010019159.1, from coordinate 8,014,228 downwards.
TCTTTTATTTTTTTCCAAATGGGAACAACGAATTCTTAATTAATTAAGAAAAGCATTTCAATAATATACTTTAAAAAATGCTTTTCATAAGTAAAAGATGGCTAAAAAATTTTATGTAGAGATTGTTTCAGACATAAAATGGTGTCTAGATAATTTCTTGGTATTTTCTTTAATTTTAAAATATGTACAGCATAAAAATTCATATAAAACTGAGAAATATTCAAAAATTTCTAAAAATTTTTAACACAATTATCCACGCTGTCAATAATACATTGCGTGTAATAATATAAATAAAAAAATATGTGTTAATTTATTACATTTCTATTTCTAACTGGGAAATTGGTAAGGTATCAGTACTACAGAAACAAAACCTCCAGGTACGAAATTACATAAAAAAAAACAGAAACAAAAATTACTTTAATTTTAACATAGTTTATCTTAGTCATATTAACTTCCCATTTAAAAGCAACACTAGGGATATTTTATGACCTTGAAATTTTGAGCCACGGTCAGGCGATGAGGATGGCACTTCAGTTCCACCCCCTTTCCAAAATTACACTTAATCCAATACAAATGAAATAAGAAAGAATTCTGTACTACAAATTTTGTAGGAGAAACAAACACACACATAAATATATAAATCTCCAGAAACAAGCACACACACACACAGTTCATACAAATGCACATATATGTTATTGATTATTAAAAATGTTTGCCTTGTGAAAGAATGATATTTTGTCTTTAAAAATAAAAATCCATTTTTATTTGAAAAATTGGATAAACTAATTTGGATTAAACTAATTTGAAAGAAAAACTAATAAAATAAAAAGAGCGATGATTAACAGTTTTATACAATGATATTTATGAAACCGCAACGTCACTTGATACCTTAAACCGAATTTTAAAGCTTTTAACTTGCAATAAAAAGATAATGCATCTTTCTTCCCAATTACTTTGTTATATTATTGTATTATAATTTTCCTAAACTGTATGAGTAATTTAAACGTCACACAAAAATTTCAACCCTTTTCTCATTTCTGTTCAAGAATTTCAACAAAATCATAAAAATATACATTCTTTTCTAAACTTAAAATAAAAGGGGAAAAACTAATTAAATACACAACTCATTAATCTATACGTTAACAACACTGACCCAATTTGAGATTTAAAAAAAAGCCATTAAAAATTCGTACTTAAAGCTTCACATCTGCTCTTTTAACTTCATTTTCCCACACACAACATTCCCCTTCTAATACATAATTTCGATTATTTTTTAAGAAGTATTATCCGTCTGCTATATAACAGAAGAAAAGTTTTTTCCTCTGCTCATTAAATTTCCCAGATTCTGGAAGCCTTTTTAACTTCCATTCATTTATTTTCCATTTTGGTTACCCTTATGTTTATTTCCTCGCCTGCAATTCTTTTTTTTTACCCACATAGGTTGGTTGCAGGGAAAATGAGTCTCCAGAGAGGAAAGCGGATTGTGTTTACATTCAACTTCCCTTTCACCTTTGACGCTAGATTATTCCGTGGAATTATTTTTAGAGAAACAAAGATGACCAAATACTAGTGAAGAAGTATTTGAAGAAAAGGTGAGATAAGCCTCTACTAATTATCTGTTTGGGAACCGACAATATTTTCTTACATTTTTTTTGTCTCGTATCTAGAAAAAAAGACTGATTTATTGAAGGCAAAGAAATGGAAAATTTCAATTCATTACATGAATAGAATCATATTTGTTCTACAGAAAAAAAATTTTTTTTTTGCTCTTTCGTGTTATTTTGAAGAGTTTAGCAGTGTTTGGTAAATTGACTTTTTGCGTGATCATTAAAGGAATGTTCTTAATTTAATGGCAGTAGGAGTTCCATTTTGCGTGCTCTGTAAAGAAATAGAGTTGCAAATACATATATGAAAATTTGTTTTTCGATATTATTAAAGGGATAATTTACTTTTATTGAACTATTTATATTATTTAAAATTTTTTTAAACATTTCAATTAGAATAAGTTGAAATTAATTCCAGAAATAAAAATATTTCACCGTAAAAAATTGTTAAGGGGAAATTAACATTATATGATACACACAGTGTTTTTGCAAAATCCAATTCAAAAATTTAGTGATTTTACATAGACTGGGCTTCAGAGAAAAATCACCAAAGAAATTTGTCGGAATTTTACATTATTTGGCGAGTTTTCTTTTTAAAATCGTGGTAAGAAAATTAGTAGAATTCTAAATTATTTGGTGATTTTTCAGCGGCTTCCTTGCTAACAGAAAAGAACCAATTTTTTTTAACAAAATTTTTCTCATGCATGCAGAAATATAATTCATTTGATGGATTTAATTGCATTCGATTCATCAATCCATAAATGTGTGAAATGTATTAATATATTTTGAGAATTGAATAAGATTTTATTCTGCTTCTGTTATTACATATTAATTTTCTGATAATAAAATAGCAAAGATAATGGAGACAGTTGCATATAGCATGCAATACTGCATATAATTGGTATATAAAATGTATTCTAAAAATTGTCTACTATCGATTGAAATCAATTTAAAGAATAAAAATATCTCATCGCAAAAAACGATGATATTGTTCAATTAACCTAATGCCATGCAAAAACGATTTTTTAAAAACAAAATCCAATTTTAAGAGAAATTGAAATACACCCTATGCAAAAATAGCATTGATGGAAATATATTCCATTTGACAATTCATAAATGTATAAATTAAATTGAAATATCTTGAGAATTGAACGTGTTGTTTCATGCGTCTGTTATTACTTACTAATTTCCTGGTTCCAAAATAGCAAACTCAGTTGATCTATCCACAATAAACGTAGAAATCAGCAACGAATTGTTATTCAAAAATAATTCAACAAATTGCCTCATGGTATTATTAAAAGAATAATATTTTTTGTTTAATTAATAATTTTACTTAAAACAATGGTTGAGCGTTTTCATTACAATCAATCGAAATGAATTCAAGTAATAAAAAAAACCCGAATATCGGACCCAGAAAACCCAGAAACCCAGAATAAGCACAAACAAATTATTATGGAGAAAGCAATATGATACGATACACACAGTTTTTTTTTAAAAAATCCAGTTTCAAAATAAATTAAATTGTGCTTCATACGTGCAGAAATGTCATTAACTTAATGGATTCTACTGCATTTGAGTTATCAATTTATAAAGGGGTAAAATGCCTTAAAATATTTTGAGAATGGAAAGATCTTTTTTTTTCTGCTTCTGTTATTGAATGCTAATTTTCTGATAACCTTACGACAAAGATAATGGAGATAGTTTTATAGGCCCTGAAACACAGCATTGATTGTTATTTAAAATTAATTCTAAAAATTGGGTATTTTCAATTGAAAACAATTCAAGGAATAAAAACATCCCTGATTGAAAAACAAAAAAAAATTATGCTGAAAATAACATGATGCATTACATTCATTTTTTTTTACAAAATGCTTTTTAAAAGAAATTAAATGTGCCATGCAGAATTTATTAAATTGATGGAATCTATTACATTTAATACATCAATCCATCAATGTGAGAAATGCATACAGATATTTTGAGAAAATAATGCTTTTTTTGCTTACTTACTAATTTTCTGGCACCAAAATAACAATGATAATTGAGGTATTCACAAAAATCGCAGAACGAAACTTCGAATTGTTATTCAAAATTAATTTTGATTTTATTGAATTAATACAATTAATGTAACAGATATCAGTAGTTTTTACGTGATGGTGAAAGATGCGAGTTCAATTCTTGCGAAAGTCATATTTTTTCTGATAAATCTATTTTAATAAAAATGGATCTCGAAATGCGTTGCTAAACGCAAAACTAGAGAACGGCTCGACAGATTCAGCTAATTTTTTAAAAATATTTTCCTTAAGACACGAGGATGGTTCTTAGGGGGAGAAAAAATGAAAAAACTGCGAGGAAAATAGTTAAAACGACACTTTTCTTACTTCCCCGCCAAAAATCTTCATTTCCTTCCCCCACACCAACTGAGTAAGATAGCAGGAAGTAATAAATTATGATTTGTTTAGAAAGAATACGCCAGATCAGTTGGTTTTCATTTATAGATAACGGGATGTTTAAAAAATAAAGAAAATAGTTGCTTTTATTATTAGTCTGTATGGATATTTAATCTATGCCTGCTCAAAATAAAGTCTGGGCAGGGAAGAAAAAAAAGAATAACAAAAGGAAAAAAGGGTTTGTAGAAAGAAAAGTAGTGAAGAAAAAAAAGGATAGAAAAAAAAAGAAAAGAAGGGTGTGTGTGTGTCAACATTGTTTCCTCTGTGCGCGGCATTTTCCAAGCTGTTTTTAATTTTTCGCATCTCTTGAAAACCAATGGTGTCTTTATTTGTTTAGTGTGTTTACATTTATGAAAATTTGAATCTCATTATTATATGAAAACGTAGAACTTTCCCTCCACCATTTAAGTAAAATATCAATTTCGGGACAATCATTACACGGATAGAAAGAGAAAGATGAGTAGTACAATGAACAGAACATCTGAAGAAAATAATACTATAAATGGATTATATGATTATAAAAATTAGTTTGGTTTAAAAATATTTTGGTGAAAAACCTGTTATGAGACACAGCTACATAAAATATTATATGAAAATTTTGGCGAGTATTAATACTGGCGAACCGACTGGTTGCCAAAGTCGGCTAGTTATTTATATTAATTGTAAATATTTAATAAAAAATAACTAAAATAAATACGTATGTTCTTTGTGGATGTAAGTAGGTATTAACTTATATTTTTTATATTACTGATTTTAATGAAATTTGTAATTTCATACTAGATTTGAACAACCCTAATATAAAAGTTATTTTGTAATTTTTTTATTTATAAGTGAAAACTCAAATTTCCAATCTTTTTTTATTCTTATGAATATCATCTAAGTAATATATTAATATTTAACACATTACCCATAATCTTTGTTTATTGCCACTGGAGTTGATAGGTTTCCCTTTATATATTTTTATAAACCACTACGTTATTATCATTTGCCTGATTAAAGACTTCAAAAAAAGTCAATATTTTACAAAATATTTCAACAAAATTCTACCTGGAAAAGTATATTTTAAACTATTTTCATTCTATAAATTTTTAATAACATAGAAAACATTAATACACATCAACTTTCTCTGTACATTAAAAGATACGATTAAATTTTAAATTCTATTTAGAATAATCTCTTCGGAATATTTTGAATCAACAATTTTAACTAAATTTAAAATTATTCTTCCATATCTCCTTGGATAATCATACGTATCTAATTCGATTTCTTATCAATGCATCTAGCGAAATAACATTAATTTATACTTTATTCAGTGTTTACCCCAAATTTGTTCCCCATTATTTGTTGTTTTGATTTACAAGAGAATCGTGACATTTCTCTACTCTGAAAACCTCGATGAAATTTGATAAGAGCAAATATATTGAAAGCGACGCACTATACCAATAGTACGTACGAAACATATTCTTTAGCTATGTTGACTGAGTTTAAACAATGTAACTGATTTCGTCTGGAAAATTAAACAGCATAGTTCTATACAAAGGGAAGCTATGAATAATAGAAGGCATCGTTGAAGGCAGATTTATAATATTTCGAGAGGGATTTCGCTTATAGTAATACAGAGTGATTTACTTTGCTGAAACACTTCAAAGTGAATTATTCTGTTTTCAATTGAGGCCCGTTCGTGAGAATCCTCCTTGTAACAGCTCGTGATAAATCTTTATTAATAATAACGTTGAGTATTTGTGAATGTGTGTTGGCGTTCTACAAGTCAGACCGTTTGACAAATGTCTAGAATATACATATATATTTTAGAAAGAGGGAATAAGTTTCTTGAATTGACTTTTAAAAATATATTAATTAGAATTTTAGTGAAATAAAAATTTTAAAAAAATTTGGCGCCAGAAAAAAACCAGAAAAGATTTCAGCTTAAAAAGCTAAGTTTACGTTATCTTAAAAAAATATATTTGCCATGTAACAATTTTTTGCAGTACAATTTTTTCCCCTTTTTAATTGATTTTTAAAAACTTTTAAAGCATTTCTTGTTCTATATTTTATTTTGAAATGAAATTTAAATAGATTTCATTAGCTATATTAATATTCAATCTTGCTGTTTTTTCCACGTCGTTGTTGGTCAAGATGTAAAATATTGGCTTATTTCTCCGTATTAAATATGGTCCAGTATAAAATATGCTTTAAATAAAATTTGTGATTTTTTTCCCAATTACATTTGAGATATAGCTTCAAAATTAAAGAATGTTGAAGTTTTTTTAAAGTGCGTTCATTTTCAAACTCTGATGTTTATTCCTGTGATATAATGAATGTTTAGACAAAAAAAGAAGGAAATAGGAGAATGTAAATGTAAAACTCAAAACATTACAAAATTTCTATTTCTTCAATTTTCGTAGTTTAAAAATATTTTATTTAAAAAGTTTTTCAGTTATATTTTCAAGTCATTAATTAACCAGTCATTATTAATCCTAGTGAGCCAAATGGTGACCAAACGCAGCTAGAATTAAATTAAAAATTTATTTTAATATGTTTCTAATAATATTAATTTTACTTAAATAGTAATTTTGCACAAAAATTTCTGATTTAATTTATTATTGTTATTTATACACTGAAGTGACAAAAGTCATGGGATAGCAATATGCAAATATACAGATGGCAGTAGCATCGGAGCGAAACAGTATAAATGCGCAATTCGTTTTCCAGAGCTTTAATTTGTGTTCAAGTTATTCATGTGAACAGTTTCTTCGTGATTTATGGCGGCAGGACGAGAATTAACAGACTTTGAACGTGGAATGTTAGTTGGAGCTAGACGCATGGATCATTCCATTGCGGATATCGTTAGTGAATTCAACATTCCGAGATCCACAGTATCAAGAGTGTGCCGAGAGTAGGAAATTTCAGGCATCACATCCCATCATGGACAGCGCAGTGGGCGACCACCTGCACTTAACAGCCGAGACCGCCGACGTCTGTGTAGAATTGTCAATGTTAATAGACACGCAACACTTCGTCAAATAACTACAGGAATCAATGCGGGACGTACGAGGGACGTGTCCGATAGGACTGTGAGGAGAAATTTATCTTCCTTGGCCTATGACAGCAGAAGACCGACTCGACTGCCTTTACTGACAGCACGACATCGCCTGCATTCACTCTCCTGGGCTCGTGAGCATATCGACTGGTCCCTGGACCAGTCCAAATCCGTGGCGTGGTCAGATGAGTCACGATTTTAGTTGTTACGAGCTGATGGTAGAGTTCGAGTGTGGCGCAGACCCCACGAAGCCATGGATCCAAACTGTCAGCAAGGCACTGTTCAAGCTGGTGGTGGCTGTATAATGGTTTTTACGTGGCATGGACTCGGTCCTCTGGTGCAACTGAACTGATCATTGACTGGAAATGGTTATGTTTAGCTGCTTGCAGATCACTTGCAGCCATTCAACGATGGGATTTTTATGAATGACAATGCGCCTTTCACCGGGCCAGAACTGTTCGCGATTGGTTTGAAGAACTTTCCGGACAATTCCAGTGCATGATGTGGCCACCTAGATCGCCCGATATGAATCCCATCGAGCATTTATGTGACATCATCGAAAGGTCTGTTCGTGCCCAAACTCCTGCACCATCCACACTTTCACAATTATGGACGTGTATACAGACAGCATTTCTCAATATTCCTGCAGAGGACTTCCAACGACTTGTGGACTCCATGACTCGATTTGTTGCACTTCGCCGGGCAAAAGGAGGACCGACACGATATTAACAGTCATCCCATGACTTTTGTCACTTCAGTGTAAAAGTGTATGCCAAATCTAAAAATTAAAGCTTTTGTTTTGTATAGGATGTCCATAATTAAACAACACTACTTTAAATTTGTCTACAGGTGAAACTATTGTTCAGAAAGTTATGAAAATTTGTATAAAGCATAATAAAGGATCGGAATTTGTTTGATTTGAATTGAAATTTCGTCATCAGGGGCATTTTTCGAATTAATTACACAATTAACATATTTGTAACAAATTTAATTACAACAAAACATGTTCAATAGGTTGACCATCATTTTCCGCTATCATCAGCAATCGTAAGATAGCCTACTCCACAGTTGTCCACAGCAAGCAAGTCAATGCTTTTCCACGCAAGATGAAGCTCCTCTACAAATTAGCTATTGTGTAAAGGACGTTCTCCATAATCATTTTATAGAAGAACGTGTCATTAGCCATCAGTTTCGTAAGATGTGGCCTCCCCAATCTCCAGACTTAAATCTATGTGACTTTTGGCTTTTGAGGGCATTTTAAACATCAGGTAAATCGCGATAATTCAAAAACTTTACCTGATTTAAAAAGCATCATCTCACAGCATGTTCTTACTATTTTCCAGAACAGACTACGCAACATGCTATCTTACGATTATCCTATGCAACATGCTATCTTACGATTCTAGATGGTAGAGGAAAATGATGGTCGTTATTGTTGTGATTAAATTTGTCAAAAATATACTAAATGTGTATTCGTTTTAAAAACTACCCCTTGGTGGTGAAATGTTGAGCTATTATTCTTATTCGCTAAAACAAATTCCCATCCTTTCATTATGTTTCATACAAAGTTTCATAATTTTCTGAACAATAGTTTCGTCTGTAGAAAACTTTAAAGTAGGGTCGTTTAATTATGGACATCCTGAATTTGCTGCAAAATAATACAAATAGGAATATATTTCCTTTTAGAAATATTTTTTATCTTAATAAAAAGCATAATATAAAAAAATATCTTTAAAAATAAAGAATAAATAACTTATGGTACAAGTGCATAATTTTAATCAAATAATTTATATACTTAAACCATATGGATCAATCAATATTTAAATGTATCTGAATATAAAATAAGTTCAATGAATTTAAAAACGTTGAAGCTGTTCATAAAATTTTGGATTTCAGTCTAAGATGACGTTGTATCTAATGTAACTACCAAATCTAGGAATTAATTATTATTTCTTAGATTCATTTTATAAATAATTAAATAAGTTTTCGAGCAAAGAAATTAATTTGTCTATTAAAAAAAGCTTTTCTTATCTCTCATTTTAAAGACTAATTGAAGTAAATTTTAAAATTAAGCATTTCTTTCATTAAAAAAAACTCTTAACAAACACTCTTTCTGAAAATATGATCATTAATTGAGGCATTTACTTCAATTAAAATCTATATTTAAGTCCATGTTAAAAGCAAAAATGATGATCCTATTTCATATCTGTCCCTTAAAAATTTTTTAATGAGCCTATTTGCACATTCTTGCAGAAATAATAGACATGCAGTTATTTTATTACGATGTACTTTTTAAAATAATATAGCTGTGCGAATATTAAAAGTAAAGTAATGAAACAAAAAATGATAACTATAAAAAAGAAATAGGGTTCATTAAAAAATTGCAAATTAAGAAGAGTTAAAAGAAAAAAAAGAATGAAAAAAAATTCTTTCGAAATTTTTCCATTTCCTGTTCTTTATTTTTTTGTGGCGACTGCTAAATTTAAATGGCTAAGGACAGCTTGTTAATAGTCTTTTCATCTTTTTTTCGTCATTTCCATTGACAATTGTGACTGAAAGGGATTTCCAATTAAATTACTCTTTGTTTTCTTAGTCCTTAATGAAATTTAAGTATGGGGAAGAAATTTAATTGGAAATGGTCAGACGTGGCTTAACCAATTATTAATAGTGTCCTCGACTCCAATAATTAATAATGTTCTAAGACTGAGATGCTGCCTACGCTGTTCTCATGTTTCTTTCTTTTAGTTTCCCCATTTCACAATTTTAAATCCTATTTACTCCACGATATATTCATATCAAATTTAAATGGATTGTGAATGACTTCTGAAAGCAGTTGACTGGTTTTTAAATTCTGTCGCTTCGGTATTCATTTAAGCTCAAACTGAAAAAAAAGACATATCACCTTTTTTTATTCAGAATGTTCTGAATTGATTAAAAATGACTAAAATGATGAGTAATTTTTAACAAAATTTATAATAGCTTTTCATTTGCAAGATTATTCTAAAGTGAGCAATGTTTAGAAACAAAGGCGATAGATTTAAAACAGTTAAAATATACTGAAAATTCACGAAAATAAAATGATAAATCCGACTAATATTAAAGTGGAACAATGTTTATTTCAAACTGAAACTAAAATTTAAATATTTATTAAATGTAAGGAAAGAAAAAGAATTTCTTTCAGAATCATCATATTTTCTCTCTTTTTTTCAGAAATGCACTAATTTCAAAAGATGAAAATTAATTTTTTATATCAACATTTTTCATATAAAAAGGGCAAACAATCTGAGATTTATCGTGTGTAAACATGATTTTGTTTTTGTTTGAAGATTCTGAAACTTCAAAATGCTTGGGAAACAAATTGGCGATTTATCACTTTTGAGATATCAATTTTTCGCTTTTAGGGTAATTAGAAAATGTCAAAGATGGTTGCCTCATTTGGGACTTATCGCCAATAAAAAGTTAACAACTTGACATGAATACATCCGATTCTCGATATGTCGACGCAAGCGTATTCTGTTAGTCACATGATTGTTTCCAAATCTGCTGAAATTGGTTAATGATTTAAATTTATTAAAACAAAGATTGCGTTAAAAGTAATAATATTTCCACATAATAGCATGAAATTTGAAATAGCAGATTTCGATTTTTTTTAAAATTTTGTATTTGGTATGCCAGGTTTTTTTCCTGTTTTTTATTAGAGGTAAAGAATCTTAGAGATTCATATAGGAGTATGCAATACAGTTAAAAACAAAGGCTTTGTAGAATGAAATGATTAATAAAGGAAAGATACAGAAGACTTTGTTCCTATTTATTTTCTGTTCAGTTTTAGAATCCCTCATGTTTCAATGAGAAGTTTAAAAAAATACTTTGAGTTACAATAAAGTTAATTTAAGCAACTCATTGTATGCATAATCAAATTTTATTTTATTTGAAAAGAATAATCAAGTAGAATCAATCTTTCCATTTCAAAAGCTATGATTATACTAGCTGAATGTTTCTTGCTGTTTACAGGACGAAACAAATACAATTTTTATTAATCTGTTATAATTAGGGTTACGTGTATTTTGTTGTGACTGCAATCATTGAAGTATTTTAGAAAAATAATTTTATTTACTATTTAACTAAACAAATTAAACATCCGATTTTTACAATGTGTTTAACTGAGGCAATACGTAAGTACATTCTGAAGAGAAAGGAGATATAATAGCATTTTTAGAAGCTTCGCGAGTTAATACTCGGATGATGAGCGACGCAGAAATTACATCCCACGCGCCTTGATGGAACCTGTAGTTCTCATATATCTGCTATGATTTATATGATTGATGATCGTTATATAGGATTTTTGATAAATATATACGATTTATAATCGTTATACCCGATTTATGATAGGTATAAAGGATTTATGATAGGCATTCACTACAAAGCTTGCAAAATTCATAGCCCTGAGTACAATCAGTGCGTGTGATCTACTGAACTTTTTCACGCATACTTTCTAAAAAATGTGTAGTGTTACAGAATGGCTTCTTGGCGTACCATAGTTACAAAATATTAACTTTTGCAATTAATGCAGCATTTTTACATATCTATGGTGACGTTCCTATGAATTATTTGCCAATTAATCCTGGAATATAGGTAATAGTATCCGAAAAGTGAATTTGGGTTTTAGACGTGTTATTTTTAATTAATTAAAACAAAAATTTGACATAAAATAACACTTGTAACCACAAAATCCGGTACCAAATGTTTATATATTTAAATTCTTGGGTTTTAAATTATCGCTCTTGCGTGTTGCTGAAAATCCAAACTGACAGACTGACACCTCTACAAATAGAATTATCCCAAAATTTAATAGATGTCCGATTTATTGATTGTTAATGACAAAGGACTCCATTGCAGCTCTATTGGTGCGATACTGGACTTCTGGTTTGCTCTTTTTATCTGAAAAGGGAAAAAAGAAATTCTGTCCTTTCTAATATAAATATCAAATCTATGTACCGGAATTGGCCTATCGTGTTAACTTATATTCAAATAGCCGGATAGGGGAATTTTCCGAACAGAAAATATTGAAAATTTGTAAAAATTCCCCAAATTTATTGTAAATACCGTGTGTTAAATTTCAAACGTCTAGCTCAAAGCGTTTTTGCACTGTCTTTCTTACAGAAATGCAGTCATATAGACATTAATTTTTTTAAAATTAAAACATGGGGATTTATTTAAATCTTGAGTTCAAATTCTTTGACTAAACTGTGTCTGTGCAACATATATGAGAAAGTAAAAAAAACCTTCAGATAATTTTCCATGCATTGTGAACCAAATTTAAGTTTTCTAGCAATAACAACTTGCTGTTATTTCATAATAGATTGTATCACTAGAAAATATTTGCTAGTGAATAAATAAATAAAAACTTATTTTTTCCAGAGGGAGTTACTCTGATTAATTGATTGTTATTGGCCAATGCTAGATTGTAGCTCTACTGGTTGCGAAACTGAACTTCTGTTTCACAGATCATATGTTCTATTTATTTGAAAATAGAAGAAAGTAGTTCTATGCTTTCTGACAGAATGATTGAGATTTCATCTCACTCACTATGAAAAGGCTAATGCATTCATAACTATACTGTACGTCGTGATGCTTTGGAAATCCTGAAATTCACTAAGTGACATTGAGCTGTTATAAAACTTGAGATTAAATATAGTCCATAGAATTATCATCTAATTTACTGATTCTTACTTGCGTGGTTAATGTATTAGTAATTATTGTTATAAAATCGAAATATTGCTCAAAACTCATTGTAGAAAAAGATGTAAAGGTGATTATAGAGGGAATTTCATTAATTGTGCAACGATTAGCAGTTGATTCATTTTATTGATAAACATATCTATGATATTTGCTTTATACATTTTTGAGATATAAAGTTTATTTTTATTTAAGTTTTTCTAACCTATAAAGAATTAACCGATGAATTTTGAAAAAAAAAATTCTTTTTGGTGTTTAACATGGACCACAATGGGAACATTTAGTGTCTACAATAACGCAAATCAGAATAGTTTAGAAATTATTGACATAAAGAAAGAATTGAGATTGTTTCCAAAAATTTATTTTTAAAATTTTAAAAACTCTAATAATGTAACCCTTTGCAGTCCGAAAAATAATTAGATGCAAAATTATTCATCTAATAAATATATTTGTTTATTGCTATGAAAAATAAATATATATGATTCTTTTAAGACAAATTTCTTTGAAAAGTTTATCTACATCTATTAACCCTTACGTAGGTTTGAAAAATGAATAAATAAAACTTCAAAATGATGCACAATCTTGAATGTCGAGTCACACTCGACATCGAACCACAAAAGGTTAATGATTTTAAAAATTTGTATAAATATATTAAAACATGAACCAAGAGAAGATTTTAAAAAGTTTCTATTTAATTCATGCAAAATCTTATCTGATGTAATTATATAAAATTTAAAATAACAGTTTTTGAGATATTGTCATTTAATTTTGCAACTATTCATTTGAAAAATTATAATAATAGGTTTAATATTTTTTTTATTTCATAGGTAATTTTTATAAGAAGTAATAAAAATAAAACTTCATTAAATTTTAAAAAATAATAATTTTAGGCAAGCAGATGCGTTTATTTAATAAATAGGCTTGCAATATTTCATTGAGACCGAACTTTTTAAAATACTCATGTACGCAAATATTAAATGCGAAATAATGAATAAAAAAATTTAGGTCATTATAAAAAGAAGGAAATGGAGCTCATTAAAAGACAAAAAAAAGAAGAATAAAAAGAATGAGAACAAAAAATTCTTTTCAGACTGTCTCTATTTTCTGTTCCTTATTCGAACAGCAATAATTTTTAAAGAGCGAATGGTGGCTTGTTAATAGTCTTTTCATCTTTCTCCATCCCCACCGAAAACAAAGTTTAGAATAAAAAGAATTCGATTTTTTTTATTCCCAATGAAATTTAAGTTTTGGGAAGATATTTAATTGGATTATGCGACGATGAAAAGAACGAATGTGATGACTCGAATTTCTAATAATGTTGCGTGGCAGAAAGGCATGGTGCGTGCCTTTGTTTGTGTTGTGACAAGTTCGCTGTCGCATACTTCAATGGAGAATGTGAAAAACCTATTAATGATGAAAGAAATGAATTTCTTAGACTATTTTGATGGCTCAGTCAGTACTACTTAGTTTAATTATTTTTGAGAACTTAGAATAAGAAATTTTAATCTGAATTCACTGTAAATAAGTCTGAAATTTCTACTGGGTATGAATATTTTAAGATATATAATTGAGTATTTTTTACTATATCAAGATTTACTATCATGTGAGAACATGATGTTTTTTGTTAGGAGACTTTGTTGTCTCCAAAATTTGAAGGCAAGAAATATTCTTTTTTTCATTGGTAGACAGTGAGTCACCTGACCCCAGACATTTGAGGCTTGTTTTGCCAGTATTGTTTGAGAAATTTAATTACATTTACTATCAATCACTTTTTGTTTGTAGTATCTATAAAAAGATGTTTGTAGTTTCTATAAAAGATTTGGGTATATGTGTTAAGATACACCCGATAAAGAATGATGGATTTTTGGAGTACTCACAACTGGAATATGCGTTTAATCTAATGGCCTGTTTTTCTGTATTTGTTTGTTTGTGTGTGTGCGTGTGCGTGCATGCGTGCGTGTGTGTGTGTGTTTATCCGAATTCATCAAGGAACTATTTCATTATTAACTTTCAACTGTGGTAAGAGTTTTGTAAATAATATTAACCTAGATGGGAACAGTTTGTTTTTATGTGCATAAATAAGACTGTAAATAAAATAATCGTTTGTTACTCTTGACCAGGATAAAGATATTGCAATTTTATAGAATTAAATTTTTTCTGGATAACTTAATTTTAATTCTGGAATAAAAAACAATGCTCTTCAACATGAGAGTGATGATTATTGAAATCTTTTAAAGGCCTGGCAGTAATAGGTAAAATTTCTTCCTTAAAAATGCCTATTTTTGGCTAAAAATTTTTAAAATAGACAAATAACTTTCTCATTCTTCTACAATCAATGTTTTTTTGAGATTACACTACTTATTAAATATTTTTGTAAAAAAAAGTTATCTAATAAAACAAGTAGAAACTGGCTAATTTTATTCTCGAAATTATATTTTTATTATTTAAATAATTAATTTTAATGGTCCATATCTTTATGGTATGTAGATTATGGTTTGTATGCAGATTATATAATATGGTATGGTTACGAATAGAGAATTATTTTGTCATTCTCTATAAAAATTACAGTACATAAAATCTTGATAAAATTGTACATTAATTTATTTCTAAAATAACAAGTTTATTAAAAGTTTAAAAGTTATTTTAAGGACAATACTTATTGAGGGAAATAATGATCCAAACATGTATGGCATGAAATCAACTTACATTTTAAATAAACTTACAATAAAAAGCGTATATTAATGGTAGAGAACTTTTCTATTCGGAAAATCGATATCCTTAATGCTTTCTATATGACAGAAACTGCCTTTCATGTAGAATAAATCACTCCGAAAACTTAAAATCTTAATTACAATCTCAGGAGAAGTTGAATCTTAATTACTTTCTTGATGATTAATTCTTAAAATAACTTCCGTAATTACTTCATTATGAGCATTTCGCGTCACGTGAAACAACAAAAGCATATCAAGATAATTAAACATAAATTAAAATAGCAAAGCATTGATAAATCTAGAACCGGAGGAATTACGATTTTGAATCATTTGACACAGTAAATTAAATATGAAATATCAGTCAGTGATAAAATTGAAGCATAAAAATCTAATGACCTGTCAGTCAATATTCCGTGGTATTTCAAATTTGGTAGCATTAAGATATCCCTCTAATCCATTAATTAGCTTATGAAATTTTAATGCTGCAAATATTTAACAAAAAAGAATAATATTACAAAATTAAAGCAATCTTCGAAAACTAATAGATATTGAAATTTAGTAAAAATAAGTACTTTTACAAACATTTTTGCAAAATAATACTAACATAATAATTGTGACAAATGCATATAATTTACTATAATTAATATATGCACTAAATATTATTACAGGTTCGCACACATTACAGCTTGATTCTGCGAGCCTTTTTTAGTTCCTGAGAGGCGGGTTGAGAATCTTCTAGGCCAATCAACGCGCATGTCAGTTTCTATTGGACGAATGTTGAAAATTCTTGAAATTTCCAACATTCTATCGTTTTTGCAAAAGTCATCAATTTCGTCGACAAGTTTCCAAATGGTCGCCAAGTTTATCACTAAGTTTTGACATCAATAAGGAGGCATCTGCTCATTACCTTAAAGAGCTGATCTTAAAACAGTCTTTCTTACGATAACATTGTTCATATTGTGAAGCAAAAGTACAGGTGCGTAACAATATACACTATTGGCTCCTGTAAATTCTGATATATTCCCAAAAAAGATTTTTTCAAAAGGAAGCTCTAAAACAGATAATGAGCTCTTTGGAAGAATACAAACATGGATTTCTTCTCTCACAAGAAAGACTATTGTTCTAAATCGATAGACACACTATGTAGAATAACTTTACTTTCTCGTATACGAAATATTGTAATAGGCAAAATAATCAGACTCGAGGTTTTGGCAAATCTCCCCATTTCAGACTTTTCTGAATTGGAGAAACATATATTTGGAATTATATCTATGAGTCAAAATCTCTTAGAGTTAGATGAATAGAATTTCGTATACTGAATTTAGGCTTGCGAAATTTTAAAATAAACCCATACAGACAGAGTCTGATTTTTTGATTATTTGAGTCTAGGTAAACTCTAAAGCTATAAAAATTACAGAATTACTTTAATAAAATTGAATGCACAGCTGTATTGTTTAAAATGTATATTCTGCTCAAACTTTGCATCAATCTACGAAAGTGTTAACACTGTAGGTTTGTATATTAGCGAGAACGTAAACTTAATGACTGAAATTAATCAAATTCGATGTGCTAGCTTGTTGATTACAGTTGTAGTTACTAAACAATTTTTTGTTTCATTTGGACTGATAAAAAACGCATAAAAATATTCGTAATCTACACTGCCTGGTCAAAAACACCCGGATACTAATTGGTATAGACTTAGAGCACACTAAGGCCCATATTAATATAATGTTGGTCGTCCTTTTGCATCGATGACAGCCTACACAATTCTGGGAAGACTTTCCACCAGTTTTTGATAAGTGGCTGTAGGAATTGACTTCCAGGCGTCCATCGGAGCTGAAGTGAGTGCTTGCATTGAGGATGGTCGATTAGGGTTTCTACGTAATATGAGCTCTAATTCATTCCAAACCTGTTCTGTGGGATTTAGAGTGGGACTCAGAGATGGCTAGTCCTGTTTTTGAATTCTCATTTTGTCAAACCATGTCCGTTCAAGCCTCGATGTGTGAATGGAGAAGTTATATTGCTGCAAGAGAAATGGATTTTCTTCAAAATATTGCCGTAGAATTGGGAGTGAAGCATTGTCCAGAGGTTCCACATACATCTCAGAGTTCATATCTGTAACCATAGGAACTAAAAGACCTAGACCAAGCCACCAGGAACACCTCCACATCAATATGAGTCCACCATCAAAATCAACAGTTGGCTCAATGCATTCACTGAAGAAACGTTCACCGTTCATTCATCAAATCCAAACTCGTTCATACTACTTCCAGACTGTAAAGCGAGATTCATCACTCCGAAGAAAAGTTTTCCTC
Source organism: Argiope argentata (assembly GCA_026289955.1). Classification (NCBI taxonomy): domain Eukaryota; kingdom Metazoa; phylum Arthropoda; class Arachnida; order Araneae; family Araneidae; genus Argiope; species Argiope argentata. The sequence goes on along the minus strand of JAOUZG010019159.1, from coordinate 7,996,375 downwards.
ATGTCCACAGTCCTATGAGGTTGGGCTCTGCTGCATTGCAATCGATGCTTCACATTCCGTGAAGTGATGTTGAGTTTGTGTGCGGCTGCACGGCCATGGAATCCCAGATTTTTTAAACTCTCGACGAAGAATCTTGCTACTAACACTAACGCCTGATGAGCTTTGGAACTCGAGAGATTTCTACCTACGAAGACGTGCGATTTTGTTCCCTTTTCGGAGTTATGCGGCTGCTTTCACCAAGTTCTTTCGGCCTACCGGTTCGTTTCTCTGCAGTTTCACTGCCTCGACGTTTCCACTTCACAATTATATCCTTCACAGTGGATTGAGGCTTCTGTAGAATATCTGCAATCTCACGAACTGATTTCCCACAAAGGTGGCATCCCACTATTCTTCCACGATCACACTCACTAAGCTCCTTTGACTGGCTCATTGCCTCACAAACGCATGAATGCAACCTGACAAGTCACTACTAGTGCTTTTTATAGCTTTCGATTACGCATCAAATAACGTCAGCCACCAGAACTACTATTTTAAGTTGTGTTTGGATACTATTGACCAGATAGTGTATATAGAAAAATAATGATCGATTAGAAATCAATAAATATTTCTATATTTCTTAAATATTGTGAGCCAATGCCAGAAAAATAAGAATATGGAAGTCTGATGGATTCTATAAACTTAGACAAGTTATATGAAAATTTTATTTAAGAAGTGTGAGAGAAATTATTTCAGCTGATTTGATAAAACCACTTGTTGCCTGGTGTTAAGGTATTGGCTTTTGTGCTGTAGGGTTTCAGGTTCTAGACCCGATTCCACTGAAGATCGTCTTGTAATGGTATCTATTGCACATTAAATTTGTCAAAACCAAAAGACCTCCCACTGGAGGGATGTGGAGAGGAGGTGCCCAATCTGATATCATTCTCGCCATCTGGAATTGGTTAAATATTACAAGACCCGTCCCCAAACCACCCTAGTGCTGCTTTACAACGGGATGTTCATATACAAAGGGCGTTAAACTAAACAAAAAATTATTTTTTAAAAAATAAAATTAATATTCACATGATATATTGAGTAAAAATGTTAGATTCGCTTTAATTAAATATATCTATATTTCATGATTATGCTTCACCAATTTCCTCAAAGTCATTGCTAAGGAAGTCCGATGGATTCCATAAATTTAGGAGTGTATATAAAAACTTTTTTTTAATAAGTTTGCGAGAATGTTTTGTTAGTCATTGCTGATTGTAAAATTTTACTTAAAAAATAAACCTGCCAAGCGGACATATTACTTTGTGTGCGTTTTTTTATTTTTTCAAACACTAAATGAGTATTTTTGTTTGGTAAATTGAAATCGCAAATTATTTGTACGGAATTTCTAAATTTGTAACTAAATAACAAGAAAAATTGTGATAAATAATTTCATCAGACATCTCATAATGGATCTATTTAAATGTTATGAATGGATTTAATAATATAAATTCATTGTTACTGTTAATAACCTGAATGGAAAATGACTATAATTCGACATGAATATATGCCTCATCATTTAAAAATAATTAATAATACTCATCTTTGTTTAAATTCTTCAAGAGAAAAAATCTTTTTAATTGGAAATTGATTCAATTTTTCTAACGCTGATAAATGAAATTTCTCTTCTTTATTGTAATTCAAATTTTTTCAAAGTGCAACTCAGAATACATTAAAATCATTAGGGCTGTAATTTTCCAATTAATAAGAGAAGCACTGATCCTAAATCGATGAATGTAATTAGTTTTTTTAAAATGGTATTAAAGCAGCTTTACCGCTCCTGCCTTTTGAATTCTGGAAAAATCCAAAACTAAACACATTAAAAGTTTAAAAAAATATATGAAATTAAACAATTCATAAGAGAGATTAAATAAATTCTAATAGAAAAGAAAATATTTGAACAATTAAGGATCCAGAAATCAATTTTTCGGGGAATATTACAGCTTAAGATGTGATATCGATTTTTTTTTTCTTTCAAAGTTTGAAGACTTCTTTTAACGAGGAAATTTAATCGTTAAAAAGTTTCAAATGTAGTAAGTTTATAATAAGTACTTTATATTTTTCACAGTTTTGAAAAATATTTTACAGGTAAGTTTCTTTATTTAAAGCAAATTACAATGAAATAATTTAAAAGGCATAATTCTGTTAAACTGAGAAATAATCCTATTTAAGTCATTCTAATTTTTTTGCAAGATTTTATCAATTACTATGAGTAACTAGAATTATAGGTTGAATATTCCCCCAACAGAATATAATATTTACTGATTTTAATAAACAAAAGTAATGTTGGTTTGTTTTATACAATCGTTTAACCCTTTTTAGATTTTTTTAGTTTAGTTTAGTTTACATTAACGTCCCATTTTAATGAAGCACTATAACTGTTCAGGACGAATCTCATAATCTTGAATTGGGTTCAGATGACGGAGATGGCACCTGATCTGATACCCCCTTTCAATGATTCCACACTCCACCAATGGGAAAGCACCGAGAACCTCCGGATTTAACGTGCACTAGATGCTTGCACATTAATAATCGCAACATATCTAGGTAAACAAAAACAAAATTATATATCTAACTATAATATTAACTGTTAATCATAGAAAATTAGCCTGATAGGGCTCATTATGAATATCACATTACTCACTTTCCAAGGATTAAATAAAATTTGCATGCCCCGCAATATATTCCTTAACGCCATTATATTTTATATTTTAAAATATAGAATAAGTATAATAATAAATAAAGCTAATGTTTACATTTTTTTCTTTGGTTTTGTATTAAATTTTTTTTATTATTACAAGCTTGATTTCTAAATTAACAGAGCATGATTGAGGTTTTTGTTTCTAGATGAGAATTCTAGAAGAAATTATCAATGGGAATTTTGAATCTAGGCCAATAAAATTATTACTTCGAAAATTTATAGTCTTATAAATAAAATCTTTATATCAAAATTAATGAAATGATTTACTTTTTTAATGAAAAGAGGATTATTTTCATCTCAAACGCTGTTCGTATAAGTAACTTGGCATGTTTAACGTTCCCGTTTTCAAATGTGAATTAATGACGTAATTAATGATGATACTTTTGAGTCTCAATCTATACAATTTTTGAAAGAAGAGCGATTAAATAATTGTACCACAATTTCTGATGTCCGGGATCAATGAAATCAATAAACTCATTCCCTGGAAAGAATAATGTTTTTCCTTTGTATCATACTGCCAAAAAATATCTAATTATATTTTACTAATAATCATTGTAAATAATCAACGCTTATATCTTCTGCTCAAAAAATACCCAATAAATTTATTCCGAAATCAAAATTTTCTGTACTGAACGACTGAAAAGGAATATAT
>JAOUZG010019159.1:7968098-7992895 GCA_026289955.1 Argiope argentata | reverse complement strand
ACAGGATATTATTTCAAAAGAAATCGAAAATAACTCCATTAAATTATTTTAATTGTTAATTGTATATCCAATCAAAATCCCCAACAAAGGAACGTTTCAAACAGGATTTTCCGTCTTTTTAAACAAGCAATTTTTATACTATGAAAAAACATGCACCAGAATTACTTAGAAATGTAGCTCTTTTATAACGAATTATTTAAAAGAGCAGTATTTGATGTTTTTGTCGTCTTCAAAATAACATTTCTCAAGAAACTTTTTTTAATAACCATTCCACTCAAATATTGTAATAATTAAAATCCCATTGAAGGAAAGTCACCAAAACTGTAAAATCTATGTTGTAATCGAGGTTTCCAGTTTTTGTAAACGAGCAAATATTTTATCTGATGATTAAAATCTCAATAAAATTACTCCAAAATGTTACATTTTATATCGAATCAATTAAAAGATTAATATGTGATTTTTTTTGTCGTCTTCAAAATATTACATTGCGAGAAAGCTTACTCGAAAACAACTCTACTGAAACACTGACATGGTTAATATTACATCCAATCAAAATCTTCAACACTGTAAAAACAATGCTGTAAATAAGGTTTACAGTCTTTGTGAACTTTTATCTGATGAATAAAGAATATCCAATAAAATTACTCCAGAATTTAACTTTCTTATATTGAATCGATAAAAAAAATATTACATGATTTTGTTTTCTTATGCAAGGAACTATTTCCTGAGAAATCATTAATAACTCCACTCAATTGCCGGAATACTGCCTTCCAATCAAAATCACCAACGTTGTAAAATCAACGCTGCAAATAAGATTTGGAATCTTTGTTAACGAATAAATGTTTTATCTGATGAGGAAACATCTAGAACAAATAATAGGAAATTTATATTTTCGTTATTGATTCAATTTTAAGAACAACATTTGATTTGTTTGTCATCTTCAAAATACTTAAAAAATTATCGAAAACCACTCAAATTTAGAAATAGTTTAGGTGACATCCAATAAAAATCTAACATTGAAAAAAAATCCAACTTTGTTTACAAGCAAATATATTACATGCAAATATGAAAAAGATAACCAATAGAATTATTATTCCAAAATTTAATTTTCTATATTCAATAAATCGAAAGGACAATATTTAATTTTGTAATCGCCTTCAAAATACTACTTCGCGAGAAAACTTAGTCGAAAACAACTCCACTCAAACACCGAAACGAATAATATCATATCCAATCAAAATATCCAAAATTGTAAAAACAATTATGTAGACAAGATTTCCAGTTTTACGAAACTGTGAAATAATTCCTCTGATGAAAAAAACACAAAATAAAATTACTTCAAATTTTGCTGTTCTATGATGAATCCCTTAAAAGATATAATTATATAATTTTTGAACACCCTCTAAATATTACTTGGGGAGAAAATTTATCGAAAACAACTCCACTCAAATGCCGAAATGATTAATATCATATCCCAAACAAAATCTCCAACACTATAAATACAATTATGTAAACAATATTTCCGACCTTATTAAGCAAGCAACTATTTCGTCTGATGAAAAAAAGCATCCTACAAAATTACTTCGAAATTTTACTCTTTCGTATTGAATCTCTTAAAAGAACAACATATTATTTTTTGTCACACTTAAAATACTACTTGGCGAAAAAAATTTATCGAAAACAACTCCACTCAAATGCCGAAATGGTTAATATCACATTCAATCAAAATCTCCATCACTATAAAAACAATGTTGTAAACAAGATTACGAGTCTTATTAACAATCAAATATTTCATCTGATTAAAAAAACATCCAACAAAATTATTTCGAAATTTTACTCTTTCGTATTGAATCTCTTAAAAGAACAACATATGATTTTTTTTGTCACTCTCAAAATACCATTTGGCGAGAAAAATTTATCGAAAGCAACTCCCTTCAAATGCCGAAATGGTTAATATCACATCCAATGAAGATCTTCATCACTATAAATACAATTCAGTAAACATGATTTCCAGTCTTATTACACAATCAAATATTTCATCTGATTAAAAAAACACCCTATATAATTACTCTTTATTTCGCTCTTCTATGTTGAATAACTTCAAAGAACAATATGATTTTTGTTTGTCACACTCATAATACTACTTAGAGAGAAAAGTTTATCAAAAAAAAAACTCAAATGCCGAAATGGTTAATATCACATCCAATGAAGATCTTCACCATAATAAATGAAATTCGGTAAACATGATATCCAGTCTTATTACACAGTCAAATATTTCATCTGAAGAAAAAACACCCAATAAAATTATTTTTTATTTTGCTCTTCTATATTGAATCACTTCAAAGAATACACATACGATTTTCTTCACACTCAAAATACTACTTGGCGAGAAAAGTTTATCGATAACAACTCCACTCGAAAACCGAATTGGTTAATATCACATCCAATCAAGATCTTCATCACTATAAATACAATTCTGTAAACAAAATTTCCAATATTATTGAACAATCAAATATTTCATTTGATGAAAAAACACCAATAAAATTACTTCAAAATTTGGTTCTTCTATATTGAATCACTTTAAAGAACAACATATAATTTTTTGTCACACTCAAAATACTACTTGGCGAGAAAAACTTATCGAAAACAACTCCACTTAAATGTCGAAATGGTTAATATCACATCCAATCAAAATCCTCAACACTATAAAAAGAATGCTGTAAACAAGATCTCCAGTTTTATTAAAAAATCAAATATTACATCTGATGATAAAACCACCCAATAAAACTCTTTCGAAATTTTTCTCTTCTATATTGAATCACTTCAAAGAACAATATATGATTTTTTGTTACACTCAAAATACTTCTTGGCGAGAAAAATTTATCGAAAACAACTCCACTCAAATGCCGAAATGGTTAATATCATATCCCAAACAAAATCTCCAACGCCCCCAAAAGGTCATCAACGAGGCTGTTACATTTAAAACAAACTTGGGCAAATGAGTTTGGGTATCGTTTTAATCCCCGTCCTAATTATCGCCGCTGATAACTCTCCCAAGAACCATCCATGGAAAAGAGAGATAAAAATTTGCTTCTCGTCCTTTCTCGCCCCGATGCCCACTCTCAAGTATTGATTGCCGATCGCATTCCTTGAACCGGGGCATCGTTCCCCCTTAATTATTGGAATCGATCCTTCAGATATGTTGGTTTCTACCCTCGAGCGAAGCTAGAAGCATATGGAAGTAAAAATCAACAAAAGTATTTCACACTACCGCCCTCCCACGCTCAACAACTTTCCACTACTACTACCTCAGTGACAAATTGGAAGGATCTACGTGGATGGAATCCATAAAAGATTCGGTGGCAATGGCTATAAATCTTGCATTAGGCTTTCTTCGATTAAGAAAGGATGAGGGTACACTGATTTAATCTCCCAACTTGGGAGTCCACTTCTAAGATTCTTGGTTTTGTTTTAGTTAGGGATGAAACAAGTCATAGCTGTTTACTGTTGCAATAGCTCCCTTAATTATTACTTATGGACGTGTGAAAATATCTTTTAAAAGTAGTTTAAATCTTATGAATTATGCGCTACAAGAGTTTTATGTAGGTTTTTCGAAAATTCATTTTATTGAACTCTAAAAGTTTATAAATAATCAAAACTTTCACGACTGAGAAAGTTTCATAGATATAGGTAAGTTTGTAATACCTCTAAACTTTAATGATCTTTTTTATAAAAACAACCCTTCGTATTCTTAAGAATATAAATTTATTTTAATTTTGTGAATTTATAAATTATGTATAACAATAGTTTAAGATATATTTTCAAAAATTCATAATTGTTAATTCTAAAAGTTTATAAATAATCATTTTTCCATGGTGGAGAAAGATAACAGAAAACAATGTAATTTTATATAATCTATAAACAATAATCATCTTTGCTTAAAATGATTCAAATATTATAAGTAATGTGTAACAACAGTTTCAGATATAATTTCAATAATTCATAATTTTTAATTCTAAAATTTTATAAATAATCAAAGGCTTCGTTACTGAGAGAACAACAGAGCACTAGAGGAGTTTATTACATCTATAAACATAATTATCTTTTTTAACATTAGTTTAAGTATTTGAACATATGAATTACACAAGTTTCAAAAATATTTCAAAAATTCATATTTTTAATTTGCGAAGCTTATAAGTAATCCAAGTTTACACAATGAGAGGAATAATAAAAAGTAAAATAAGTTTATCATTAACAATCTTCAATTATCTTTTTTAAGTAGTTCAAGCTTCATAAATTATGTACTACAAAACTTTCATAAATATTTTCGAAAATTCATAATTTTTGTTATTTATATTTATTTAATTATAATACTTAAAAGTTTATAAATAATCAAAGTTTTCCTGATCAAGATGGATAATAGAGCACAAGATTAATTTTATAACATCTATACGATCTTTTTCAAAAAAAATTAATTATTAATTTTGCACTACGAAAATATTCAGAAATATTTCCAAAAATTTATATTCTTTAACTCTAAAAGTTTATAAATAACCAAAATTTTCATGGAATTTCTGAGGACTAAATAAGTTTTTAAAAAATGATTGTTTTAACTAGTAATAAAGAAAAGATATTCTTAACTATTTATTTCCTTGAATTTCAATTTTTTAGATTTGTTTTTAGGAATTATGTTGTTAATTTCAATTATATAAACTTCTTCATAATGTCTTTAGTTACAACATGTTCGTAAAGAATCTAAAATATTTTGAACTTTCCTTATTTGAAGTAATATTTATCATCTCTAAATTGCAATTCTCAAAATCATGATTATCATAAATAGAAATAGAATTGCTCTTTTAAAGGTGCTTTAAAAATTCTTTTTTTAAGACATTGAAATTGGTAATTTATATTTTCAGTCATTGAAATAGGTAATTAAAGGTCATTTCTGTGGGGAAACTGTAAGATTATTGAGATTTTGATATCAAGTGATTTTCGTAAGTTAGAAGACAGGAGTCGTCCTTCATGTGCATTTATGATCAACGACGAACTACTTATTTTGATTTATCCTTCAACGATAAATGCAAACTAATTAAAATTATCATAATTCAAGATATAGAAAGAATAAAGGAACATATAAAGTAATTATATCCATACATTGCTTAAAAAACAAACACATTAAAAACAGTTTAAAGAATATATATATATATAAGCTTAAAGGATAAAATAGCTTAAACAGTGCATTCATAGAAATAAAAAACAATTTAATTGGAATACACTAGGAAAATATTTATATAAGAATATGACTCGTTTTGTAATGTGAAAATTCAAACCTCAGGGACAGTTTATTAGAATAATCGATAATTACATGAAGAAAGTTTGATAAGAGTGCCCGAAAGGCTTGAATATTGAATACATTCGTGCAGTAAAATGTTTGCATTCCTATTAAAAAACCATTTGACAGCTAATAGCTTAGGATTATAGAGATAGAACAATGAGTTCTTATTTTTTAAACAACATTTGTAAAACAAAGAAAATCTGGAAGCAACAGTTTGAGAATTGTCGCCTTAGATCGAGTGATTTAACACCATTGGGTATCTGTTTTATGGGATTATTTGAAATCAAAGATCTATACCAAGGATAAATAAAGAATCATGTATTTAAAGAGGAAATTAAGCACTGCACCAATGAAATGTAGCCATTTTTATGCAAAAAGGTCATAGTAAATTTCAACAAAAGAGTGCATATGTACCTGAAAAGTCACGGAGGCCATTTGTTATATGTGATATTCCATACAAGATCATATCTTATGTATTTTATAATTCAATAAATATATAGTAATTTAAAGAAAAATACTGAGATATTTACAAATATTGAGTTAATACGTTGCTCTATCTTGTCACTCTTTATTTTTGTTAACCCTAAACAATCAAATGTTTTTTTAACATTGATTGTTTAGGGTTAACAAAAATAAAGAGTGACAAGATAGAGCAACATTTTACATTTTACAACATTTTACTGCACGCATAGGGCAAATATTGCTTGAATTTTGGTACAGCCTTGTAAAAGAAGCCAATTTTGGCAACCCTTCTCACCTCACTTAGCAACTCGTCTTGTGGAGATGCGCAAGAATGCGGAGGAAAAAGGGTTGAATGAGGAGAGAGATTAACCAGAGTCGATGAGATATATTTTGCAGAAAGAAGGAGGAATGTTTAGAGGCGAATCCTAGAGGGAAACAAGTCATTTTGGAACTGACAAAGCAAGAGATAGGAAATCAGTCGGAGTCAGAGTTGGGACTGACGAAGCGAGAGATAAGAGATCATTTGGGGTCTGAAATTGACGAAATGAGAGAGAGGAGGTCAGCCTAAATATAAAGCTACAGAATTGAAAGATGAAACTAGAGTTTTATATATGTTTCGTATATTTTTGTTTTATGTGTGTGCAGTGTCCCGTATCTATATGTTAATAAAATTTTGAGACTAAAACTGGATGTGATCACTGTCTCTACAGCTCACATAAAAGAAACCCCACATCTTACAATTCTCGTTAAATTTTATTCTACCATTAAAAAATCTTCTCTTATGCTTTTTAAAAAAATTATTTTTACTTTCTGCATTCTCAACTTCAAAGAGCACAAAATTTAAGCAGAATTTTAAAAACTCCATTCGGTTGTTATTCCACGAATTCTTTCTGTGCCTTCCGGATATCAACAGCTTTACGTATTCTTCTTAACACGTGACGAATTAGAAGAGTTCTATCCGAATAGAATCCATAGAAGATTCGGCGGCAATGGGTATGAATTTTACATTAGGGCTTTCTTCCATTTAGAAAGAATGAAAGCACATTGATTTAATCGTCTGACTTGAAAGCAGGCTTCTAAGATGCCTTTGACCTTTGCCTTATTTGGTCTTGAAGGAGAGATATGGGGGAAATGTGCAAAACAAACTCCCCTTGTAAAGCAATAGGGCAGTTATAGAGTGGAAACGGATGTGATGGGTATTCATCAAATCGAAAGTGGATTACCTTCCCGTTCGGATCAGAGCAAATTAGATTACCTCTCACATCGCATTTTGTTCCTCTTCACGGTCGAACTCAACCAGAGAAAAGGAGAAAACAAGTGGGAACTGTTTCTTCGAAATTAAAAGAACTTTCGAAAGGGGGTTTTGGAAGTTCGAGAGAGAATTTAAGATGAGCCCGGGGGTGTTTTACAATAGGAGGTACAATTTGATACCGTTGCAATCAAACGTATTCGATTGCAAATTTAGATTTTTTTCTTTCAAATTAAAGAACCTAAGATTGAAAGATAAAAGGTTTTAGTGCGATTTATTTCAGTCTTACTAAACGTTTCCTTTTAGAAAAGCAACGATTTGTATTTCGATAAATGGTATAATGTAAGTAGTATAAATACAGAAACATTTATATTTCAAAAGCAATTTATTTCTGGAAGTTTTTAGGCGAGAACAGAGCTAAATAATTTCTACGTTCGATTGTATCGTCGGGTTCTTATCATTGTTTTGTTTGATATAAATTCAAAATTAGAAGATTAATCACACATCTAATTATATTTAAGTAACATTTCATATTATATTTTCATATTTAAATCCAATGACGATGGTTTAATTGAAACAAACCAAGGAATTACCATATTTAAATATAAATCAAAATAATTCAAACTATCTGCATTGTGTTTGTTGCACAAATTATCTAATAAAAATATTTCTTGCCAGCATTACTTGTATTAGTATAATTTAAACATTTTGATGCGGAATTCCTTTTTTGGAAGTATATTTAATGCATGGAACAATCTAATGATAATATTAAGAATTTAATCATGGTAAGGAATGATTAAGATGATTATTTTTATAAAAGTATGCAAAACAATTCTAGTTTAGGTATTATAAAATAAAATTATATTAAAATAAAAAATGCTGTTTTTGTCAATTTAATAAGGTTATCTGTTCTGTAAACTACAATTTGACACTCAGGTAAAAAGATTTGTTTGGCAAAGCCTGGGTAAGATGTGAAATGAAATATTTTTTGTGATTAATTGCAGAGGGGAATCTTAAAACCGTATTAAGAATTTAATAGATGTTAAGGAATGATTAGAATATACAAATGAATAGAAATATACAAAATAATTCTAATTAGGCATAATAATATAAAATTAATGAAAATTTTTAAAAAATGCAATTTTTGTCAATTTAATTTAACAACATTTTGACAATCAGGTAAAAAGATTTGTTTTTCAAAGCCAGAGTAAGATTTGAAATGAAACAGTTTTTATGATTTGGGAATTTATTTTTGTTAAACATTCAATTAACTAATTTAATTATAAAGAATATCATTATCTCAACTACCCAGCCCTTCTGAGCAAATCAAATGAAATTTAACAATGACCTTTAACTATTATCGGACAGAACGGCAAAATCTATTTAATGCAGATTAGCTATATTTACTAGGGAAAAAGCGCAATTACTTTACTTTTATTGACGAAACTTTGCTTTATTAATATTAATATATTATTAATCTAAAATCTATATGCCTGTTGATGTAATGTATGTTAATAATTACTACATTTTTCATTTAAAAAAAGCTTAGAATTTTCATATTTAAATGCTAAATTAAATTTTTTTTTCATTTAAATCACATAACCATCATTATAATGAAAATTTTGTTCCATAAAACAAATTCTATGAACACTTTCTTCTATATGATATTCTTGTTTCAATCTATCTTGGGGAAACATAGATCAAAAGGCAACAAATGAACTTGGAATTCACTAAATACTAAAAGTTTCTCACTAATTAAAATGAATCACTTTTTAGACAAATATGAAAGACGAGCGCAGCAATACATATGTAAAGTAAATAAGCATATAGATGAATGGATGGTAAAGGAAAGAAGAATTCTGACTATCGCAATGAGAATAATCCACCTGAACTAGGTATTGAAAGCTATCTGGATTATTGTTTCGGGACAACAATGGACAAAGTGAAAAATCTAAAGGATATCATTGACAAGGGTCAACTATTCCCGCAGGAGATAAATCTCTTCATTTCATGGAGATAATTCCCTCTCCCCCTCATCACCCCCCTTACAACAACAGCTACATAAATTAAAATCTATATACTGCTCTGGCAATTTGTAATTTATATATTCGAGGATTTCCTTCTTTGGTCAGAAATGAAGATAGATCACAATAGAACTATTCCAACCCAACTTGGAAAAATTTGAATGATCATCGCCATGACAATAAAGAGATTAGAAATTGAAAAGCCAGATGACAAAAATACCTACATGTCCAAGTTCTCATACAGTATGTAAGCCTCTTGAATGGAGATAACTCGATCCCGCAGCATTTTTATTCCTTTCAAAGAAATGACACTCTAAATGTTATTCAACGAATTCTCATCCACATAATTTTGAAATTTTCTGGTGTGAGTAATAATATTTATACTATATATATTCTCTCAAGGTCTGCATGATTTCCCACTGTGATGCTATGGATTATTATTTTTGCAAAAACTATTTTTTTAAATTAAGTCATTCCAATACAGATGTATTATATACACAAAATTATGAAAACTATAAGCATTATAGTTTCATAATTTTGTTATAATTATGAAAACTATAAAATGTTGGCTGATTCTGGGCCGTTTTCTCAATAAATAAAAGCACAATCGAATATTTTGAATCGATTACCCATATTTCACTGAGAAACAAACCAAAACATCACACAACACATTTTTCATAATATAAATAATTTAAAGTTAAAATAAATATAAACAAAATAATATTAATGAAAGTATAACGAAATCTTCGAACGCAAATTTCAAGTTATCATATGAGAACTTTATTATTTTTAAGTCCTGATTTGTCTTAATTAATCTAAGTCAATAGCCCATTTAAGCATATTTGAAAAAATTACTAGATTTCTCTATCGGTTTCTAACCCTCTATAACACGCACGCACGCACGTACACACACACACACACACACACACACACACACACACACACACACACAATAATTTTTTTGAACTTTCATTTCAATTTCTCTAATTTCAATTCTAAATAAGTTTCATTTCAATTTCTAAAATAAATTTTTGGAGCTGTAACAATTTTGAGGTGAAATAACAGCTACGATGTCATAGTTCTTCTTCAGCCTTTTAAAAACGCATCTGCTGTTGAAGAAGCATATGTAATAATAATGCAATCCCGTAAAAGAGGAAAATATATTTTTTGCCCGTAAATTTCGGAGATATCAAAACATTCTAATCAAAAAATATCATGTTTTTACATGATAAAAAAAACATACTATTTTTAAAATTACACAATGCTCCTTATTAATAATAATTGAATTTAAAATTTAGTTAGTAATAAATTATATTAATTTATTTTAATATCTAAACAATCACGTTAAGTGTAACGTATACATTTCAATTCCTTAACAAAATCAAATTTTGTGGGATATTTTTTTAAAACTTCACAGCAAGGTTTTGCATCTAAATAATGAATAGAAATCCAGAGTCCCATTAGTTTCGATATCATTTATTTCGTCTCAACTGCACCGCAGGAACAAATTTGTTTTAGTGTTTGTTGCGACGGTAGAAAAAATCAAAAATGATTAAAAGAGACAAGAAATGCAATTCCAAAAGTTATTTACTTCCGAATTCTCTTGTTCACGAGCAAATCAAATCACTTCATGTTTTATCCGCCAGAGCACGCACCCCGACAAGGAAATACGACATTCAAGTCTCAGATTAAAGAATCCGGCTAGAATCCCGACGAATTGAAGCAAATTCCTTAAAAATACAAGTCTTCAGTTCTTAGAGCCTCAGGGGGGTTGAAGAGCGAGCGTTAACAACATCGAATGAGGGGGTGGGGAAGGGATATTCAACGAAGCAAAAGATCTCTGGAGAATTCACCTGAAGCATATTAAAAGAAAAAAACATGGCGTCCTCGAGTTATTTTCTTATCAATTCCGGCAATTCTTCTCTGCCGTGTAACTTCAAAAAGAAAAAAGAAGAAGAAAAAATAAGTAAATGAGAAAAAAATACTCTTGCTCAACAATAAACATTGATTCAAGTTTTTCTTCGGTTATTTATTTTTATTGTTTACAAAGGAATAGGAGAGAATTTTTTTTTCTTTTTCAAATTCCCAATAGTAATTTTTAGAATTTTGTATTCGAATTGTAGACGTGATATGATTTCCGTAACTGCATGCTGAATTGTGAAGTATTTGATTTTTTTCTTAAATTGTCTTGAGAGTTCATAATACCTGGATATCGCAAGAAATCGTTTATTTTTCAAAAGTCTTCCAATGCATATTAATTCTTCTGAATTTTAGAATCGAAATAAAAATAAATTTAAGCAGCTTCTGAAAAGTATACAAAATTAATTTCGACTTAATTTAGAATTCGATTTGTATTCAAAACTTATTAAGATTGATACTTTTATCTTTCCAGATTCCAGTACCCGGATATAAACAAAATCCATGTATTTAAAAATATAGGTTAAAATTTGAATTTCTTGTAAATTATCGTGAAAAGAATTTGTATCTGAGTATGTATTTTTTAATATATATGGATACCCCTCAAAGCTATTTTATTTAACCACCATCTGCCTTCATTTTGTTTTGTCAACATCCGATGATGGATGTAATTCAAAGCAAGAATTGTAAAAGTTTAGATCATTTCTCAGAGGACGATACTTTTAATTAGTAAAACATTCCAGAACAACGCCATCTGTCGAGCTTTTGACAAACTGTCCCAATTAATATTGAGCCAGAGGCCCCACTAACGTCCGAAAAGAAAACACGTCAGCGGTTCCCCGATCGCAAAGCTATGCGGCTACGCGGTAATATGTTTTCAGTCATAATGTTTTCCTACTTCTAACATCTTCCTAGAGGAAATTATCTAACTTTCTGTTTATTTAATATCTCCATGTTTTGATTCTTTTTAATATTTTCCTGTAAAAATTCTCCTTTAATCCTCAATATATTCTTTTATTTTTTTAAAAAAGTCTCTTCATCCTTCGTTTGAATTATTTTAATCTTGGTTTAGAAACTAACCCGTAAATATTTAAATAAAACCCTAGTCATCACGCCACTAAAATCCCGCTATCTGAAGAGTCTAATTTTTGAAGATTTGGTTAGATTAACACAAATATATGATATATGATATATTTATTTGTATCATTCATCATAAAATCTGCCTTTTTAGCTCTCTCATGAAACACCATGTCTCTTTTTTCTGATCATTTAAATTTAAAAAAATGATAAATACAGGAAGGTTATTAAAAGGATTAATTTATTGAAGAATGTAATTTTAAGAAACAATTTTAAGAAATAATTCTAAATAAAAGTTTATGTTGTTGGCTACAGAAGCCCAGATTGTTCAGCATAATAACAAACTACTTGTGGACTTTGGTAAGAGATGATATGATACATTATTATAATTCGAAATAAATGTCGGAGGGAACAATGTCAATGTTATCATTTCTATTTGATTTTGCTGTAGTTCAAGATATGGAATTTGATACATCATATATGTTTGTCCTATATTACTTTATCAAGTAGTGAAAGAACTTTAAGTGTAATTAATTAAATTTATGGTTTTTAATGGGTGAAGTTGTGTTCTTATTTAATATCACTTCAGCTTTTTTTAAATTATATGATTTTGATATAATGAAGAAAAACTGCCTCGGACAGAGGGCAGAACTCGTAATGTTAGGGTTTATAATCAAGTAACATAGCAACTATACAAAAGTAATTAATCGTGTACGAAAAATGTTATCTGGCTTATGAAGCTTTATACCTTTTAACAAGATTTATGTTTTTTTTTAAAAGGATTGATTATTTTAAAAAATAATTAAAAATTTCTTAATACGATATTTCAAAATTAAAATTCACTAAAATTTATAATTCAGCTGAAGGCATGCTTAAGCGAATGGGTAGAGTTGAAAGATTTTGTATTATATTTGCTTAAAAAATAAAATCCTTCGTAATTAATCCGAATCTAATTCTATCTATCAATGAAGTTGGAAAAGCGTAATAAACTTGTGAAGCTTTCCCTAGCTCAGTAAACGGTGTCATAATTCCTCAAAAGTGTTAAAGTGAATTTTTAAATTTTTCTTTAAAGTTATGTAAGAGCATGAAATGAAATAAAAATCAAATACAAAAATCCCTTGGTATAAATAAATATGAATTATTGTAATTATTTCTAATGATTTCAAAATATTGATAAAAGCATTAACTTAAACAGCTAAAAATGAAGTGAAATCCACCATTGAAAAATTATTAATTTAATTGAAAATAAAATGTAGAATATAAAGATTTATATAGAGAATTACATAAAACATGAATTTGTAGAAAAGCGCATTCTATTAATATTAGGGAAAATTCGTTTTTCTGGACAGACTAAGTTATTAAAAACATTTTGAAATTATAATATAAAATTGAATAGAAAACATTTGGGAAATTTTAATGTATTTCAAATAATGTTATAAAAACTATTCATAAAAACAATTTTCTAAATTCTAGTTATATTGAAGATTGGTCACTTTGTTACATTGTAAATGGAGCTCATACTCTTGGAAATCATTAAGTATAACATTGGATCAAAAATCTTTGCTCAAACTATATCATTACGCTATAAGAAAGTACTTTTGATTTTTAAAAAACAATTTATGCCAGTATCCTGGCATAATGGTAGCGTATCTTCCCCGTGATCTGGGCGTTCCGGGTTCGAATCCCGTTTCGGGCGCAAGCAATTAATATTAATAATTTATCAAAATATTTAAGGTTTTCGCAAGAATTGGACTCACATTCTTCACCGTAAAGTGAAAAAATGCTATAATCCTTACATTTTACTAATAGGGCCACTGCTTGTTGATTTCAATTCTGAATACAAACTGTTAACATTCTATTTAAACTATTAAAAATTAATTTAATTTTTATCAAATAATAAATATTTCAAAAAACCGTATTAACATCAAGTGTCCTCCATTAAAGGTTTTAAAATATGTATTTAAACTAGCATGGATGTTTAAAAAGTATTTTATTAATATTTGAAAATTTGAGCTATATAGAGAGAGTGTTAACTAATATTAGTAACTGAAAAAAGCATAAAAATGTGCATAATTTTAAAAGAAAATTCTTTAATAATAGGAAAACAACCCTAGATTTTTCCATTAATTCTTATTTTTCATGTGCTTCAGTAATTTTATATAAAAACCTAACCTAGAAATGTTTTCTTTTCTTCCTATTTTCATCACTTGACATAAAACCTCCACAAAGCAAATGAATTTACGCGTTGAAGCATTTGAGAAAACTCTATTTAAAATGCAATTCTCTAAGAAGAAACAATGATCACAAAGTTGGATACATGCACCCAACAAATTTATTTATTCTGCTGAACGAATTTAGCAGAAACATTACGTTCTTTGTGAATGCAACATTTTAAGACGAATAGAAATGCTACAATTTTACATATGTATTCTGGTTTTCTCGAGACTTTGTGCATACGTTAGTAGGAAAATATTTGTAAATACGATATAAAGCACTCTCAGACGGAATAAGCAATATTTGCACCAAGTTTCCAGATTCTAAAGTAGATTTAGAATAGTAGTTCAGAAATCTCATTTCTATTTACGTAAAAGGAAATTTTAGAAATTTAAAGCAATGTTTTATTTAAAAAATGAAATAAATTAGCGAAATGAATTTTTGGTAGTAAAATTCTTATAAGGGAAGAATTTATAAAATTCATCGAAAAGTGATGCTTGTATAAATAAGAAGGATAATAAATACTGATAGTATCATCTTCCAGATATGTTGATTTCTATGTGATTCTAATAAAGGTATCATTTGAATATGAAGCTGACTTCCACCGGATAATTTAAAATTCATCATAAATAAAGGTTTATAATATTTTACTATAAGGTTGAGATATATTTCCGAAAATGATCAGATATATAGTAAAATTAAATTTAAATTTTATGTTAATTTGAATGACATTTGAGAAATACAGGACAATTCAAAAATTTAAAGGAATTTTAAAAATCAGTACTCATAAATGAAAAAAGAAAAAACAATTCCATTTGCTTAGAAGGAAATAAAATGAAATTGTGATTCATTTTTGTATCATGCCTAGAATTTATTAATTATATATTTTGCATTCCATATCATACTATGATTCTATAGTTGATGAAATTATGAATTATGTTGGTTAAAGCTTTGGTCAAAATAACAACTTTTAAGTGTTCAGTATGTCGTACTTATTTTAGGAGCTTAGCAGTCAAATAAGAAACTATTATTTTTCTCATTATTAGGTAATACTTACGTCATGATTCCCTTACTATCAGAAGTTATTCAGAATGCCGTAAAATATTATTCTTTTCTTGACTTTTATGATCCAGAATGAAAGGTAATGTACTTTGTAATGATTTTAATGAGCTATTTATAAGTTGTTGCTCCGAATAATATTTTAACTTAAGAAACTTGACGCTCTTTCAATTTATCAAACGATTTAATTATAAATTACAATACATATAAATTTTGATTTTCCGACAAAAAAAAACAGCATTATAATTATTCCTTCTGTTCAAATGGCTGTTTCTTCTTGATTCGATTGCGAATCATATACTTTTAATTTTTATTCTGATTTATGAATATGTATGAACAAAACTGCAAAAATTACTATCTTGTTGTGTTTCTCTTACTAACTATCTAATCTAAAACATCTATTAATTCTATTGTGTCTACATTAACTATTCTTTTTCTATGTATTTCTTTTTCAAATTAAACAAACTCCAAAAATAATTTGATTTCCTTTAAGAATTATGTTAGAAAGTAGAGTTTGAAATATATTGTTTTTTATTACTTCTTTAGAATTATTTAAATTTTCATTTTTAAATCGTATTGAGAGTTTATCCAAATACAATGGAAGAAAAGTAATAATTTGAAATCATGTAATTAGCTTCTGAAATAATAGTTTTATGCTGACCACCAGTTGACTAATTCAGTAATATTTAGTTTAACAAGCATAAATGGAATGGTTTGAAATCTAGAAAAAAAATGCAAGTCTCAAAAAGCCTATATATTATACAATTTAAAAGATGTAACTATACGTGAATTAGATGCTTTTTTAAAATACGATAACCCAAAAACTTTTTTAAAATTAATTAATTTAAATAATTTTAGTTTTATAGACTAAAATATTAGTTTGTATTATATATAGAATTACTTTAAGACTTTGCAAAAAATTGTCTAAAGAACGAACAATGAAAAACCTTTAACAATCGCCCTTACAAATATCAACATCCGAACCCCCCTCCCCCCGTCGTAAGTAGCAAAACGCATTCAAAGTGTACACTAAAACAGAATTAAAGAATCTTAAAAGGGTAAAACATTCAGAATTCTACAACAGAACTCATTCTGTAAATATCATGTCAAAGAAAATAACTCAATTAACTGGCTCATGTTTATAGATTCTTTCTCAGAAGCTGTAAAATTATCTGTAGGAATTAATTTAGAGACTTCGATTCTAATAGAGATATTGTCTCAAAACCAGCCTTTTCTAGGATTTTTATTTTTATCTTCAATTTTGTCAGTCTCATTCGCCGACAGATCATCAAAAATTATGCAGGAAAAATGCAGGTTATTTATCTCGTTGATCAACAAACATCTACTTAAAATATTTATAAATCTCTTTCTAATATAGTTACGAATAGTTACGCTATGACAAACTATTAAAAATTCATAACAAAATAATATTGGAATATTATTAACTGTTCTTCAAACTATTTTTCTCTATATAATTAATGGTTTATCTTAAAACTCGATAATTTTCGTTCTACATGCAGTTAATCCATACTAAAGTTACAGTTAATTAATTATACTACCATAATTTTTCTAATATGACAAAGATTTGCTAGTTTTCAAAACACATATAAGAATATAATATATGGGAAAATTACTTTCTTCTCCTGTGGGATTTGACCGTTATTTGTATTACCTAAAATTATTGAAATTTATCATCAACAAACTTACAAACATCAAACACAATTAACAAATTTACTTTTGACTTATCTAAAATTTTATCGAAACATTTTTCATTCTGATGCTTTTAAATGCTTGTGTTCAGATGCATATACAACAAATTGAATTTTCACTCGACGAGATGTTATGTGAAATTTGTATAATTAAAATATTTTAATACAGAATGTAATAACTGTGTACGCCAGAGAGGAATACTTTCACATTTTCCTTCTAGAACTTTTTATTAATGGTATATACTTATAATTGAATGTTAAATATATTATTAACAATTGTGGATTACCTTTCAGGTTATTTAAAATTAATAATGACTCAGAATTCTCCACGGAACTCCTACAAAACACGCCTAAATCTGAAAGGGGTTTTAAACTTTCAGATTTATCAAAGTAGAAAACACAATTCTTTGAAGATTAAAATATCTTAGTTATGTGCGTGTATATACAAAAAAGAAATTAATCAAGTAATTAGCAAATATTAATCGTATTAAAAATGTTTTCTTGATATCAATAAATACACTGCTCAAAACAATTAGGGGAGCACATGGTTTTAACAGAATTACGCAAAGATGTCTAACAATAAGTAACATAAAATGAATCATCAATAAATTACAGCCTGCCAGGAAACGGAACAAGAAAACGTTATATGCATATCAAAGTTCATGACGTCAAAAACCAGAAAAAGGAGATAAGGTCAGAAAGCGGTATATTGCAGAAACGTCTGCTTTATTGCCATAACTGCGAAATTTGATTGCACAGTCTTTCTGTTTTTGAGACTAGCTTATGAGAATGTCTGAACAACGTGATTTACCGGAATGTATGGCATGGCGTGCTATAGGCCGACTAGAATCAGGCCAAACACAACGGAGTGTCGCAGGCGCTGTTGTAATCGCCAGAAGTGTTGTTGCAAAGCTGTGGAATCGATTCCAAGAAACAGGAAATGTTAGACGTCCACCAGGGCAAGGTCGGTCACACGCCATTACAGCAACTGATGATCGGTATATACGGTTAACAGCCCATCGAAACAGAACAGAGAATTCTACTCAGCTGCAAAGACAGTTGTTCTTGGTAACAGGACGAAGGGTGTAATAGGCTTCATGGGGGAGGGCTCAATGCACGTAGGCCAATGGTCTGCATTCCGTTGACCCCACGCCACCGTGCGGCCCCAAGAAGATGGGTTGCTGAACACCGAGATTGGCAGCAACATGATTGGAGCCAAGTGCTGTTTACAGACGAGTCCCGATTCAGTCTGGAGTGTGGCACTCGACGTGTTCTGGTATGGCGGGAGAGGGGCACTCGAAATAACCACGCTTTCGTTCGGAAAGGTCCCAATACAGACGAGCTGGTTGGATGGTATGGGGTGGAATCATCATAGGCGGACGTACGAACCTTCATATCATTCGGAATGGCACTTTAACGCGCCGCAGGCATGCAGGCGAGATACTGCGATGCCATGTCATCCCTTACGCTGGAGCCATTGGAGAGTAATTTATTTTCCAGGATGATAATGCCCGACCGCATAGATCTCGTCTGGTGGAGAACATGCTTGAAGCTGAAACAATACAGCGTATGGAAAGACCAGCGTGCTCTCCTGACCTGAATCCAATCGAGCATGTTTGGGACATGCTCGGACGCACGAACAAGGCCGCCTGTGACTGTCACAGACTTGGAGATTGCACTTCTTGAGGAATGGAACAGTATTCTCCAAAGTATGATCGATGACCTCATCGCATCCATGTCAAACAGGTGTGCAGCAGTCTTAGCTGTTCGAGGAGACCACACACCCTATTAAAACTCATGCATCATGTCTATTGAGAGCCTTTTTTTATCGTTTACATGTAACCAAATTGTTGCCCTAAATCATCTTTTCATGTTTTTTCCATATTTTCAAAGAATTAAAGCTTCATTCCACATTGTTTTATTTTTTTCTCTGTATTGCGCATGGATACGCGTGCACTACCCATTGTATGCCAATTCGTGGCTGTCTCGCAAGGTTTTCTTGATTTTTTTGCTCGCTCCCCTAATTGTTTCGAGCAGAGTAAATAAAAATAAAATTATTATAATATTAAATGTCTGGCATTTAATATTTATTATTATGCCCAGTTTTCTAAACATTTACTCAAAATGACATGTTAAAGAAAATTGAATTTCGAAATGAATAAATTCCTTTTTCTAAAAAAAAGTTTAACATTTTGAGAGGCAATAACTATTTCTCAGAGGTGCATTTTAAATTTAACGAAGTTTACCTTGGATTACCAATTTATTTCAAAGAGAATACGTTTTATTCAATATTTAAATAAACACTTAGCTTTAAATAATTTAAATCGTTATTTGATTTTATTTTCACTTTTTTAGAGACAAATTAAGGATATAAAATCTATAATTAAAGATGATTTTTTAATTAAATATTCTTTATATATTTTATAAATAAAAATTCTAATCCTTGATTATTAGGAGCGTGATATAATTAAAAAAGCAGGTATTTATTCATATTCTTATAAATTAAAATTATAACTATATAATATATTCAATGTAAACTAAACTAAATCTAAAAAAAGGATAGAAATTCATTTTTAAACATATTTTATAAATTTCCTTTCAAATTCCAAGTAGTAAAAAATTTTCTCACAAGCTTCAAAATACAAGATCTGATGGTTAAACTTCTATTCAATATGATAATTTTTATAATATTTTTTTTTTATCTTCAGAGATTTCATATTTATCTAAGTCTTAAAATTGAAAATCTTTCCAAGAAAAAAAAATTAAATATGTATGAAGCTCAATACGAAATAAAATGAGTTGTTTTTCGATAAAACTGAATACTCGGATGTGTGTTCTTTTTTAAACTTTGAATCTAGTTAAGAAATTATTATACATCAAAGGTTTATTAAAGAACTTAACTTTTACAAGACACATCCACGTATGGAACAAAATAAAAAGCATTCTAATGGAAATTATTAAGAAAATTCTGCAAGCGTATATATTTGTAATCTTTTGCTTAGAATAGAAAATCTTAAGCTCTGCGTTTATCTTACGTGACGATAATTTAAAATAAATATTAATAATCTTCGCAACTTTATTTTAATAGTTATTATTAAAATGTATTAGACGTCTCTTCAAAGGAAAGAATTGATTTTATTGCATGCTTATATTACTGCAAAATTCATAAAAAAGGAAATACAAAATTTTCAATTTAGTTATCAAGGAAACTAATCTGAAAATACTTTAGCGTGACAAATAAGAATTGTAACATTTTTTATTTTTCGCAAGAGAATTTTTTCATAAATTAATATATGATACCTTTGCATCAGTAATTTAAGGGCTTCTAATTGTTAAATTAGTTTCTTACTTTAAAACCAAATAATATTACTTATCATTACAACTTTTAAAATAAAGTTTATAGCAAAAATTATTATAAAAATCATCTATAAAATAAAGAATTTGATGTTCCTATCACTCACACTTGTACAAAATTTGTTATATTATTTTAATAAATAATGTTTAAATATGTAGATAATATTATATTAATTTATTACTAATTAATTTATATATTATATGTTAATTTATTAGTAATTAATTTATATATCTATATTAATTTATATAATTTCATAATAATAATTAAAAATAATGTAATGATTAAAAATAAATAGTTATTAACTGAAACAAGTAATTAGAAATATTTTAATAAGAACACTACTATTTGTAATTGCTAATTTCATTCATTTTCATATTGGAAATTTTTTTAAAATTAATGCTATAATCATGCTTTCAAAATTTAAATTATTAAATTTTTTTTTCTTTTTTTAATATAAACCCTTATTATTTTCAACTTTTAAAAGATAATTCATTCTCTAGAGTGAAATTCTCAATGTAGTAAATTCCAGCTGTTAAATTTATTTTCCGACTAATCGAGTTTTAAATTTCTTAATGTTCTAATTTTATTTTTCAGATTCATAATTGAATAAAAATTTTAAACATATTCGGTAAATCTATTAAGAAGTGAAACTAAAATGTATTTTTTATATGAAAAATGTATTAAATAAAGTTTGAAATTTATTATGTTAAATAACAAAATAAATCTAGAAAGATCAATTTAAAAAACATTGAAAATTTAAGTGTATGCCATCATTATTTTTTAAAGAAAAAAATATATTTTGTTTAAAACGTATGACGATTTGGGAATCACATAACATATCTAGAACATCTCCATCTTTAAAACTAAATTTCTAATAGATGTATACCAAATACTTGAAAATTTTATTTTTTCTAATTCTTAATATAAAAATATGTATAATATAAATATATGTTCTGAACATAAAAAAAGTGTTAAATATTTAGATTAATAAAAATTTTAGCAAATTTTATTATTATTTTTACCATGAAAGGAAATATTTTTATAAGACCTTTTACTAATATCAATGTGTTTTAATTTGAATATTTTTTTAAAAAATCCTTTTTAACCCTCATTTGCTCAGTTTTGTTTATTCTAGTTTTTACCTCAAAATAATTTCTTGAATGTTGCAAACATTTGACATGTTTCTAAATGTTTATTCCAAAGATATTCTGTTTAGTTATATATGTTTAAAATTTATATATATATATATTAATTTTTTTGAAATATAAAATTAAAAATTGATTTTTCTCAATAGATTGGAGTTATATCCAAAAATATGCTTAATATTTTATTTATGAGGAAAATGTGATATTTCCTAATTGTATAACTGAAAAGCAAAATGATTGGATAGTTTTCTTTTTTTTTTCACGTCCGAATATTGATGACAAATTTACACAAGAAACTTAAACTAAGAAAAGAATTTGAATTGTAAAGCAAGCATTTTCCACAATTTACTTTCTTGATTGTAAAAATAGGATTTTTCTTTTAACTTATCAAACAACATAAAGTATGCATTTATCTGATTACAA
This sequence comes from Argiope argentata, assembly GCA_026289955.1. Lineage (NCBI taxonomy): Eukaryota > Metazoa > Arthropoda > Arachnida > Araneae > Araneidae > Argiope > Argiope argentata. The sequence continues at coordinate 7,970,926 of JAOUZG010019159.1, read as the reverse complement.
TTTGTGAGATAGAAATAACTTCTTTTTTCAGGAAAGGAAACATAGCAAAAGTACTTCTTTCCATGCGAAATCGGAAGGCACAGAATTCGAACTTCCGGAAAACTGTTTGGTTTGAAATTTTTATGTTATTAGTTAAAAAGGCTTTATTATTGTTGCTTGTCTGTTCCAAACATTCCCCGGGTGGACATGTCTTTCAAGAGGAGACACTTTAATCTATTTAAAAGCTCTTGCAGAGAAAAGTCTTTCCTTTTTGTTCTTTTTTTTATCCTTGAGAGTAATTTTCATTAAATATATGTTATTTCTGGAATCCAGAAAGATAATAAATATATCTAGGATGTTTTGTTGTTTTTTTACATCCCAAAAAATATTCAATATACAACATTTATCTAATCCTATAAAAAATAATTATCCTAAAGTATCAAGATTTTGTATCTATTTAATCGTGAATAACATCGTATTAATACTTCGACCTAAACAAATTGGTATAATTTATAAATATCAAAAAAGTAGTTGTACATAATTCTCAAAGAATGTTTTAACGCTCTGCTAAGTTTGCATTCCCATAATAATGAAGAATTTAATAGCCACATTCACGACATTAACCACATAAACACCCACAGTCACTCATAGAATTCATGAACAGAATCAAGTTGTCCAATTCATAACACGATAAAACAACGTGTTTTCAATATTGAGTAATATTTCAAAAACTGTGTTCAATCTGACCAGAGTTTGAAAATTTGTGAATTGGCATTTTAGATCTTGTGATTTAATACCGTAGGAGTTCTTTTACAATTCCTTCACACTCTCACTATATACATTTATATGTCCTGTTCAAATTTTCAATCAATATTAAAATATTATTTATTCATCCACTCAAGTTCAAATACTTTTTTTAAAATTGCAGTGGATGATACTCAATGTTAATACAGTTTTTTCAAATATTAATTCATTCATTAAATTTAATTAATTTTTAATGATTTATAAAGAGTTTTAGCAGTTTGTAATGAAAACTGAAATCAACAGGCAGTCGCTCAATCGGTAAAATGCGAGGATTTCAACATTCTTCAGGTGGAGATGAAGAATAAACTCTAATCCTTGCAAAAATCAAATTTTTTTGATACATTATTTATATTATCTGTAATTATTTTTTAAAAAAAAGTAATTAAAATGAAAATTTTCTTTGTTGACCAAAGTAGAAATTGGCTTTATTTTTTTAAAAATATTACTTGATATGGGGTTTTGGACGTATTGTCACTGAGAGCCAAACTCTCAACGTTAGGGTTTGTATCCGTGTAACATAGCCACTAGACAAAATAAATTGCTCGTCTCCAGATGATGTTATCTGGCTTAGGAAGCTTTCCTCACTTGATTATTTGAAATCATACCTGCTTGCAACAAATTCAAAAGCTCACAAAGAGTTTATATGTGCCAGCAAAACTGTGGTGGTCACTTGCCCTTTGTTTTATTTCCTACTTAATCCTATTTTTTGTACTTAATTATTCAATGAAAATATAAAAATTTAAAGAAACAATTGTGTCTTTTATTTAGTTAAAATCTCTCGTTAACACATTGTTCTACCGTGTAAAGATCCATCTTTATTTACTCTGAACTATCATCCATGAAATAGTTTTTTTAATAGAGTTAAAAACACTATACTAACTAATGATGGGGAATCTAAATCTTGCTTTAATTTTAGGACACCGTTTACGAGGATTTGAAGCGGTCATTTAATGTTGAAATGATAATTTATATTAAGACGAAAAGAGCGGATTACCATAGCGGAAGGATTACACTTCTGCACCAAGACAATACGCATAGATTTTCGCATCCAATCTGAATCCGACAAAAGAGTAGCTCTGTAGTGGATTATGTCCATTTATGAATAAAGTTTCTTTCGTAAACAATTGCACTAAAATTGGCATTACCTTGGAAAAAATACATAAAACTTCGCTGTCATTTAATATTTCTTTTCATTATTTGTGAAATAATTCTATGGACATGTTGATTAATGATTTTTTTCTGGTTACTTATTAGTTTTATAAATTCGTAGGTGTTTCCTTCATTCATGGATCATTTTGCTAACTTTGCCAATATTTATTTTCCGAAAAACTTCCCTAAATGCAATTTAGAATTGTTTCCTCGTTGGAAGATTAACGTTTAAATAGTTTTATTATCATATCAGAACATTATGTTGTTTTTGAGATGAGGTTTTTGGCGTCAACAAAAATCCGTAGGGGAAAATATGAAATTTCATTATCTGAATGAGCATCTCGAAAAATCAGCTTTAATAACGCGTTGCCATTGCATTTACAAAAGCTCTGAATTTTTAAAAATAATTTGATGACTACAGCAAATAAAACCTAGAAAAATATCATTTCGAGCACGTGATTATATGAAAGGAAATAAACAGGAAAATGGGGATATTTTTAAAGTGGATATTTAAAAGGGGAAAAGGGGATAAAAATAAATAAATGCGGGATAAAGGTTTTTTTGGATCGTTTGCAATTTTAAAGTGACTCATTCAATGAAACAATTAAAGTGAATGCAAATATAATTTAACTTTCACGAGCAAGTGGTGCTTGGCCGTTCAAGAAATTATGTCCTGACACTCCAGTTGTTGCAACATCTTCATTGTATTAGTCATATCATAGCATCGTGTATTGCAAAAGCTCTGTTTAAAAAGTGCTTTTCTCTTATTGATATTTTGACTCTTCACTAATGCAGTTGAGTTTTTAGGGCTTTCTGAATTTATAATACTTCTTTAGAAACCGTAATATTGAAAGGTGATCATAGGTAGCAGGATATATATATATATATATATATAT
>JAOUZG010019159.1:7938035-7950834 GCA_026289955.1 Argiope argentata | reverse complement strand
ATATATATATATATATATATATATATATATATATATATATATATAGGAAAAATGTCAATTAATAGTAGGAATCGAAAAAGCGTATTATGAATGACAAAACAACGGTTTGAGATATTCTGAAAATTTCCTTGTTTCTATGCTGGAGAAAAAGAGTTAGCATCTTAGTTATTCAGTAAGCGAGAAAGTTTTCAGAAGACTACTCCAGATGGTAAAAACGTAAGTCAAAAAAATGAATTATTAATATAATGAATGTATAATACAAAGTAATATAATGAAACAACAACAACAAAGTAATGTAATGAATTTATAATACAAAGTATTTATAAATTGGAATTAATAACGAGAGAAAAAGAAATAACTAATATTGTTTTCTAAATACAGTTAACTATTATTCCTTTAATTGGTATATTGATTGAAATATTTTAAATTTCTAATATTTCAGGGCATTCAAATCTAGAATCACCTCATTTTTGTAAGTTACATCAGACATTTATAACCAGAATAACAAGTATAATGCCGTAATTGGATATTCAAAAATCTATACGAAACCAAAAGAATTATTTCATACGTCAAATACCATTTTGCAAATAAGTGGAATAAACGATAGTGAAAAATAGATCTTATTTTCCAATTAATTAATTTGCACTGTATATTTTAAAATATGAAATGAATAAAATATTTATATTGTGTCAGATGTTTAATCTTTAGCATAAATTTAATTTGAAATTAGAATTGCAATATATATTGTTATAATCTGAATTGAAATTTTATTTCTACAGAATTATTCAACAAATCATTTATTTAAATTTATTTAATTCATTTTGGTAATTTTTATAGTAATAACTATCAATTTTTATCATTGTTTATTTTATAGTATGCAAAATGTACACAGATGAATTATTGTTATATACTAACTTAAGATTTTGACAAATCCCCGATTCAAATTTTATTGAATCCAAAAAAGGCTTACCAGAACTATTAACTTGTTTTAGTCTCATATTTTTGGAATTATGTATACCCTTTTTAAAACTAGATTTTCTTGAATTGGAAACCGCATTTATGTAATTCTGTGAATACAATAATTTTTGAAAACAAAGTTTGAACTATATTAATAAAATTTGATATAATTAATACACATGCTTTTTTTCATAACTACAAAACATACTCTTATGTTGCTATTGGAAAAGGAAAAAAGCTATATGGAAAAGGAAAAATGAAGCATTAGCGGCATTTATTATCTTGTCCATTATCAATAAAGCGGGGAGGGGGGGGGTAATTATTTTATTTGAGAGTTGTGTGTTTCCGATGATAATATAATATTGTAGCGAAAATTGATCCGTTCAACAAAGCGCATTATAGCTTAGTCGCTCAATCGGCATACTCGTGAACAGAAGGTTGAGGGTTCGAACACAAGAAAGGCAAGTTGTCATAATAATAAATTTTGTTTCAATTCACTATATGTCAAATTTATATTAATTATGCACATTTATGCTGATTATGTAAACTTAAATTCCGAATTTTCTGCGAGCCTTCAAAATCTGGAATGTACCATAAATGTATATAAGTAGTTTCTCGATGAGTTAGAAGATATAATAAAATCTTGTTGATGTTGATTACATTCATTTTCATTGGCCTTACTACATTTGCCTTAACTACATGTTAATATTTTAATGCCTTTAAAATTTAATTATCAATTAATTACCTATTTTTAATTAGTTTTGTCCAATGCGGCACCATGTAAGGAAAAAAAAATTAATATAAGATGCCATTAGTAATAAATTATAAAATAAAGATAAAAAATAGAAAATAGCAAAAATTTTGAAAATAAGCCTTTAATATGAAAACAAAGGAAAATCCATTTATTTTTAATTATTTGATTGTTTCTGAAAATCTCAACTCATTTCAGAAAAATGAAAAGTTCAGAAAATACTTTTGAATTGTATGTATATAATATTTTTAGCACAACTTACACGAAAAATTTCATTTACCCACAAATATTCTACATATCTAATACATAAGAATAAGAAAATATTTGCAAATAGTCTGATGTCAGATGAAAATGCATGAAATTTGGAAAACAAATTTTAGATATCTTTAGATCGAAACAAATGGCATGAAAAGTTGGCACTCTTAAGAAGATCTAGCGTTGTGTATTGTATATAGCGTTGCATATGTATTGCTCCAAAATAGATTCTTGATTTACGCTGTAAGACAAATTTAAACGCCAAGCACGCCATATTGTTGTTGCTATCCGTGGCACTTGCCTTGGACAAGCTTCGCCAAGGTAGAAGCGAATTTTAAGCTGAAAAGAGCGTCTCTTGTTTTGAATTAGCGCCAACTAGACATAGTTTGACCACGACTTAGCTACTTAATCATCATAATCGCCGGCACAGCCTCTTTTTACATGGGGGCACATTGTCCTTACAGATAGAACAGTCATGCCCGAACCGGGGCTCGAAACTGGGACACCCAGCTCTAAGGGAAGAAGCGCAGCCTCTATACCAGGACGCGGTAAACGTCATATTGGTGAAGCATATAAAATAATATGCAAAAAAATTCAGAATACCAATGTGTGTTTAGTATAAAACGTGATGTTGGGATTGATCTGAGACCTTATTTCCAAAACTTTCTCGTAATATGGTCTGTGCTCTAGCTTTTGAAAATTTTCAAGAAATTTTCTTAAACAATTCTCATTTTTAAAATTTAATATTGTGTAAAAAACCAATATATTCCTTTTATTCTATTTACATATATTTTCTGAATTTTGGCATGGTTCCAAAATAGATTCTTGAATTTTGCTGTACGACAAATTGAAAAGCAATGCGAGCAATATTGTTGAAGCATATGAAAGAGCTTGAAAAAGTAAGAAGAATACCTCCTCCCAGCCAATAAAATGAATCAGTTTAGATGATTTTTATATTTTCAATATCAATAGAATTATTTTTAAAACATTTTACATATTACAAAGGAAACAAAAATTAGAGAAAATTGGAATCTATTATCTCAAATTTCATGTTATGTGATAACATTATTATTTTTAAGTCATTTTTTTGCCTTAATTAATTTAAGACATTAACTAATTTAAACAAGATTGAAATAATCATGTGGCTACTAGAATACTCATGCATAGATAAATCGAGAATCGAGTAAATGATGGATATTCATGCCAAGTTGTAACTTTTTTGTTGATTATAAATCCCCAAATGTACTAATCATCTTTACCATATTCTTATAACTCTTAAAGCGGAAAATTGGGACCATAAAAGCGATAAATCTCCAATTTTTGGTTCGTTCATTTAATGTCTTTAGAAATCTCAAACCAATACATTTAACTACAACAAAAAATATAACAATGTTGTCATTGACTTAAACTTTTGAACTAAAAATTAAATTTCTATTTTTAACTAATTTTATGGCGATTAATCGCCAAATGTGACAACCATCTTTACCAATTTCTAAAAACTTTAAAAGCGAAAATTGGATGCCTCAAAATTACCAATGACCATAAATCACCAATTTGTTGTAAATTCATTTTGAGGCTACAAAATAATCAAACATAAACAACATCATGTTCTCACATGATAATAAAGTCTAAAAAGGAATTTGATATCCTAACTGAGAATAGACTGAATATCCAAAATTTGAGATAAAAAAAAACCGATACATTAACCCTATAGTCTAAGTCGTACCATCATACAGAATGAACAAGTTCTTATTCTTTTGAAAAGGGAAAGAAAATTCGTTTACAAGGCCCTTTCTTGTTGGAAAAATTATATTCACTGCTTTTACTTCTCGAGAAGCGGAGGAGTAATTTTTTTAACGTGAGTCATTAATCAGAAGAATGTTTGCTCTAGTGAGCAACTGTTTTTCCACTCTGATTTATGTGAAGCAGCCGAAAACAAAATCTAAGTATGGTTGCAAATAATGATGAAAATGTTTTTTTCTTCGGTATCTCCAATGCATTTTTTTAACCTTTTCCAGTTTTAATAATGGTTCCACTAAAGATATTTAACATTATAAATTCAGAAAAATAAGCGGTGGAAAAAAAATTATGATTCAAAATGTAAATAATTTATTTAAGATAATTTTTTTCGGTGGCGATGTTAAGAATTGAAGGTTTTTCAAACGATTAACCTTTTTCTTTCAATCTGAAAATTACTTTTAAAAAAGAGAGCAGTATTTACTGAAATTACATTTTTCTTTCAAGACTTTTTGATCGATTGAATGAACAATGAGTCTCTAACAATTATGTCTGGTGAGTTTAATTTTAATAATTGTGAATTGCGAAATTTTTAAATCAAAGAATTTAATTTATAACAAACATGCATTAGATCGAAAGTTAGCTCATAAGCAAGATCAGAAATAAAGAATTAAATAAATGAAACCTACGATCGTAAATATCAAGTTATCATGTGAGAAAAGTGTTATTTTCAAATCCTTATTGGTCTTTATTAATTTAAGTTATTAAGTTATTTAAACCAGTTTGAGAAAGCAATACTGGTAAAAGTAGGTTAACCGTTTAAAAAACGCATCTGCTTTTAAAGGCTCATGCATAATTATAATGCAATACTGGTAAAAGCTGGCAAAAATATATGTGATTAAAATATGTTAATGAATATTGCCATTTATGTTTTATTCATTGCCTTCGTGATTTCTAGCTTAAATTATTCGTTGTCTTCAATTATTTAAAACCTCCTAAAAATAACAATATCAGGTTCTCTCATTATAATAATGTACATAATCCATTGATAAAATGTAAGTTTAAAAAATGTTCATATTCATTTTTGCCATTCTTCATGCTTTCAAGATTTAACAATTTGAAAGTTTGCACCTACATTGTTAATTTTATTTTAAAGTTTTAAAAATTTAGATTTCACCTTAGTTATAAATGTAATCTGTCATTAATAGAATCAATTTCACTTTTTACCAAACGTCTGAAACTATCATAGTTTAAGATATTTTTGACAGAAATTTAATTTCAATTTTGTCACATAAAATGGGAAATTCTAAATTATATTAAAATCAACAAGAATTTTATTCATGTATGCGATTTTTTTACAGAGATTATTTTTGTTTCTTTAGCTTGTTGTTATTTTATAATTATTTTTCGAAAAATAATGTAATTTCAACATGAAAAATATTTAGTTTTCACTTAATTTAACCATTTTATAACTTTACTGTTTAAAAATTCAAGTGGACTTTAAGAAGTGTTCTTATAATTTTGAACTTTGATTAAATATTTAGACGGCATTGTCTTTGATATTTATAGTTACCAATGCAGCACATTTTAAAGTCTATTGAAACATTCGAATAGTTTTTGATTATTAGTTTCCTCTAAAAAGAGCATTTGATAGAACTAGTAAATAAATTTAAGGTTTTGTAATTAATCCATTATTCCTGCATCAATAATCTCATTTCAGAATCGTCACAAATTATGTTATGATTTTTTTCATTTTAAAACTCCATTGGATATTTTAAACCTGGAAAAATACATGACTGTTAGTTGTCTATACGCAATGACAAATTCCGAAATTCTATTTTATGGAAATATGCCAAACAACTCTGTCTTTGGGCAAAGATACCGGGTCACACGGAAGCATATTTAATATGACTGTTATAATAGCAATTTATTTACCAAGTATGGAAAAAATATAAAATAAGTAATATTTTTAACGAATAATATCGAATACCAAACTATTTATTTTAGATATTGGAAACTGAATCGTTGCCAACTACTAAAAAGAAATCCTTCTTCGAATTATAAATAGCAAAAAGCAGTAGAATCAAAACAATAAATAAATGATGTAGCTTCCTAGATCCAAGAGTATTCTTCCTCTCTGAGTTGGGAAAAAGAATGTATGAATTTGGTTTAGCAGAGAAAGAATTTTCGATTTTATTACTTCTAAATAATAAAATATGCAAAATGAACTTTCTATTATCCAAACTAATTGAAAATTATCCATATTAAATTGAGGAATTATTTTCTTAGCAAACAAATGCCTACTACAAATTTGCAAGTGCTGTGTTTTTAACTAAGATTTAGACATAAAAACTTCAAATCTCTGAAACTCTGGTGTCTCATTATCTTATCTTTGACAATTATTGATTGTACTTAAAAAAATATGGAATAAAGTTTTCAAATTAGTTTAGTCTTTCTTCAATAAACAGTAAAATAAATTTAAATTTTTATAAGGTAACATTTCTTAACGTTTTTTTTTATTTATTTGAAGAAGCAAATGTATTCATACTGTAGAAAGCTTAGAATTTTTTTGTTTCAGCAGCTAAGCTATAAAACTTACCTCAAAATGCATATTATTTTTAAATTTCAGTGACATTTTTTCCAAGATATATTTTTAAATATATGAAATACAATACGGCAATAAAAAAAGACAAATATAATTAAAGGTCAATCGATGAGTTTTAACTAAAAAAATAAGTTCCATGAACAATATATGGATGCTAAAAAACATTTGAATAACAATTTTAAAAGTATTTTCATAAATATTTAAAAAATAATCTTATTACATTCATCGTAAATTAGTTTTCTGAATAATGTTTTCAGAACACCCTGACTTTAATTTTTATTATTACTATTATTTATATTAAAAGAATATATCTAAATTAAACTATTAACAAACGTAATCTATTAATTCATATCTTAAATATTATCTTTAAATATGTATGATGTAGCAAACGTAAATATGCTTTTTATTCATTTTTTTAAAATAGGGAAAAATGGCCATAAATGGAACAAAGCATGATGCAAAGGATAGATATTCAAATCGAGTTGGATTTCCTATTGCAAATACTTGCTTTTTTGGCATGTTTAAACTAATAGTTATAAATAAGAATTAAATTATACTTATCATTTGTCAAGGATAACATTTACGATAAGCCCCAAATCCGCCAGTTTCACTCTATGAATAAAGATTACTTTCTTTGTTTAAACGAAAAGAAAACTAGTCTGCATGGCTCCTTCGTTTTGGAAAAATAATGTTCTCCACTTTTCCTTCCAGATGGATAATTTTTTAACGTATGCCGTAAATCAAAAGTGTATCGCTTCAGTGAACGAGCACTTTTATATATAGAGTAACGAAAACAAAGCCATGAGCCATTGTAAATGATGATCATTGTAAATGATGATCTAACAAAGCCATTGTAAATGATGATCTTTTTTTCAGTCTCTTTTGTATATTTTCAAAAACAGTTTTGTTAAAGAAATTTAGGATTGTAAATTTAGAAAAAATATTGGAAAAAAAGTAATGGTAAAGTAATAAATATTTAATTTAAATAATTTTTCATTTTTTTTAGAATGGAGTTCTTAAAGTATTTCAACCATTACGTTCAGCATTTTGCTTTAAAATTGTATTTAAAAAAAAACCAATTTTTTTGGTTAAGTGAGTGAGTAATGTATTTACTTATCATTAAGGTTAACGATGTTTCTTATGAGTTCTTTGCCTTTAAAAAAACACAGATGTTGAATATTGCGTCTCAAATTCTGCAATTGGAACATAGTTTGTTTTTTAAAAAAACAAAATTTATCAACACTATATTGAATATAGTCTTTAAATACAATGCACGTTTAAAAAAATATGAATGGTAACATTTGCAGTCAATGACTGTTTTTTTACTTTTGCTTTATTTATAAACTAAATTTTGTTATTTTTAATTTTTTCTATTAGATGAAGCTAGCTAACAAATGCTTAGTCGTTGAGGGTAAGAGAAGGCGATATATGAACCATTTTAGAATAGTAAACATATTAGAAGAATAAATTTTAGGAAATAAGGCATTGTTTTTGTTAGTTGAAAACTACTATAGTATTTCACAAAATTTTATTCCTTTTTATTTTTTTACTTAGTTATTTATTAATTAATACTTTTAGAAATCATATTTACAAATTAAAGAGGACAAGATTCTGTAGCGAATAATTAAAATAAATTTATTTTGTAAATTGAAAAAAAATATATAACTTCGAAAAATACAACTACAAGCAAAACAATAACCAATTATTCATCATTATTCATTTTATTACAGTTATATTTTAATAACTTTTCTTCAAAAATGAGATTTAAAAAACTAAAGGAAAAGTAACTTTCTAAGTAGTATCAATTGAAAGTTTTCATTATTTTTTGAAAATTTTTATTCATATTTAAAAAAATCAAAAAAGTAAATAAAGAAATGTTAATGAACAAGGAAATGTAATTAAAAATATTATAAAAGATGTCTAATAAATAAGAAATTTTTTTTACAATTTCTTTTATTCAATTTTTTCCACAGAAGTTCATACATTTAAAAAAAATGTTTAATTCAAGCTAAAAGAAGTATTTTGTTTTACTCATACATCTTCCCTTTTTTTAAATTTCTTAAAGAGCAAAAGATATAAGTAACCAAAAAAATGTCTGTTTTTTTTCTGTGTAAAAATTCCTTTATTTCATATTTAACTATCGTTTTAGAATAAATATTCAGAAAATAAATAACCAAGTGTTGTTTTATTTATTATTTTGGTTTCCTACGTACGCAAATTATATTTTTTTTATCTTGGTTTGTGGCATATAAGATATGCCCTATATTATATGATATATGAAACAATTTAATGAATTTAATGCATACCAAGTCATACAACGAGGCTGAAATCTTGCACCATATTTGTGTGTTCGCTATCTTGATGATCATTTTAATTAAATAACTTCCTGATTTGAAACTTCATGGAAACTATCTTAAACAATTTCAAACCGTTATCAGGTGCGGAGGTAAAATTTAAGCCACCATTCCCTTTCAGAACCTCTTCACAAGTGGGGGAATGTTTAATTACAGCAAGTTGGACGCACATATGTCTTCTTTAAAGTGGATACTAAGCCTTGAACTTCCGATTTCACAACGTGTAGAGGCGATTTACTTACTAGGCTTTAAACGTAATAATCTCACATAGAGTAGCATAAGCGACAATTTTAGAATCAGCAAGAAAAGAAGAAACAAGATCATGTGTCGTCCTCGTCGTTTGACCTCGACTAAAAGTTAAAAAGTTCTTTCCAATAATAATAATAATCAAACTAAATATAAACAATCAAATAAATATGTTGATTATATCAACCATTTACAAATCATAAAAATGGTTAACATAATGAAGCAGCATTTGAAATATTCCCTTAGCGGGGAGATTCTTTCTGTGTGTCAAGTCAGAACTTTGAATTATAATGTTTAAAGTAATGTGTATGAAGTAATTGTGTCGTGAATTATCCTGAATTGATTGAGAAAAATTTGAGTTATCGTGATATCAAGAATTGACTGAGAAAAATGCATGCAGTCTTGCTACAGTTATTCTGGGACTGAATCGAATAAAAAATCCAATTAGTTAAAAAATGAGATAAAGAACTTTCAGTTCTCTTTATTGTACGCTCTATTAAAAATATATCCAGACATTGCTAGTTATTACGGAAATATGTGTATGATTGTTTTGATATTAGAATAATATTCATGTTTGGAATATTACAAATTCCTTTTTTTCAAATAGCAATGCTTGAACTTGAATATTAATTTAATTTACCCAGATCAAAATAGCTCAAAACCCTATAATGTTTTGTAGTAAGGATAAACGTTTAATGAGTTTGGAACAAATGAAATTTATAATTCGTAAAGTTAAATGAAAGTACTAGTTTTCAAAATATATATATATATATATATTAGGATATAATGAATCTTTTATAATAATTTTAATTTTACATTGAAATTCTAAACAAAAGAGAAAAACTTTTTGTCATTTTAAAAATATAAAAGAATAGAAAGAAAATTGCATAAACTTTGATGCCTTTGATGTCGAATGAAGAAGCCGTTTTCAGTAGACCATAATTTCCTCTTTTTTGTCTAGAGAGCATCTTATCTTTACAAAAAGATTCCTTGGCAGCAATGAAAAATGCGATAAAATGAAACGAAAAACAAAATATGCTCTTCAGTATTGATTAAGATTAAAAAATATTTTTTTCTGAGATAAATGTAAATAGGAGAAGGAAAATAAGTATATGTGACAGATTTTATTCCAAGCTAATTTTATGCCATTACATTTCAAATTTAATCTTTATTGTGATATATGATCCATTAAAATTGTAGAAATTATTTGTGAAGTATTTAATCAATAAAAAAATAAAATAAAAGTGGAAATTTGTTGAAAATGTGATTGAAACTTTCTTAAAATTAATCCCAACATATTTCCGGAAATTTTCAGCCCAATTTTTGTTTACAGCGTTTCATTTTTTGGAGCTTTTCTTAATTCATAATAATTTAAAACACCAAGAACATACGGTTGGATCACTTGTAAAAAGTATGGTTATACAACTTTAGATAAGTAGATATACCTTATATCCATAACTTTACTAAGATACGCTTCTAAATTGAATTTTTTTTCTAAATTTAACTTCTTATATAATTATTCATTAAAAGCGCGTAGATATTTCGTGGATATACGGTACTTAGAATGGTTATTTTATCAGGAATTAGAAAATTAAGGAAATTTAGTATGCTATTTCGCCAGATCTACTGTGGAATCTATATTTGAATAATATTAGTATAGTATGAATGTAGATGTTTAAAGGATAGAGGTACAAAATACAAGTACCTTTCAACTTTTATAAACACACCGGGGGAGAACTTGTACTAACACATAATATAAAGCCTGTTTTTTTTTCTTTTTATTTATATCAATTCCTACTTATTTTATCAAAACAAAACAAAAAACTTTGTTTTATTTACTTTTTAAAAAATTGTTGAAGTCCCTTCTTCCGCTTTACAACGGAAGGAAGTGAGCAGTGGTTTCTAAGGGTATGCACTCCTGTGGACCCGAGGGCAAAAGTCTGACATCGAGGTCATACAAATAACAAACCCTTTTTACAGGAAGGATTCCATTCATTCATCCACAGATCGTAATTTAGATCTGTAACAAAGAACAATCACCTCTGACTTTGCCCCAAGTAGTACTACTCTGGACATGAAGGACTTTGTGAATAATATAGATGTAACGCACAAACACACACACAAATACGCATGGAAAGTCTTCGGCAAGCGGGTTCGAACTTGCAGTCCAAGGGAGGCGAATCCAACGCCCTATCAACCAGGCTATTCCGGGCTAGTAATTGCACTTACTATAAATAATTGCTCAAAAAATTATACTAGCGTTGAATTTTCACCGCCAGTTGAGGCAATGAAACATTCATGAATTTTCTACGCCAGTTGGGGTAACTCAATACAGACACGAAATTTTTAATTTTCTTTATTCTGTATTATTTTAATTCAAAAGTACTTTAAAATGAATCTGATTAAACGATTAATTAATAATTTTGAATTATAAATACATAAAACAGCAAGAAAATAAACAGAATCGTTTAAAATAATCTGTCGAAAACATCCTAAGCACAACCTCATTAGCGTAGGAGAAAAAACAAACTGAATTCGTTACTTATTAGGCGATGGGAATTTTTTTTTTGGAATAAATGGATGGAAAATGAAAATTTTTAGTGAGAAAGTTAGTTTTTAATTAATTAATAAAAAGTTAATTAATTAATGTTTGAAAAAACTGCATTAACATCAAATGTCTTTCACTACCAGTGTAAAAAAAATTACACGAACTTGGGTGGATGAATAAAAAGGTGGGAACTTGGGTGGATATATATATATATATATATATATATATAGGGAGAGTGGAGATAAGAGCTAATAGAAGAAATTGAAAAAAGTCTATAACTAAGAAAACATGGTCTAGTCTAGTTTCCAATATTGTAGTTATCCATGAATTCATGGGTCTAATTGACTTAAGGGAAGTTATACAGAAAGTATAAAAGTTATCTTCATGGGAAGAATTGAATAATAAAATAAAGTAACATGCAAGTATATTAGAAAGGGGAAAATAGGAAATATCAGTCATGTCTCTAAAATTAACTTGGAAATATACAACTGAATGCTAAAATATCTGACCTTTGTATTAATTTTCTACAAGAACTCATTAATGTAGTTAAATGTTTATATTTTTTGACGAATTTGATATTATTCAATTTATAATTATATTATTTAGGCAGACAACAATGAATTTTTGCAGATAAAAGTTTAAAAAAAACTTTCATAAAGTAGCAACGCCAAGCCAATAACCGTCAAATAAAAATTCCATGAAATAATACATTTACTTTCTTTACTCGTAATTCAAATATATGAGCAATAAAATACACAATTCACTGTTTCAGAATTTCAAAGGTTTAGGAAAACAAGAGGTAAAATTCCAACACCATGCAATTTCCATTTTTTCATACATAAAAAGTTTTTTTTGTTTCGTACTTAACTATTTTTTGAATAATGCTTCCATAGCAAACATTTTGAATTTTGTTTTGTTGAATCTACTATTTTGTTGAGTACATATTCCAACAACGTTCGGTAACTTTTATCCAGTTTCAGAGGGAACAGTATCAAATACTCAACTGAGAGCATCGTATTCAATCTCATTTACAACCATACGTATGCGCGGGAAGAAGCCAACGAAAATAATATCCGAAATATTTATTCCATTTTTCTACGTGTTTGGATTCTGGAGTATGAATAACGAGATACGAGCAAAAATTGTTTCATAAAAATGTTCCGGGGGAATCTTAAATGTCTTCAAATAGTTTGATGTATGTTCTTATTTAGCTAGACGAGATAAAATTTAAATATGTTGATGTTTCAATATGTAAATTTTGTTCAAATCTGAATTTGTGGAGCGTAAGTTTGGTTATTGCTTTAGCAAAGATAAAAAGCAAGGAATTTCTCTTTATATATATATAT
>JAOUZG010019159.1:7921783-7937935 GCA_026289955.1 Argiope argentata | reverse complement strand
CTGTGATCAAGATTTAATACTTCTATAATTATATATATATATATATATAAGAGAGAGAGAGAGAGAGAGAGAGAGGAAGGTAATGTTATTTGATTTCATTACTTAGATAAAAAAAATCATCAAATTACTATATTTTTGTGGTAAATATTAGATAAAATATGCAATATTTAAATTTTTTGAAATAGAAATATTTTTAAGTTGTTATTTTTGAAAAATTAAAATTTTTAAAAAATCTGCTACATAATCAAATTGATATTGTAAGCAATATAAGTTTATCTAAAATGTGAGTTTGGGTTATATAATGGTAATTCTGTGATCAAGATTTAATACTACAACAATTATCAATGTTGATATCGCCATTCATAAGGTAAAGAATTAATTAAAAGTACTACGACGCATGAAAATAAAAATCATGGGAGAATAATGTTCGTTCAAATTCTAAAGATTAGTTGGTAATTTTTTATAACGGCATGAAATAACTGAAAAATATTGTTAGGAACTGATTTGTTTTGATAATGTTTTATTACATAATTTTTAAAGTATGCGATAACTTTAAAGGATGAATGTTTTGTAAAATATTCAGAAGTTGTTACATTTTTGAACATTTGCATGAGAAAGATTGAAAATACATATATGAAAACAAAATATACCAGTTACGGGTAAGTGTTTCGTTAAAAAATTGGGAAAAAGTGTTTTTTTGGCTAAAAAGAGGATGAAACAAAAATCTTCCAAATTAGAGATTTATCAAACGATTTCTTTTAAATTTTGCAAACAGCTTAATAAATATATTATATAGTTAAATAAAAATAAATTGTCTTTATATCCATTCTTTCAATATTGGCATTTGACTGATAAATAACAAAAAAATTTCAACCTTTCTCACATTGTAAAGCCTTAAAATGACTTTAAAATATTTCTAAAATGTTTATTTTTAAATATTTATTCTATAATTCGGGAACTTAAGAAAATACTGAGAAATTATTATACGAAATTATTATTTCAAATTTTTTAAAGAAATCCTTATATCAAATTATTATTTCAAATCTATTTAAGAAATTATTATACTAAATCATTATACCAAATTATTATTGCAAACTTATTTAAGAAATTACTACACCAAATTATTATTCCAAATATATTTAAGAAATTATTATCTCAAATTCTATATTTGAAAAAGATGTATAAGAGCCTTAAAGCGTAAGAAATATAAATATAAAACTTCCTAAAAATAGATTTAGAATCAAAATTCGATCAATTTTATAAAGAAACCGTTTCAAAAATAATAACATTAAACAAACAAAAAATTCTAGTTTCGCAAACAAAAACAACAACTACGATTTTTTAATGTAATTATATACTCTGATTGCAATGCTACTCTCAAACATTTTATTCTTTGGAAAACATCCAAAAATATATGTTATCGTCTGCGAAAAATTTGTTCTTGTTTAAAACTTTTTAAAATTGAGGTAATTATTATTGCTGGTGGCAATTTTTCCCTTTTATAAAATATAAAACTTCCCAAATATTAGATTCAGAATCAAAATTCGAATGTTTCTATAAATAAAACTTTCCAAAAATAATAATTAAATAAAAAACGATTATAGTTTCGCAAACGAAAACAACAACGGCTTTTTATCGTAGTTATATAGCTTACTTCTAATTGCAATGATGAAATATGGTTTTAACTACTTTCTAATAACTTTTATTTGTGAAACGGTTTCAGGTTTCGCGAAAATCACTCAAAAATATTCATTATGGTCTGTACAAAATTCATTATTTTCTTCAGGCTGAAAATTTTAAAAATTGAAGTAATTAGTACTCCTGAGGGCGATTTTTCCTTTTCCTTTTTCCTTTTGATAGGTTTCTATTTTTCGGCAAATGATTATCATGTTCTTTACGTCTTGATATAACCGGGTCTTTTCTTCTTTATGAAATATTTAGTCTTGCTTTTTATTGACTTCCACTAAAATTTCAGGAAAATAGTCCAAGGGGAAATTAAGAAATTGAACTATTAACCCTATATTACAAGAAATATCGAAAAATTGAACCAATATCTCTTTTTCAATAAAATTGTAATTTGAGTTTCTTTATTTTCAAAAGAACGAATAGTTTCGAAAATGTTTAAACTTTTCTTTGTTTCAATTTTGAGCTCAAACATTTATAATATTTTAAAAATTAGTTTTAAAAAATATTTCTTTTTAACTACTGTTTTAGAAAAAAAACCTCTTTCATTCCTGATAGTTGTATTTGAAGCAATTTTCTTCTTTTAGAAATGCATTAACACATTTCTTTATTAGATCTAATTACGTTTGAAGCCATATTACACACACACACACGTATATATATATATATATATATATATATATATATATATAAAAATAGATAAATCACATTTTTGGCTCCAAGTTTCAATTTTTTTACCAATTGTTATTTCTATATTTTTTGATTTCTTGATTATTCTTACCATAAAGAAACGATCAAGACTCCAATATTTTTGCTGAAAAACCAACAAATATTTTTAATTTACTGTTAACTGCTCAGTTTGATTTTTGATACAGATAATTCTTTTGTAGTTTTTGTTGTTGTGACTTGCGGTACTTTACAAACTAGCTGACATTTATCTCTTGGTCTCTTAAGCCTAATGAGCGTCTCTAGTATTTTCAGTAGTGCCAACTAAGGCCAAAAATAAGACTTAGCTTCTTTATACGTCGCATTTAATTGCACAAACTTTTTATAAAGGGGAACATTCACTCAGTTCATTTTGAGAACACAGAAGAATAACAATTCCCGTACCCGGACTTGAACCCGTTATGTCCAGATAACGGGAAAGATCCGTTATCCCTATACTAGAACACCGGCATTTATTGAGTATCAGTCAAAAGTAATTTATTTATTTTCATTTGTGCAGCATTAAACTTAGAAAAAAACGTTTTTCTTGAACAGTAGAGAAAATTACAGGGGATGATAATTAAAGTAGATAGAAATATAACTATAGACTAAGTACTCAGTTTTAATTCATTTTTCTCTGATTTTATTAATATTTTTCGAATTTTGAGAGAAGTTAAAAATTAATTATATTTAATTTTTTTTTCTTGTGTTGAATTTATACCGAGGAAACTATATTTTAGAATCTATCAATTTATTTAACAGTATGCTTAAATATATATTTTTCAATTTTTTAGACAATTAATTTTTGAAAAAACTACACATATTGAAATATATTTTAATAAATATGTAATCATCAGCCTGCAAATATAAATAGAACATGATTATTTTCAAGGCAATTTCATCGCAGAATTTTATTTAATTTTTTAACATAATATTTAATTTATATTTAAAATTTCATCAAATAATTAATAAAATCAAATTTAGCTCTATTGATAGGATTTGCATTATATTAACATATTTGTCAATATGTTAATATTAAACTTTAGCCATAAAACTGATTCGAGAATTTGTTAATTTTTTTCTTTTCCCATACTTGTTTTAATCTGTATTTTCTATTAAATAAATAACAATTTGCGACAAAACTTATTCGCAACTTAATATTATTATGATATTTGAATTCGAAATGTATAATATTTCAAAGTAAATCAAAGGAATCTGATTGAATTTCTTAAAATGATTCTGAAAATATCCAGATCAATGAAATTGAAAAATATCCAGATCAATGAAATTAGTCTGAAAGACTTCTTACAGAAATTGGTTCGTTATTTTGTCGAACATATACTGCAGTTCTACTCTGAATAATTTATATATGCGAATGAATGTAATAAAAATTATTTATTATCAGTAAATCCCTCAGCATTAAAATATAAAGAAAAAAATAATAATGATCATTAAAGCAATTGATAGACATCGTACTTGTAAAATATTTTGAACTATTTCACAAATTGAAATTTTTATTTCAATTGAAGTCAAAGTTAAACAAATGAAGTATTGTTTTGCTACAGTTAAGTATGTGAATTTCGTATTGAATTCTTATGTACTTTATAAATATTTCAATAAATTATTTTCAAGATTCATTGTTTCCATGCAATAGTTTTAATATTGAGAGTGCAACAATTTGTAGAATATTTAATAATTATATTTATTTAATTAAATATCTCCATATTAAAATAATAATAATAATAATTCTAAATTACATAGAAATATTGAATGCCTTATTTTCTATGTATTAATTATCATCATTCTCTCTTCCTTTAAATATTTATTTTTAGAAAAAAAATGATATAAAATTTAAACGAATTATTTTTGAATTAAATTTAAAAAAATTCGTTTTTTTTTCCTTTTAAAAGATGGCAACTCGAAGGATTAATTAAATTCATGATTGTAACTAGTTCAAAACAGTTGCTAATTAAATAAATAAGAATGAATTTGAAAATTCTTAATCAAATTTATATTATCATTGCCATTTAATACAATTATTCATTCAGGGAATAACTGGATGAGTCATTAAAATAAACAATATTAATTTAAATTATTAAGAAACAATGAGATAAGAAAGGATGAGATAAACATTATATCATACGAATTAATGGATAGTTTCAAGAGAATATTTATAATTACACGATAAAGAATGTTGCTGAATTGATAATGTGTCTACTTACTGATTAAATTAATAGAAATAATGGGTTTCATTTACAAGTAAAGGATGAATGAAATAGTCAAAATGGATTATACGGAGTTTGAATTCATTGTAGTCACATAATTAATTTTATTATTAAAAATACAATTTAATTAATAATTTAATTAATAATTTAATTAATATTTTAGATATAATTGTCAAAGAAGGAATGGAATAAATATATAAAGAAATCAAAGTACATTAAAAAGTTAAAAAATATATATTGTCACTTCCAAATTGAATAGGTTGTAATAATAAGTGGGAAAATTAATGAAAGACTATCGTAAAATGAGCAAAACATATTACATTTATCTTTCTAAAACGTCAGAATTACAGTTAAAAGTTACAATTTATCATGCTAAAACTGAATTATTTTCTTTTGTAAATAACATTTTTGCTTGATATAATATATTTTAAACATTGAATACATAAAATTAGTTTGAATCTCTTATAAAAAATTGATCTGCTTATTTTTTTTTAGCAGAAACTAGTTATCAGAATTAAACAAAAAATAAAAATTATGCATGTAATTCAAACACACTATTAATCATCTGTTATTACTTGCGCAAAAGAATTATTTTTACTATCTATGAATACTAATCCTAACTATATATTTAAACACAAGAAATATCTAAAAGTAAGGGCTGTACCAAAAGCTGTACCAAATATTGACATCTAATTCATTATATTATATTATTTAGAAAATATTTCTAAAAATTGTACAATTTTATCATTGTCAGCAAGACGATCGATTCAACATCGATGTAGTAGAAATATATAAGATAAGAAAGCCATATTTAGATAGGCAATGGAAATAATAATTAAATAACTTTTCGTACTATGATAGAAATTATGAGATAAAAACTCTAATTTTTCGAAATATCAAATGCAAAATTTTCTCTTTTTATCCCTTCAAATTTAAATTTCTAAATTGTTTTTTAAGTAATTATTATTTGTTCAAAAAAGAACCTTTTTAAATATATTTCAACTTCATAATTTCAGATATAAATGATTTTTTACTATTATTCTGAAAACACAATATTTACTTAACTTTAGTTGCTCGTTAAAAACATGACTAAAGAATCTAGCAAAAGCATTTCCTGTGTTATTTTAATTTCTCATTGGCAACAATTTTAATATAGTTTAAATAAAAAACTACATCTAAAAACATTTCAATTTAAACTTTTAAAACGTCTAAAATTAAAACTGTGATTTCGAAATTCCGAAAATTTATTGCAGAAGTATCTGAATATTTCCATTCAAAATCTCTTGAAAACATGCAGGCATTTTTCAAACCTCTAGAAATATGATTTTTCTGTTCCCTAAAGCATAAACATATTTGATCTATAAACAAAACTCGAATAGAAATCGTTTTATATTTGGTCAGGGAAAATACATAAATAATAGTGTAAGCCTTTTACTCCGGGGTCTAACCAATCTCTCTTCACATCTGATTCAGTTTATTTTGCGCGTTTATTCTTTTTGTGTAGTCATGCCGAAGCTGCTCAGAACTGAAAATCTATTTTGCAAACGAAACAGCCCGCTATCTGGAATGTTTCTAGACGTTTTCTTTATCTGATTTTAAAGTTGGTTATTTTTTTGAGGATCGTCGTAGAAAACAACCACCCCAATTCAGAAAAAAGAATTCTATTCGGATGGTAAATTTATGAAATTTCCGCAGCATTCTCAAATTTCCTATATAATTTTCGAATAAATTTAATATATATAATAAATTAATAAATTATTTGTATTTTAGGATGCGAAATAAGATTACATAATTCTGTAAATAAAAATACATTTTTATGTATGATTCTTCTAAATGTAGTTTGCGCTAAAATAAATGTAAATAATATGTGTAATAATATAAATGTAATTAATATGAATAATAATGTAATAATAAGTTAAATGCCGGCTTTCTGGTACAGAGGTAGCGCGTCTTCCTCGTTTTCTGGGAGTTCCGGGTTAGAGTCTAGGTTTGGGCATGGTTGTTCTTCTGTGTGCTATCTGTGAGATGTGTGCCCCCGTGTAAAAAAGGGTTGTGCAAGCAAATGTGGTGAGTGTGTAGCTAAGTCGTACTCTTGGCCCTAGTTGGCGCTACTAAAAAAAATAAGAGAAGCTCCTTTTGTTTTAAATCTGCAACTACATCAGCGGGGGGCTTGTCCAATGGGAAGTGCCTTAAGTAACAACAACATAATTTAATTTTTTTTCAATGCTTACTTCTACTGATAAATGAAAGATATTTTAATTCACCTAAATACTTATATTTTTTAATTAAAATAGTACTAAAATGAGGATAATCACTTAAAGGGCATTTTGCATATATTTCTCAGCTAATTTGATATAATTTAGTATTGTATCTAAGCATATATGTAAAAAAAGAAAAAAAAGTATTTAATTATAAAATATGTAATTTGAATTTTTTTTATTATAAGAACCATTTAAACAATTATATATATACACACATATGTGTGTTTGTATGTGTGTGGGCGTGTGCGCGCGTGTATTTATTTTAATTATAATTATGATTATGTGAAGATAAGATGAAGATATGAAGGTATTTATATGTATCGTTAGAAAGTCAGCAAAGAAGTTTATTTTCTATTATTTTCATGGAAAAGATTTAAATTCGTCTAATTTATGATATTTGTTTAATGTTACTGCGAAAAACAATTAAAATTATCGGAAACCCTATACATTATTTAATAAATTCATATTTTAAATGTCCTCTTCAAACTTTTGCAGACATAATTCTCTCAATAGTATGCTTGAAAAGATGCGGAAATTTTTTTTATATATTAATGGAATAATACACGTAATAGCACTTAAACAAAATATACAAACATTTTTCATTGTTCATAAATATTTTTTAATGAGCCGATGTCATTTTATATTTTGCCAAAACCATTTGATAAATAATAGCATGAACCAAGTTTTCTCTGGGATCTGTCCAATCTATTTTGCCCCATCTGGTTTAACTCATTTCGTGATTTTTTTTCTAAGCTCAGAAATTAAAATCGATTTTGAAGGCAAAAAGAAGTGATATATTTTAAAAGTTTCTTACATCTAATTTTAATGTTGGTTTTTTTCCCTCGGCCCTTTAGAATTAGAAATAAAATTTATTTTTATTAAGAATTGAAATAATTCACAGAATTCATAGTCACATTCGCCATTATGAAATGTATTCTATAGATGAGCATACTTTTGTATATCCTATGTATTTTATATTTCGCGATAATATTTTTAAAAACATCACAAACGATATGAAAGATATAAATTTTTATTATATTATTATTAATGAATTTTATTAAAATGATCAGTGTGACAAACACTGAGGTTGATTTAATTAACAATTTGTTTACACACACCATTTTCAAACAAAATTATTTTTTTAAAGTAGCAAACGATATTTCTCGTTTATAAAAATTTGTTTCTGCCAGAAAACTTTCCAAAATATATGCTTTTTCAAAATTAATATAAAAATAAATAAAAAAATATAAAAAATATGTTCTAATCGTTTTATGGAATCGTTCCAAAAACACATAATTATACTTTCTATCTATAATTTCCATGCAATAATATTTCTTACTCTAAAAACATCGGAAAAATACTGATTTTATATTATTATTATGTATGAATTGAAATAAAAAAATACCAAGATAAATATTCATATTTCAAAAATTTTATCTGACTCCAAATCAGTATACAGAAGTCCATTTGTTTATCTTAAGAATTAAAATAAAAATTAAAATTGAATTTCCTTCAAAAACTGATTTTTTCTGAAATTTAATTAATTTTTAGAAAAATGGAACCCATAAATTAAGTCGTTTCATATAGTAATTTATTTTCTGCTTTTATCATGCCGGATTTAATTGCAAAAAAAATGTATGTAATAAAGATTTATGCAATTGAACTAAATCAATAAAAAACATTTACGAAATTGAAGTCATAAATCTTCAGATGAAATCTATCAACTTTGATGATTGGATTGATTTATATTAGTTATATTAACGCCCCGTTTAAAAGCAAATTTAGGGCTCTTTTGGGACAGACCTAGTAATTTTGAGCTGTGGTCAGATGAAGAGAACGACACCTGGGATGAAACCCCCTTTCCACACCACACCTTATCACAACTATGGGAGAACAACTGGATTGATTTTCATAATACTTAATTTATCTTTACCTTATCATTGAGCCAAGACACGTCCTTCATAGTTGATAGAGCACAGAATCGATTCTACTAAAATGTATTTTATGTAACGTTTAAGACATATTATCATTTGAAATGATTGATCTATATTATTACAAGGCGAAATAACATAGATAACAAATACAAAAACATAAATAGTGAAGAAATAACAAATAATATTGGTCTAATTAATTGTGATAGTATTACCAGATAATATAATTTTTAACTTAGTAGGAGTTTCCACTAAGTCGATGTGTATTATTTGAACAAACTATTGGCTACTTATAAAATCTATTAGATATGAAGTTTTCATAGAAGGCAGATTATATGAGGAATTTAAAGAATTGATGAAGTCAAATAATCCTTTTTTTCAACTACAGAATATGGAACTGAAATCTGCAATTTTTATTCCCCAATTTTAATTTTAGGAATTCGTTTGTAAATTTCCAATAGCCTAGTTTAATAAATATTAATGCCAAAGTATTTCTTTATAGAATATAGAACAAATTTTATCTAGTGTTTGCAGAAAAAAATGTTAATCTTAATTAAGTAAAAATGAGATTTATTCTCTAGTCAATTTTTTACAATTATATTTAAGCTTCTACAATTATTTCCTCCCAAGAAAAGGGACTCATTATTTAGATAAAATTTACTAAATATTAGTTTTGATTCAAGAGAAGTCAGACATGATTTCATTATAATAATTATAACTAAAAAGAACAATTATAATGAAATATTTTAAAAGTTATGTGCAGAAGTGAGTTATTGTTGAATGGAATTCAAAGGATTACCTAATAGTTCTTTCATTATCATAACAATAAGAAACATTAAAGGAAATAAAATAATTTAGCTTCCTATTACATATTATAAAACATAACAATCTGGAAAAAAATTCTTGGTAAAAGCATCCTAATTTCAATTATAGAACAATGAACTATTTTTGAGGAAAATTACTACTTTAACATGTTCTTTTTGAATTTATGCGTAACTTTAAAATTCCAACCGTGTAAATTTTTTAGAAATATTGCACATTTCCGTCAAGTTCTTTCCGTCTATTTTAATTTAAATAATATAAGCATGTCGATTGTTAAATCGAATTCCTATTGTTATTTAAAGATAGTTGAAAAGTTGCTTCAACGCGTGAAACAATATTGGGAAATTAGTTTCGAAGCATTTACTTTCCATAGAACTCTTGTCTGAATTTCCCCGAGAAGATTACTCCTATCCAGTATAGCAGACAAATAAAAATAATCCGACTGTTATGATAAAATCGACTTCGCAGTTTAGATTAAAATAGGAATTAATTACTTTCAAACCATCGCAATGGAAGAATAATTGTTTTCTGGAAGTTTGTTTTCACGATTATTGCTTTTTCTAAATTCCTTCTTAGAAAAATTTATTGTTTGGCTGAGAATTTCATATCTTTGAATAAAATCATTGATCTGAGATTTATATTAGTATACACTTTAGTTTTCACTGAATAATGGTACAACAAAACCTATTTCATCAACAAAAAGAAGAAAAAAAAATTGAATACCTTGGTTAACTTTTTTATTTATTGTCTCATCTTTACAAAACTAGTTTCGATGGAAATAGCTCGGGGATATATGTTTATTCTAATCAACAAACTTTATCGAAAGGACTACCATCAGAATTTCATAAAAATTTAATTTGGAAATTAATTAAAAACAGATAAATCGAGTTAACCAAAACTCTCTATTTCTGTAATGGAAATATTTCAAGATAGATTTAATTAAAAATATTAATTAACCACGTTAATCAGTTGGAATAAACTTGACAATGAAAATGGCTCAAGGTAACACCACTTTTATGAAGATACAACAATAAACTAAAAAAAATCATAGAATTGTTCTGTTTTCTTTTTTGACAATTGTACATAGCATATTTTTAATGTTTGTTATCTTCTTTTAAACATTAACTGCTGCTGAAGATACTAAGTCAAAAATGCAAGGCATATAAAAACAAAATGATATTTTATTAATTTCCGAGAGAAAGAAATTTTTATAATCCTTTTACAAATTTCTATTTGCAAAGTACGTTTATATAGATTATTTCCGAAAGTTTTAATTTTCCTCTATTTATTTCTCACCTTACAGATATGGGATAAAAACGTTGATACATAAAATACTTTATCGTGAAATTATATAAGTATAATATTAACGATGGTTATCATGGTAATTTATATTCAAACAGATGGGCAGAAAGACTTCCTCCCATCGGATTTTGTTTCAAATTAGTAGGAATTTGCGAATTTGGTTTTACGTTTATATACCGAATTTCATGCTTCTAGTTAAAAGCATTTTTAGTTATCTTTATCACAGAGAGATAGACAGACAGGGAATTTCCAAATAAGTATTTTTTTGAACTCAAGCAGGTATAAAACGTAGAGATTTGTCAAAACCTCCAGTTCAAATTTTTCAACTATTGCTATACTTTCTCTATATTTCTTATGCAAGGAAATAAAAACCGAACCGATTCATTTCTTTTTAAAACCAAACGACAGACAGCAAATGTAAAAATTTAACATTTATGATATTGTTTGAAAATATACAATTTTATATAATCGCGAAAAAATCTTATTACTGTTGTTACTTATGGCACTTGCCTGTACAAATCCCGCTGATACATCAGCAGATTTTAAGCCGAAGAAAATATGCGTCTCTTCTTTCAAGTAACGTCAACTAAGACCAAGAGTACGAGTTTAGCTACACATCCATCACACTCGCTTGCACAGCCCCTTTTTTCAATTGGGCACAGTCACACATCTCAGTAATAGCACACAGAAGAACAACTATGTCCGAATCGGGACTCCCAGAACACTAGAAAGACACGCTACCTCTGAGTCAGAAGGCCGGTGGCAAAAAATTCTTTCCAATTGCACATATTCTTTGCATATATTAATATGCAAAGAAAGAGGAATTGCCTTGAAATCTGGATTTATTAACATCGTGATATTGCGACGTTCTTTCCTTTTAGAGGCTTAAATCAAACAATCGCAGATTAGGTATGAGGAATGATAAACAATAACAACTGTCTTTATCAATAACACCTCATATAAGTGTTTAAATTGATATCGAAGAAATAATAACGGAAGACACGTTTATTTATCAGAAAATAATAAGTATTTGATACTCGTATTCATGGGCACATTATGAATATTTGTGGCATAGTAGAAAACCATTATTTGAAAATGCAATCAATTATTTAACTTTGCAAGAATGCTTCTTTTGATGTAAGAACGCCGAAAGTTATCTTTGATACGATCACTATGATACGAATAAACAATGACTCTAGAATGGAAACAATGTATTTGTGGGATGTAAATCCATTGTCATGTTAATATTAATGCTAATTATATTTTATTTGAGAACGTGAATATTAAGTAACAAATTTTGGAATGATTAAAAAATAAAAAATAATAATGAAAAAAAAAACAGATTTATAAAGTTTATTTATAAAAAATAAAAATTTTAATGCAAAGTTCTTTTTGATATAATTTGATATTGATGTGATGCAGGATTAAAATTATTTTGTCAAAAATAATTCTATTACATTCCGTGATTTTTTTTTCAATTTCTACCACTAGTTCACAATCTCGAAATATATATATATATATATATATATATATATATATATATATATATATATATATATATATATTCTTCACATTTTCAATCGTTAATAAAATACTTTTTATTCATCCACTCAAGTTTAATTACCTTTTTTTTATTTTTCATGGGTGATACTTGATGTTAGTCTTGAAAACATTAATTCATTTATTTAATTTAATTTAATTTTAATACTTTAAATAGAATGATTGCAGTTTGTTTAGAAAATTGAAATCAGAAAGCAGTAGTAGCCCAATCTGTTAAATGCGAAGATTTCAGTACTTTTTACGTGAAAGTCAAGAATATGAATTTCAATTCTAGCATAAGTTAATAAATTTTTATAGATTATTTATGTTAACTTTAATTATTTAATAAATAGTAACTAAAATAAAAAAATTCCTTGTTGACCTAAGCAGATATTGAATTAATTTTTTTTTATATTACTTGTTTCTATTTTCTTATTACTCGTTAATATTTTTGTGCAAACAGTTTAAAATTTATTTCATTTTTGACTTGATTTAATGAGCCACATTACAGATTATGTTACTTTATAGAATAAAAATTAATTAATTAATTTTAATTTTTAAAATCAATTAATATATCATTGAAATACCCGTATTGAAAGGAAAGTTAAACATTCTTTTGAATTTTGCGAAAGTAATTGTTAAAGAAATTTAAATTAATTTTCTTGATCATAGAAAACGAACTTCATATAACACCATTCACTATGGATCAGTTTGCCTAATATAAATAGAAGAAGCTTTCTAACACTAAATTGCTTCGAAAAGATGAATACTAAAAAAAAAGGTATTATTGGTCACTTATTCTGCTTCATGAATGTAATGAATTTGTGATAAATGATAAAATTTGTTGTTGTTGTTACTTAATGACTTGCCATGGACAAGCCGCCCGCTGATACAGCAGCACATTTAATCCAAAAGGAGCGTCTCTTGTTTTTGAAGTAGCTCCGACAAGGGTCAAGAGTATGACTTAGCTACACACACACCACATTTGCTTGCAAAACTCCTTTTTGCAGGGGGATACAGTCACACATCTCACAGATAGTATACACATAAAATATATATACAGAAGAACAACCATACTCGAACCGGGAATCCCAAAGCACGAGGAAGACGTGCTACCTCTGTGCCAGAAAGCTGGCTGATAATATTTAATTGCATAAAGATCATAGAAGATATCGCATTAAATTTATATAAAAAAATAATTACAACTGAAATATCTTTCAAATCTCTGTTTTAAGAAAAAAATAGCTAGATTATCTATATTTCAATATGAAGCATAAATAATTTATATTTCAGTAAGAAAGCTACATTTTTATGACAGTTTTAAAATAAAATAGCAAGTAAACAATATAATTAATTATTATAATTGGAGCATATTAATAATGCCCCAACAATATTTGCTCATTAGCTAGTAGTAAGAAATTTTCTACAGTCATTGATAAATAGCACTTAAAAATTCCAAATAATAATTTGGTGGATTTCAGACAGTTATTGACAGCTTCAAAAATCTCAAAAACTCGGCAACAGAAAAACAGCTTACTTACTCTAATTCTAATGTCTAGTTTTTACATGATGCAACCAAAGAAATGATTCAGAATTACCGTCCAGCAACGATATTAATAGAAAAGTTTCTCACTAATAAGTTATAATTTTCTCTAGGTCCGTCAACGTCATAGAATTGTGTCGATATATATCTTTAATCATTCGATCCAAAAAGAAAAAGTCGCATGAAAAAAAAGAAAAGAAAGAAATCCGATCAATGCAATAGTCAGTTTTCTCGATGATGAGCAGAGAATCCATTTCACCCATGTGGCTGCCGAAATAATTTTCTATCAAAGCAAATACAGGCCAAGAAAAGATGAGATCCCGCTCAATTTACGTCAAACATATTGTTCTGGCTTAATCGTTTGAGAGATTAAGGATGTACGAGTATTCATGCAACATTTTAGCATACGATCATTCAAAAATGTCATCTACGACAGTAATTTTTGTAACCATATATTTTTTTAATTTATTTATGCACTTGGTGTTTGTTTGCCACTAATTTAGTAATGCTATCTAGATTTGAAGCCAGAACGTCACTTGCAGCTGATATTAAATCATAACGCATAATGTACAAACAAAAGAAATTCCTCCGTTGATTTCCATCCATCAGATACTAATATTCTTCTTATTTCAACTCTCATAGGTATTGTCCTATCCATTAAAATAACAAGAAAAAAATGAAACTTTTTCTATACGTATCGGGTATTGGGGAATCGTATATAATTCTGTAGGTCCATCTGATACTTGGATTCTTCTTATTTCAACTTTTAATTTGAATTTGTTGGACCATTAAAATATTTAAAAAACGTGATTTTTTATACGTTCTGGGTACTAGGGAATCCTAAAGCTATGTATCGCGCTCTACGTCCATCAGATACTGGGATTAAAACTTTCTTAATGAATTTGCAGATACATAAACATAATAAGAAAAATAACATTTTTTTTCAATATGCTCTGAATACTGAGGAATTATACAGCTATGTATTACTTTGAAAGTCCATTAGATTCTAGAAATTATCTTATTTTAATTCTCATTGTGACTTTGCATTCCATTAAAAACGCAATTTAAGGAAAGAAATCACATTTTTTCTGTACATCCTCGTACTGGGAAATAATACAGTTATGTATCATTCTGTATGTTCATCATATACTGCAGTTAATCTTATTTCTACTTTTATATTGACTTTTACATTCAATTATTATAAGAAGAAAAGAACGTAATTTTTTGCCCTTACGGTCTTGGTACTGGGGAATCATATACCTATGTATGACTCTGTACGTTCATCAGATGCTAAGATTTATATTATTTCAACTCTAAAATAATAAGAAGAAAATCAATTTTCATTCCTCCTGAGTACTAGTGAATCATATAGCTATATATTACTCTATATGTCCATCAAATACTGGGATTTTTCTTATTTCACCACTAATAATAACTTTGCTATTCCATTGAAAAATAAGAAAAAAGAACGTAATTTTTTAATAAATACTGAATACGGAGAATCATATTGCTTTGTACTACTCCGTACATCCATCAGATACTGTGATTAACCTCATTTGAATTCTCATAGTGACTTTGCCGTTTCATAGAAATATTTTTAAAAAATTCAATTTTCATATATCCTGGGTACTAGTGAAACTTATAGCTATATATCAATGTATACATCCATGAGATACTGGGATTCTTCTTATCTCACCTCTCATAGTGAATTTGCTATTCCATTAAAATAATAAGAAAAAATAATAATTTTACTTTTGTGTATCCATTAGATACGGGAATTCTTATTGAAACTTTCAAAGTGATTTTGGTAGACTATTAAATTAAAAAAACTTGGCAATTCATACAGTTGTGTATCATTCCGTCAGATACTGAGCCCATCAGATCACTAAGCTTAATCTAATTTCAACTCCCAAAATAACTTTTCAATTCCACAAAAATTATAAGAAAAAAATTTAAATTTTCATAAGCCTTGAGTATTAGGTAATCATACATGCATGTACGACTCTATATGCCCATTAAAATATTGGGGATTTTCCAATTTTAACTTTCATAGTGACTTTCCTTTTCCATTAATATAACAAGAAAATAACGTAATTTTTTCATACGTCCTGGGTACTGGGGAAACATACATCTATGTATGA
>JAOUZG010019159.1:7901464-7913031 GCA_026289955.1 Argiope argentata | reverse complement strand
TCATTTATCTTATTAGATTAATTTATAATTAAGATAAGTTAATCTAATAAATTTAATTAATTTAATTATAATTAGATTAACTTATTATTAAATAACTAATTCAGACACAACATTTTAGGTGAAACAAGGAACTGAAGTATATAAGTTTCTATTTTATAGAAAAATTTGTTAGAACTTGCAGCAATCTACTTAACTTAATTCAAAGATTCAGGAATTCGTTGAGACCCCAAATTCTCATTATCCCAGAAAGAGAAAATACAATCCTTATAAACGGATAAAGAAGACATTATGGTGTGTTCACGCCAAACACATAGTAGAGGCAGATTCAAGCGAAATACATGTGAAAATATATATCAAAATTATAATGATATAAATCCCTGATTTATGAATAAATAAATCTTTGGTGAAATAAATAAATTCAGTTATTGTTTTTGTTCTTAGTATTTAGCTATTAAGTTTTTACAATTCTAAATGTACTGCCTGATATTATTTGAATTTTGAAATGCAAATGAGTCAAAACTATCGCATTGCTCCAATTATATTTACTGGAATTTTTCGGCAAAAATAATAAAGAATTTATTTGAAATACGGCATTTCTATCTAAATTGCCAAAATCAAAAGAAATAACTCGAATTTCAATAGTATTTTATGAATTTATAGTTTTAACATTTTCATCAATATATATATATATATATATATATATAAATATATATATATATATATATATATATAGAACTGAAATTGATAAAGAAACTGAAATTGATAAAGTGATTGCATGCGTGGAAATCACTGGTGATCAGTAACAGATATTTTCAACTACTGTATTTGTTAGTATCGCTATAGTGACTTCTCTTTACTTTTCCATATTTATAATGACCTCACCAAAAACTGTTGGCATCAGGAGAGGATCCAAAGACCATTAAAAAGCGCTTAGTGGCAGCCATTGCGAATGAAGGGGAACCTGAATATTTCAGAAAGCGAGTCGACTTAATGCGATCTGACAGCAGGATATTTCCAATGGTTGCCTTTATTTCGACGAAATGGATTTGTTACATTGAATAGAAACTTAATAAAAAGCTGCGAGAAGAAGAGTAAATGGTAATTCATTCTCTCAAACTTTAGTCAAAATCAAATGATTTATTCGGAGTAGTTAATTCCATATGATAACCAGATATTTTCAGTAGAAAGATGATAAAAACTTCGAGAAATATGAATTTTACAAAAGGTCTCCAAGATTCTTACTATTCCTTTTATAAAATTCAATTTATCAATTTATTCAATTCAATTTATTATCAATTTTCAATTTTTTCAATTTATTATTTATTATCAAAATTCAATTTATTATTTACTTTGCGTCTATATCTATATAAACTTATAATAAAGATGAATGTGATTGTCAGTGTCTTGACGTTAAACAAGCCAGAGCGATTGACCTACAGTATAATTAGTAATGGTTAGTAGAAGAACATTATTGAAAAGGTCTTTAAGAAAAGTGACTTAAACGAAGGAATCCATACCGTAATTGTTAGTCTTGGAAATACACAAAATGAAAACAAACTAAAAATGTAATATCCAAGTTAAATTATGATTTGTTTTCATGTAGAGTATAAAAACTTCTAAAATTTGTGCTGGCAATAGATAACTTCCCTTTTTGAAAATGACATTATTTATTATCATGTCAGCGAAATACATTATTTAATTGTATTGTTCTTAATAATTTCTTAAACCATACTCACACAGTTCCTTAAAAAAAGATAGTATCTATTTGACCTTTGTGTGATCTCGCTTTACCGTCTTGTAAGATGATAAGTTCATCCATATTATTTATCATAAGGATAAATAGTAGTTGAAGTTCCATCTCTATATAGTTGAGCATTAACGATGATTTTGTTGTGATCATACGCTGGTCAGTAAAACCATTAAAAAAACTACTTGTATTGAGCATACATGCATTAAATCCATTAACGTTTTCCCGGATATAATTGGGTTATTAATAGTTTCTTGAATTCCCAATTCAGGATAGTGACCCATGAGTAAAGACATGAATTTACTGACTTATATACCTGCCAAATTAGATCTTCATTTCCTTGGCAGCATATCAAGATATGAAGATTACTGCATGTCTTGCCTAGAATCCTCTTTTATGAAGCCATTTGATCACAACCTCCTTACAATTAATTGAAAATAATAATCATGTATGGCCCTTGTAACTATAGATCTTCCATGATTATATTGTCTAGAAGTTTATGTTGTCCCTTAGGTCTATGATATTTCAGTATTAACCTAAGGATTGATATTCAACAATTTTCCTATTTAAGTTTCTTTACAACTTGAATTTCTTTCGAAATGATACAATAAGGCATCTCCTCTAATAAATAATATAGTGTAGTCAAAGTAAAAAATGGATTCATTTGGAGTTTTGCAACGTATTATCTGTTTTCAGATATTATAAAAGTTTTAAACCTTAGAATGTTTGGCTTTTTTTACAAACAAAAGCCTCTGTACGTTCAATATCTGCCTATAATCCAGGAAAATTACTAAACTCTTTTTCGTGAATCTTAAAAGAAAAACTTTTAATGTGCCAAATTGATACATTATGAATTAAACATTATCTCGATGGCAGAAAAATCTTAATGGAAACTGATTAATAGGAATAAAAAAATTCCTTTTTAGAAATATAATTTAAAATATTTTGATAAATTTTAAATGGTTAAAATTGTTCATACAACCTTCAGCGTCATGTTTTTTAAAACTCCCAGTTAAAATCTTAGTTTAGCCCCGCTTTTGTCATATGCCGGTTTTTTACACAAGTTTCTCAAAACTTATTCGAAAAAGGATTTACAAACACTCATAGTTACCTTTCGGAAATACCACATGAAGTTTATAAAAGGCAATAAAATTTTATTTGCATATGGGTATATAATGCAATGTTGAGTTAAGGCATGATTTAGGACAATTATCCAATGTTGTTTAACGACAAGAGGGCCAAAGTTTTTCATGTCGCATTAAGAAGTAGTAGAAAAAGTGTTAAATCAAGGCGTAATTCATTGAATACTTATGGGAATAAAAATCAAAGTTTATCAATCAATGGGTTTTTTCAAAACGTTTCTTTGAATGATGATGGAATTTTTCACCATTATATTTGTCAACAAATAGTTGTACTGTAAATTGATTATTGCTGGCTACTTTTTTCACGACTAATGCATGTTAAGGGCCATACCATGCATTAGTCGTGAAAAAAGCATGATAAGCTGCCATAATCATTGCCAAATGATTATTGCAGCTGTCATTAATCATTATAGCGGGTTTGAACCATAGAGCTGGTATACTATATTTTATATACCAGCTCTATGGTTTGAATAAGTAGTTTCTCTGTTTGGTGTGATTGGATAAACATATGAATTCTTGAAAAAATTTAATAACTAATTAAATATTCTTTTTCGATAATAAAAGCTAATTGTTTTTTTGTGCGTGTGTATGCTTCTGTTATTTTCATGCGCAGTTTAAATCGAATATCTCAAATTATCGCCCCAAAATCATGTGGCAGAAATTTACGCAGTTTGCAGTTGCCAAATAAGAATAATAATTGTTAGTTAATTATTATAATAAATAAAAATGATATAAAGATATATTATTTATTTATTTATTTATTTATTATTAAACTACCTAAATTTGCATGTTATTTTCATCATGCTTTTTAAAAATTATTTCATAATATATAATTCCACTAGGATTTTTTTTTAAATATTTTTTCTTTAATCTGGAACATGATATAGATCACCATTGTGATGGTTGCTATACATATAAGCCAGATAACATTCCTCGGATCGAAGTGCACTTTTGGCCCATCGGATATGTTACTCGGCTACTAACCATAAGATTGGGAGTTCGGGCCTAGCGCTATCCACTACATCATAAACCATAATACTTTTAATAGAAAAAGGGGAAAAAGCATGCAAAGAGGGTTAATTCATTGAGCACTTAAAGAAATAAAAATCAAGATTTGTCAATTAAAAGACTTTCTTTTAAGATTCTTCTAAAATTTTAAATATTTTCATTTGGCAGTTTCTGTATTTACACAACGTGAAGATTACACATAAAGTTTAACTTACAACCATTTCTTTTTATTTTACTTAGCAAAATCCATTTCCTATCTTTTATTTAAAATGAAGCTGATAAACTTGATTAAACCATCCGAAATTTATTGACTAACGGTTGTTGGCAATCAAGGATAACAAGAAAGTTCTAGAATTAATTTGAACCCGTTTTCATTCCTTAGGTAATAAGAAATCCGAGGATTTGATAGAACGGAAGTGTTCTTATTTTCTCGCACATAAAAAAGTCAAGAGCGCTTGTTAATGCTTTTATCCATCAGTTGAATGAAACTAC
The DNA here is from genome assembly GCA_026289955.1 of Argiope argentata. Lineage (NCBI taxonomy): Eukaryota > Metazoa > Arthropoda > Arachnida > Araneae > Araneidae > Argiope > Argiope argentata. The sequence goes on along the minus strand of JAOUZG010019159.1, from coordinate 7,908,642 downwards.
TTTCTTTTTCTCGTAAAACAGTGTATTTAATTATGTCCGCTGAAGTTAAACAGGGTATTTGATTTCAGGGACTAAAAATTGCATGAATTCATTAGAATTCCTTCCAATATATTCTTTATAAATCAAATAACAGATTACATTCTGCAAATTCTGAAAATCATAGAAAATCACAATGTTAAAGGATTTATTAAATTCTACGATTAAAAAGCGAAATTTAATATCAATATCTTTTTTGATTCTCTTAATTTAAATGACACCGATGTTTTTGAAAAAAAAACATTTCAGAGTCAAGGTAAATATTACTAAAAATACATTTTTAACTATTAATTTTAATAATTTTGTAACTGTTTCTGTGATATCGATGTCTGTGTTTATATATGAATATAATCTTATATTTTAATACGGTTATTCTTATATATCAATACAGTTTTTTTTGTAACATTAATGTTAAAGTGTATTTTTTTCTTCTAATAGTGACTTTTTAATTCAGATATAGTAATTGGTACGATAAAAAATGTTTATGTATTATTTTTGTCAAAAAATTGTCTCCAAATCTAGAAGTATACATTAATTATTTCCTTCTCGATTTTTAAGTATTTTATCAACAAGTAATTTTTAAAAAAAATTCTTAAAAGTAATTTTTATTTAGGTCAACATAGAACAACATATTTTTATTTTAATAGCTTTTTATTAAATGATTACAATTAATAAAAATAATTTGTCAAAAAATTATTGATTTTCGCGAGGATTGAACTCGCATTCTTTACTTTCAAGGGAAAAATACTGAAATCGTTGCATTTTACCGATTGAGGTACTACCAGCTGATTTAAATTTTTATTACAATTTGAAAAAAAAAAACTATTAACATCAAGTGTCATCTACTACAAGTTTTAAAAAATGTATTTAAACTTAAGTGAATAAATAAAGTATTTATTAACAATTAAATATTTGAATAAGAAATACAATTACAATAAGTTACAATTGAAGAGTAATAACGGTCAAAGCAATAATGCTACTCTTTTCCAAGAAACTATGTGACAATTTATTTTAAAATACCACGTGATAGTTGGATTGAGGAAAACAACTCTCAAGAAATTCCTCAGAGAATTTATGTTGTTATAAACATAGTTTATCTCAATGCTCGAACAGAAGTAATGTTTGATTATATATTTCATTATTTTTAGTAAGAAAAAAGCCATTATTTACAATATACTGGTATTCATTTTCCGACTAAGTTACTCATAGAAGTTAGAAATGCGTTGAAATAAGTTTTAGTTATCGATGAAACAATTTTTTTATGTATGTAAGTAGGACAAATTACAACAAAAGTCTTTGAGAAGTTAGATTGTTATAAACGTAATTTATATCAATACCCTTAACAGAACTAAAGCTTGATTATCAATTTCAAACTTTCTTAGTAAAAGAAAACGATTATTTACCATGTAACGTTAACCATCTTTCCGACTAAGTCAAGCAAGAAAATCAGAAATGCTTAGACATAAAGTTTCGTCTTCGATAAGGCGATAAATGATTTTTAAAAGAAATATTTAGAATTATAGATACGTTTTGCCATAGTGGAGCTAAATTGTAAACACCAAATGCTTGCATGTGTAATTAAAAATGAATTAAGTTTTAACTGATTTTGACCGATGAGTAATTTTCGTAATGCATAAATGATTGATTAGGACGATTATAATCAGCCCGCTATGGGGAGACAGTGTTTCAGTAGACCTTCGTACTTGGTAATTATGTAGGATGATAATCAATCATATCCATCGAAATGCTGAAATGCAATGGATGAGAATAATTTGAAGTGGAGCAGAGGACTAGTTGTTATCTCTAGATTCAAGGAATTTTATGTGTGTCATGCACCAGATAAAAATTGTAATTTTTAAGATCACAGCATCTGTTTTTGTACAGTTTTTAAAACATGATTTTCTTCATAAATTGTTTGTTGGTTTCTGTATAAATGATGTTGTAAAAATAGTTTTTTTAAAAAAATAATACATATATATATAACATATAAAAATAATAATTTAAATAATAATTACACCATGATTTTTTTATCATCTTTCAATATCAGTACTAATGCATGTTTTAGTACTAATGTAATCAGTACTAATGTATGTTTTAGTATTTATGTAAGTTTTAGTACTAATGTATGTTTTAGTACTATTGTAATCAGTACTAATGTATTTTTTAGTAATTATGTATGTTTTAGTACTAATGTAATCAGTACTAATGTATGTTTTAGTACTAATGTAATCAGTACTAATGTATGTTTTAGTACTAATGTACGTTCCATTGCTTCGCTATCCTCTCGAAGACTCTTTACTTGTCTTCTTTTTCAACTTCGCTTCCATTTCAATTCAATTCAAATGCACTGCATCTTGAAACTGCTGCCCTTTTATAGCTCTTGGGAGGCAAGCTGAGAACTTTATAGGCCAATCAAGGTATATCTCGGTTTTTATTGTGCAAATTGCTAAAATTCTGGAAGTTTCCAGCGCATACCCTTTTGTCTCCAAAATCGCTGCACGTAAAACAGTGTTTCTTATGATGACACTAATCTTACTGGGAAGCAAATTTACAGGCTTGTAACAATATAATAACATTCAGCAAGTCATACTATTTTAGTTATATCATATTCATTAGTCAATTCACCTTGGCAAGCATATAGAAATCTAGATGAGTTATTGCGTAGAAAATTTCATCTATATTCATATTAGTGGGATTAAGAATACTTCGTATTGGAGACGAATTTTTTAATGATAATAGATATTACAATTTCTACTCTAGCAAATAAAGAATATAGAAGCCATCATGCCATAGCACAAGATCACGTATAATCACACGCTTAGGTAATTTATGTCAATCATGTGATTGAATTCTACTACATGAAGATCTCTCATTCAATGTGTTAGAAAAAAAATGAGTTTTAATTGAAAACATTATTATCTCTTTTTCTATTAACTACTCTAACAAATAATCTAATCTCACATACAGTATACATACTGAACTGGGAATATGTCTTTCCCATTATATATACAAGACACACAATGAAATTAAGACTAAACACAAAAGAGAATTAAGTATTGTTAGATAGATAATGAAGACTGATCCTTTGGCGCTCTTTTTTTTGCGCCAAGGAAAACAAAGGAGAGGTACTCGTTTTAAATACTTGAGACAGAGACAGAAATGAGAACAAATATTGGCTCTGTGAATTGTCTATTGTTCTAGATGTTGCTCTTAGAGAAGGGGTGAGTATTCTCCGTAGAGATGGACAATTACTTAACGCTATTCAGAGGTCTCATAGTGCAGTCTCTACGTGTATGGAATATTCTCTTATTTTATTGATTTTCTCTCTCTTTTGCGTCTGAGTTTTATTCGTACAATGGAAGATCAATATATGTATAATATATGGGGAAAGTTTTTATTTTTGATAACATTATCTACAATATTTGGTTGATAAATAGTTAAATTTTCATTTGCTTTTTATGCAAATAAACTTTTTTAAAATTATTATTCCATAAAATCATTTTATAAAGCTCTTAGGATAAAAAGAACAGTTATTTTTGAATAATATATAAATTTACGTATGTTAATTTATTTAAAAAACATGTATTCCATAAGAAAATTTTTAGTTCGAAAACAATTGAAAAAAAATTCGTAATTAACAGCGTATTTTATGAATACAAAGTTAATAGAACTTTTTTAAAATTGTGAACTAGGTTTCTGCTTAAAAGCATTAAACATCCCCGCTGCTCTTTTTTTAATTTGGTATCAACATACAATACTATTGTATACAGAGAATCATATCCAAACTGTTAAAACCATTTATTCAAATAAAAATTGTAAAATGAATATAATAAATATAATTGAATTCCCTTCAATCATACAGCTGAAATGATATGTGTTTATTCATTTGTATTAATGAATATATATTTCATTATTATGTATGCAATATTTAAAATGCATCTTTGTTAAATCAATTTAAAAAATAAGAATTTAGCAAAAATATTTACATAATTTTTGCGTTTAAATTAATTAACTAATTAAATATTTGATCAAAGAAAATACTGGGAAAATTTCAACAAATTATTTTCTTTCCCTTTTGTTAAATATTCAATTAAATTTTTACTCATATTTTTTTAAGAGATTAAAAAATCTACCTTTTGATTAAATTCTTTTGGAAAGGTATCTTGTTACAAGCATTTAATCATATATATAAAATATATATATAATAAACAATTGTTAAATAGAGGAAATATTTTCCTAAAACTTGAGCCAATAATTGCCTTTTTATTTCGCTCAATACAGAGAAACATTAAAACTCGCACACATTAAAAATTCAACTTCTTTTATCTCCACGTTTTATAATTCCAAGTTTCAAACAATATAATTTTAGAGTTTTATTTGTCTTAGCTTTGTAAATCTGTGAGGCATGTGTTAAAATATAACCTTTACTTTCAGAGCTAATTTGTAAAAAAATAACAATAGAAATACATTAGTTAAACTGGCTTAAATAAAGTAAATAATTATATTTTAAGTAACATGAGTCAATAAATGTTATAACAAATTGAGAATATTTAGCTTTTATCTAGATTCTCTATGTAAATAATTATTTAACAAAATATTCTTGATACATTAATATTTTAAATATGAAGAGTTATGCTACAATTAATTAAGTCTGTCACTAGAACTGACTAATTTATGGCAATTTGAATATCAATATTCAACAAAAACGGGTGATTTAAGATCACTTCATTGACCGTCTGACAGATGATATCCCAATCAGCGCCCAGGGTTTCTCAAGACTGATTGCCCTAAGAGTATGAAAATGTTGATTGTTCTTAAGTATTCTATCCAAAACTTCAGAAAGTGGCTTTATTTGATTGAAGAAGATCACGTTTATTTATTTATTTATTTAAAAATTAAAGTTCCAATAATTTCTCACAGAATATGTTTCCCTTGAACCTAAGGTATGTATAAAATTCATAATTCATAATTTTTAAAAATATATTTATAGACCAAAACGAATAAAATTTTAAAAGTAAAACAAAAACTGAATTTCACATTGAATCTGTCATTGAAATTTTTATTATATATTACATAAATTATAAAAGATATTGTTTAATACTGTTGAAATAATAAGAGGGACTGTTTTCTGTACTGATATTTAAAAAAAATGTTTACATATTTTTTGTTCATTAAGAAATGCTTCTATATTAATTACATTTTAACCATTTCTTATTTTATTGAAAGTAGAAATTCTACGAGAACCAAAAGAAAATCAAAAAAAATATTACGTTATGGCTTAAATTCTTTAAAATAGTATGAGTGGGTAAGATGTTTATCAACATTGAAAACTAAAAATATTTTGCTAAATAAGCATTTCAAAGTGGAGTGAAATAAAATATATAATTATTAAAATTTTAACGAGCATTAAAATTGGTGAACCGGCTGGTCGCCACAGGCGGCTAGTCAAAAATAAAAATCCATGTGTGTTTATTATATTTTTGAAATTATTCAGAGAAGATATGAAATTTTTATTTATGAGTAGAAGCTAATCATGTGCAACACTTTTAGAAAAGTAATTTCGAAGTTAAAAAAGAACTGTCGTTTCCAAAAAGCGTTAACAATAGAGAATTAAATTTTATTATTTATGTATTTTATTATTATGTTTTTATTATTTATGAATAATTTATGAAAAATATAAAGTCTGGTTCGTTTAACTTTGTTTAATTTGTAAATTTTTCATTTCTAAGGAATTAAATTTGCTACCAAACGATATCATTTTGTTACGTGCTTCCAGATTTTTTTTATCTTTTTCTCTAATTAATTTGCTTTTTATTTCTCTAATTTTGACGATAATTTTTTTCTGATTTACAAAAACACTGAACTCATAAACCAATAATTACTACGCAATAAATATTGCTAGACAAGAAATGACATATTTTTCATAATAATGACCAAATGGATCTAAAAATGATGACGTAAACTTTAGAATTTTAAATTTTATAGGAAAAATATTCTTTTCCTTGCACTTATTTCAGACATCACATTATCCGAGAACCAAATTTGTCGTTTTCTTGGAGGAATGTTTACATTCTTTAACGATCAAAAAGTTTTCGAGAGAAGTTTTTTAACGACGTTGAATAAAAAATATGTGCAGAATATTTCGATTTAAAACGAATAAATATTCTTCAAGAAGAATTCGCGATTTTCCCAATCATGAGCTAAGGATTTGGGTAACTTCATTCTGCATTATAATTCAAAAACTGACTAATAAATGTCATATAGCAATAAAAATTTATAAATGATAAAGTTAAAATTTATAAGTAAAATAATAATTCTAAATAAAAATAATGATGAACTGAATAGTAAAATAATGATAAAGGAAATAACATCATGATAATAAAAATAAACATATGATTGTATTTTAATTATCAATGCTTCGAAAATTTTAGGCAATATGCGCTCTCAGAAATAATATGAATTGGAAAATTAACTATATTAAATAAAGAATTTTATCTATAATTTAAGACCATTAAAAATGTATCTAAAATTTTATTTTTTTCTTTTTCGAATAAAGTTACCAGCATTATATGAGGAATATTATTATAAATAATATAGTACCTTGGAACTTCTAAAATAATTTCTATGTATCTGATAAATAGTTGTAGAATATAATACAGTGTAATAGTAGCTGATAAAAACTTGTATGACTAAAATATTGTTCATTTATTTATATTTTAAATTTTAATTATATTTCTATTTCAAAATATCGTTTAATTTATTTATTGAAAAATAGAAAATAATTCTAATGCTTTCTTGAAAATTACTTGAATATAAAATACAAGAATAGAAATAGAATTATTAGAAAAAGAAGTGTTCAATAGAAACGCGAGAAAAGAAACACAAGTTAAAATTCTAAAGAAAACCTTCAATAAAAGAAACATATTGATAATATAAAAAAAAGATGAGAGGGAAATATAAGGCGTATTTCTTGTTTGACTTTACTTTATAAATCAAATAGAAATTGTTTAGATTGTATCCCTTTTATGACAACTAAAAATTTCTTCAAAGTATACTACTGATATCATCGTTATTAAAAGAAATAAGGAAGAAAAAATATTTAGGAAGTAGTATTGGGATTCCATAATTGTTATTCTTTATAT
>JAOUZG010019159.1:7863559-7891464 GCA_026289955.1 Argiope argentata | reverse complement strand
CTAACACATAAGTTTCAATTCTTTCTTTCAATAATTCAATGAATTTAATTTTTTATTTCAATAATTTTAAAATTTCAGCTGTTTTTCCAACAATTTAATATTTTGGCAGTTTTTTCAATACTTTTAATAACTCAGCTGTTTTTCACAAAATTAATTTCTTTTTTTGTTTAAAAATATTACGTTTAATACCTTTGAATGTAAAAACAAACATAATTGTATGTAATCATGGACGCTATTGATGTCATATTGTTTGGACTAGAGCTATAAAGTTTGACCAAAATATATACCGAGGGTAAAAATATGGGGGTTTATTCTTTAGCCGCGAGCTATCGAAAAATCGTCAAAGAAATGTGGCGGAATTCTACATGAATTGGCGATTTTTTCCTTGAAAACCGGTGTAAGAAATTTGGTAGAATTCTACATTTTTTGGCGACTTTCTCCTGGCGGTAAACAGAAAAGTACCAACATATGGACATTTTGGAAATATATCTTAGAATTTTAACAATCAACATTTAAAAAATATTTTTTTATTATTTCCGATTTATTTATTATTCAACTACTTAATGTTAAATAATAATGTTAGTAAAATTTCCAAAATACTTTTAATTGTTACTCAGAATGTCAAGTTATCCCAAGCATGTTTCAATGTCACATCAAACATGTAATCGCGTGATTTTATTCTATTACTAAAAGTTCAGGAACAATGACTCCGCTAATTATCCGTGCAGTTTACATGAGGAATCATTAAGTGAAATTATCTTACTGCAAGGAATAAAGCTTAATTGAAACAGATTACCCAGTCACTTAAGGTTTTATAAGTTCTTAAATGTTAAGGGATTTGAATTCATTAGAGAGATATAAAAATAATCAAAACATATGTAAGACAATTAAATTAACATGGCTTTAATATTTTTAACAGTTTTTTTTGTATCTAAAAATACTTTGCTAAGTAAATAATGAAAATCAAGATCCTTTAATTTTTTATTTAAATTGATTTACTTAATTAAACACGATAAATATTCTTAGCAAACTAGTCATCATTAGTAGTGATTAAGATATATATTTTTAACGTGTATACTTTCATTTAATATTATAAGTTAAAAAATGAATCAAATTCCAACTTATTAAATAAAAAAATTGTTTCAAAGCACAAAACATATTAAAATAATTCAGGGAAAATAGAACATATAATTAGAAATATGATAACATGATGATGCTTTAAAGCTAAATGGTTCTTTTGTTGTCGTCATCTAGTAAATACGTAACGCAATCATTACGTAACAGCAATGTTGCGTAATGGATTTTTTTCATCACACATTTCACAGATAGAATGCCAAAGTAAAGCAATCGAGTAAAAAAATTCAAAGTTTTGAAATATATTTAACATTCTTAAAGCACTGGTTAGAAGAATCGAATGTTTATCTTTCCAAAACTACGCGAAAGCTGATCAAGCATTCAAATCAATAATTTTCAATCAGGCGAATTATTTTTATGATGCTATATGCACAAACATCATTGTTATAAGAATAGGCGTAAAGCCAATTAAAAAAATTGATAAAGTTATTTAGTTGGAAATAAGACAAATTAAAATCCTTTTTTTATTTTATACTTATGAAAAAATGATTTTTCTACTTCATTATGTTGTGATTTTAATGAGCAAAACTTTAAATTCTGATTAATATTGAATGACTTAAAAATCTACATGCTATAAATCTTTTTTGCGAAGCAATTAGTGCCCCCCCCCCCAAAAAAAACAATATTAAATTTTGGTAGCTCTGAGTCTAAAGATCTACAATCTGAAAAGTTTGTGAACAATAATATATTCGACTTCGACTGAGAAAATTTTTTGAAATTTCTATTTATATTAGATAAATTAAAATTCTAAGATTCTGTAAACCCTTTTATAGGAAGCAACAACTGCCTAAGAAAAAAATAGATGAGTTAAATTTGGTAATTATGATAAATATGTAACAGTAAACTCCTTAAAGTAATTGCCATAATGTAAAATCATACATATTAAATAACAATTTATAAATAATATGAAAATCCATGAACGTGATAAATGCAACTTATGATCACAATGATAAACTTTGCTATGATATAAATGTTACATACATACAAACATTTTTATGTAGTAGTGACATATTTATAAAACACTAAAAATGCAATCTTTTTAATATAGTTAGATTACTTCTTATTTCTATAATATTTTATCTATATTTCTTGTTTATAAAATATAATTGTTTTTTCTTAGCTTCAAATTTTTTGTGCCTGCGATAAACCAGGAAAAAGTTATAATAAGTAAAAAACAAAAATTGTCGAATAATGAATATTCTCTCGACCTATAAGTAACATTCTTTGTGATATAAAAGCTAGCTTATCACCTTGCCTATTACATGAATGAGTTCAAAATAATGCTCAATTGTTTAAATCATGTTTTTTATATTTCACAAATTACATCGATACTTTACCTAAGTTTTAATGTATTGGATTGATATTTTATTTGGCATACTATTAAAAGACGGGGAAAAACAACGTTTTACAAATTTCTAAAACAATATTAGAAAAACCCCAAAATGAGAAACTAATTTCCAAAGACACAAATTCATGCATCATCAGCTTATTAAAATTCAGATATTTGAAATATGGACTAAAACAATAATATTCTTAAGCATATTCATATAAAAAAGATTCTCTGTTTCGAAAACATTTCAATAAATCCTCCATATTAGCAGTTTAGTTATAAGACAAATCAAAGTTTTTTTAATCATGATAATATGGTTCTTACTAAAACAAACACCGTATAATTCTTCAACATTTATGTTTCAAAACTACCGCTCAGCTATTCCAACCCTTTTATTGTTTCTATTAATAAGAAAATTAATTTCTCACTTAATTAGCAAATCACATAATATAACATATATAGATATATATATAGAGAGAGACTATATATGAAAATTCACTAAAATGCAGAACCTTCCCCTTTTTTTAAAACATTTATTTTATATTATTAACATGCTTTCTCCCTTATTATATAATCTCCCTCCTGTTAAGTTCCTTAGAAAATATTGAAAATTACAACGAAACAATATATATTTACTATATGACATAAAATACATAAATTATACGCACAATTTATAGAAATAAATTTTCCTTCTAGAATTATAAAATTTATCTTATACATCTAACAGCGTTTGTTTTCGACTTCAACATACCAAATGGTGTTATAAAATAAACACTTGAGCTATTACTTATCACATTACATCTTCATATCTCATGACCAGGCAATTCTTGAATATATAAAGTAATTAAATCTACAATTTTTGCTCTATATAAATACATACTATGCTATTAATATAATGTATTTTTAACTAACAAATATTTTACTATAAATTTTATATTATAAGTTTTACATACATTATACGCACAATTTATAGAAATAAATTTACTTTCTAGAATTATAAAATTTACCTTATACATCTAACAGCGTTTGTTTTCGACTTCAACATACCAAATGGTGTTATAAAATAAACACTTGAGCTATTACTTATCACATTACAGCTTCATATCTCGCCATATATTTCTTGATTATACAAAGTCATTTTTCCCTCTTTATAAATTCATACTATTCTATTAATATACTGTATTTTTAACTAACAAATATTTTACTATACATTTTATATTGTAAGTTTTCTTTTTTAAAACTAAAATCTCACGAAATGCATTTCAGAAAACTTTCCGAATTTCCAAAATAATAAATTTTTCGAATCGCTTATCGAATAGTGACCTCTTTATTTCCGTGACCATACAAAGAAGACACCAAGACAAATCACCAATTATCCTAAAACATGCATCCCTGCTCTCATGAGCAAGATCCAGAGCAAGAAAGCTTACTCACCGACCGGCCACCGCAGTTGGGAATGCGAAGGAGCCACGAGCGAGAGGACGTCCGGTTCGGCCGAGCTATCCTGATCTTGTGCCTCCTTCGGCAAGGGCTGAGGGGGCGCTCACGACACCCTGCGAGAGAGACGCCCCTTAATCACAACTTTTCAGATCGACGGCGTCACGACGTGGAGATGATCTTCTTTTCCCAATCGCCAGTTGGGAAAGCGCATGAAACCAGACTTGGGATCTTTGGCGAGATATGGCGAGTCAAAATGGGTTGTTTTAGTGTCCCTGATTCGTGTTAGATTTTAATAATCATATTTTTTGATATCCAATGGTTGAAAACATTAACTTTGTCGCATACCTGGATGTTAAAAAATGGTTTCAAAATTAGTATGCTTTCATATAACTGCGTCACAAACTTCATTTTAAAGGGAAGATGAAACCTATTAGGTACTTTTATTATTCAGGTTTAGCATTTTTTTTGCATATGTATTAAAATATAAATAATTCAAAATTTCTTTCATTTTTTTAAAAGCAATGTATTATATTCAAAAATTAAGCGAAAAAAATAATTTTTAATAATTTCAAAATATTTCAGACGGCTTAATTTTTAGTATTTTTTCAATTATTTATTGCTTGATTTTCAATGTAATTCCATCTAGAACAAAATTGTGTAGAATTTTATAACGTACGCAGTCTTTTCCCAAATGAATTTATATTGTTTGAGTTCTGATGGTTAAAAAAAGTAACTTTGTCACATACCTGGATGTTAAAAAAGGGTTTCAAAATTGGTATGTTTTCATATAACTGCGTAGCAAACTTCATTTTAAAGGGAAGATGAATTCTATTAAGTACTTAAGTATAATTGATTCCCTTAGGATTATGATTTTTTTTGCATATGTATTAAAATATAAATAAATCAACTTTTCTTAATTTTTTTAAACAAAACATATTATTTTTAAAAATTAAGCGAAAAAATAATTTTAAATAATTTTAAAAAATCTAAGGGACTTAATTTTTATTTTTTTTCTATTATTTTTTGCTTAATACTCAATATAAATTCATTTGGAATAAAACTGAACCGAAATTAACAACATACACTGTTTTGTTCCATATATATTCCAATTATATTCTTCCATATTTATTTCAATTTATATTTTTTGATCCTTTTATTGAAAACATTATCTTTGTCACATATTCGGATGTTAAAAAATGGTTTCAAAATTAGTATGTTTTCTTGTACTTGCGTATCAAATTTCATTTTAATGGGAAGATGAATTCTATTAAGCACTTTTGCGATTTAATTATTTAGGATTATGAATTTTTTTGCATATGTATTAAAATATAAATAAGCCAAATTTTCTTTAACAAAAATTTTTAAGCACAATATTTCTTTTCAAAAACTTAATAGATAATAAATTAGTGAATTTTCAATAATTTCAAAATGTTCCGAGTCACATAATTTTCAATTTTGTTCTATTAGTTTTTAATTAATATCCCATATAAGGTCATTTGGAACAAAACTGTGTATGCTATGGTAACATCATATAAATGCATGAGTGATGAAATTTTAATGCATATGTATTAAAATATAAATATGTCAAATTTCTAAAAGAATTTTTCAACGTAATAGATTATTTTTAAAAGATTAATTTATATAGATAATTTTAACAATTTCAAAAGATTGATTAATTTTTTAATTATTATTTGTTTTAATAAACCAATATAAACTTATTCGAAACGAAATTGTTTATAATTTTGTTACTTAAATTATATGCTAAACTTTTAGAAATATTTTCATATTTACTTAAGGAATTTTCATAAGAATTTAATGTTTTTCTGAGCTACAATTGACATTTAACCAACAAAAATAACCCAAAATATAAAATGCATAACGTATTTTCTTTTAATGTTTAACCGAAATCTTTACTATAAATTCTATTTAATTTCTTCGAAAATTAAGATATCTAAGACATTTCAAGGATATTTAAATCTAATTACAATATGAATTTGTAAAAATTCACTAAGATGTATTTTTTCCCAAGGCTCTTCAAATATTTATGATATCGTACAATACATTTTATAAGACTATTTTAGTTAAATAAAAATGAAGCGATGAAAATAAGTATTCATATTTTCGTCCAATTTTGCATAGTTCAGAATCCCCAATCCTCTTAAAAAGAGAAATCTTTTTCGCTGCAAAGGTTCTTATCGAATTATAGGGAAAGAAAGCTTTCACGGGTAACTTAGCTAATGGATTTGTAATATCACTTCAGAAAAATAATAATTGCAATAGTTTGACATTTACTTATATATATATATATATATATATATATATATATATATATATAATAAGAGATATCAAAAAATAGAAACTATAATTAACTGAACTTCGAAATAGAAATTTACAGATGGCTTCAATTATTATTTTTGTTATTGTAAATTTTCTGGCGTTTGAAACTTATCTTCCAGAAGAAATCCATATTAATTTCCCATTTAATTTCCACTAAGATTTAAATAAATAAAATGTAGTTTCCGATATTAATAAAGTACACTCAGATTACCCGTTGACGATTCTTCTATGCATACTACTATGAAGCATGTGTACTAAGTGACTAATAAACCTTTTTCATGTGTACTATGATACTAAGTATTTACATAATCAATTATCTATGTTTTTGTGTCACCCAGAATAGGTTTTCGGTAAAAATTTTATTACCAATATCTTGCTTTGTCATTTTCATTAATTCCAGATGTTCAATCCATCGAAAAAGATTTTTATAATCAAACAATAATTAAATCAACGCTAAATCGAAATCAGGTTGGTCACAATTAGAATTTTTATTTTATTTTCAAGCATTCACTTCTTAGATATTTTAAGTTTAAGTTTAAATTATATAAATTTTAAAATTTTATTTCTTATATAATGAAATATTTATATGGGTTTAAATAAATTTCATTGTAGAACTTTATGCATATCAAAAATTTTGATGGCAGAATTATTAGTCAAATTCCGCCGGACTATCTGGTTCGGTCCTTAAATTAAAACCTTCAAACGCTAGTATAGTTTGATAATTACATATTTTCTTGAATAAGAAAATCCTATATAGCACACTTCCCTAAAGTTTGTTTTTCTGAATATGAAATTTTTTTGAATACTTAGTATTTGACGTTTTAAGAACGAAAGTATAAGCATTAAAATTCTTGTTATGCTTAAACATTAATGCGATTTAGTATATATTTTAAACAAATAAACATGTCTCTTAAAAATTGCATACAATTATCAAATTATTAAGTAAATATAATCCATTTGTGAAATATCTATTTGTTTTACTTCAATAAATAAATCATTTTTCGATGCAAAAGCGTATGTATTTGTACGTGATTCGATTTATAAATAATGCTACTGCCTATTAGGGCAAAATATTACTGCAATTGATATATTAAGTGAAAATCATATTTATTAAAATAAGTAATGTTTTCAGTAAGTTCAGAGAATTATTGAAGGAAAATTTAAAAAGAACCAAATAAGGGCCACTCCATTTAATTCTATGAAGAACAGTGGTGGCCAACTTAGCTCATAGTTAATTAGTTATTTTATTAATCAAAATTCAATTTCGAAGCAATACTAAGCCTATATTAATACAGATCTCATAATTTTAAATCTGCACCATCCCATTGGAGACTGAGCTTATAAGAAGTTAAACCCTAATTTGTATTTTGGAGAAACATTAACTTAAAAAAAACTACGCATATTCGAACTTACGCCCAGAAAGAAGCTGATTTTAACATAAAATGTTGGGAATAAAATTTCATATTTATTACAAAATAAGAATCTGAACTTATTTTCTGTTGTACAATTAAATCATCCTAGCGGCCAATCTATAAATTCTAATCGACACCATTTTTTTAATTTAGGAGTGCAGAAAAAATAAAATATTTTATTAAGAATCTTTGTAATGTACAGCTTATGATTTTTTTACCAACATGTTATTCGAAGTCAAACGCATATTTATACAATTTATAGTATCTGCTCTCAAACTAATCTCATAATTGAATTGAATTACGAAGATCCAAGACTGCGATTTTGGGGCCTAATTTCCACGATAATTCGTCTTATAAGCATGCCTGAGGCGAGTTAAATTCTTGAAGATCAAGAAACTTCCCGCTGGTATGGTCCGGAAGTTAAACGGGGAAATATGGATCTGGCAGTATCTGAATAATTGAATCATACCTAGAATAATTGAATAAGAGATACTAGCCTTACCCTTTCATTTATTGTTCGAAGACTTCATGTAGATTCAGCAGCATATTTATCAAACTAAACTAAAAAAAGTAAAGGAAGGAATAAATATATATGTTACAAGAAAGTAGTATATATATTTATGCATAAAACAAAATCAATAATTATATACAGAAAGGAAAACAATATTAAATTTTTGTAAGTAATTAAATGATGAATACTGGAGACTTAAACATAATTATGTATAAAGTGAAAAAAATAGCATAAAATGAAAAAAAGGGCATTAATATAGAATGTGATCCCCCCTCATTTGTACACAAAGTTTACACCTTGTGACCGTGCTTTCAATTAAGTGATCAACCACCTCAGAATTAAGCAATCAATATTCTTCTTGTAGAGCAGTTTCCAGCTCAATAAGAGTGGCTGGACGTAGGAAACGTGAAGATACAACAATCCCTAGAGCATCTCAAATCTTCAATGGGATTAAGGTCGGGTGAATATGTTGGCCACGGCATTCCTCAAAATCCCTTCACTCTCCAGGTAGTCATTGACGATGTGAGCTCTATGGGGACGTGTGTTATTTTCCATTAAAACAAAAGAAGGGCCAAATGCTGCAGCGCACAATCTCACAATGGGTTCAAGGACTTCATCTCGATACCAGACAGCCGTCACAGAACCCCAATTAAAGAAATGCAGGTCAGTTCAGAGTCTTAATGAAATCCCTGCCCACGCCATAATGCTCCCGCCTCAGAATACGTGATGTTCGTTGATGTTTTGGGGCTGATTGCGTGTTATTTGGTCACGCCATATCCTTATACGCTTGCCATCTGGCTGCAGAGCAAATCTTGACTCATCATCAAACAAGACATTGCCCAAGTCAGACACAGTCCAATTGGCATGTTCCCGGCACCACTTTAATCGTGTACCTCTTTATTGAACGGTTAAAGGAACACAAACTCGAGGTACCAGAACGTACAGTCCACTCATATGTAATCTTCGGCGTACTGTAACCGCAGATATCGCCTAACCTATGTACGCTGTAACTATAAATGTCACACGTGTGGAGGTCGTTCTGACATTCCGTTTGGCTTTAATAGCAATATATCGATCTTCCGAGGGGGTTGTAACTCTTGGGCAACCGACTACGGGCTTCGGACAACTGTATGTGTGGTTTGGAATTATGTCCATAAACGTTAAATTGCAGAATGATGAACGCCGAAGAAAAGAGCATTATCTGTGATCGACTGTCCTGCTTCAATGCGCCCAACAGCACGCCAGCGCTCAGAATATTCCATTCGTCTTCTGGAAGTCATAGAAACACGCATGTCTTGAAAACACATTGTATGAAAGTTTTAAACATTACTTACAATCAACTTCTGTAACCCTTCATAAAGTTGTCTTCTTATAAGACTGCCTTTTTGCATATTTCTTCGCATGAAAGCGCGATAGGCTGTTACCTAACATATTTGCACACTTCCATCTACCTCTGCAAGTAATTACATCCTCTTCAATTCTGATTGGCTTCTGGAAATTAGCATTTTCCTCTCCGTGCTTAACTTTTAGAAGTGAGTGTATATAATACAGTAATAGAAATTATAGTTTTGATTTTTATTTAAAATATTTTTCTTCCTAGAAAATTTTTATTAGTGAGTGTATATAATACAGTAATAGAAATTATAGTTTTGATTTTTATTTAAAATATTTTTCTTCCTAGAAATAAATTCTATTTTACAACATAATGAAATAGCAGCATCATAGATATTTAATATTTACGATATTAAGTCTCTTTCGTTTTTGAAATAACAATTTCTTGTCATTAAACACATTTATGAACTGAAAATACTGGCCACAGAATTTAAAGAATGATATTTCTTCAACAATATCTTTGTCATATTTTAAAGGTTTAAATTTTGAAGCATTCAAAATTTTTGGGGCAAAGTTTAAAAATAATTTATCAGTTTATAATTAAATATATCACATATTAGGCTGTTAAGCATTGAAACGACAGAGATTTACATCAATTCTACCACTTAAATTTTATATGTTCCATCTTTATAAATTATATAAACATTTCTTCGATTCTGTAATTAGAATTTCTTTCATTTATCTTTAAAACCAATATAAAGAACAGGCAATGTAATATCTCCTCAAACGATTAACTAGAAATGTATTTAAATATGAAATAAATAATTAATTACGCAATGAATTTTCTTTTACCATCTTTAATTGAATAATTTAGTTAAATAAGCATTTAAATTGGCAAAATTTTAATTAAAAAAGTAATTACTTATTTAATTATGTATTAATTAATTGTTCTCCCTTTTGTTTAATTTGTTTAAAACTAATTTACGAAAAATATAAATCAATTACATTTCATAATTCGTCTCTTGAAGAAGGTAAGAAAAAAGGAAGAAATAAAACAACAAGAAGCCAAACTATTAATTATTTTTCAGGGGCAGAAGTACAACAATAAAAAGATGGAAAAATATTTAACTTTTAATAGAAAGCTTATTAAATGGAACAAAATGAATTCACGCCAATATTTTGTTTCTGTGGATGCTGAGAAATAACATACGGGAGAAAATTTTTATTTTTAAAGAAAGATTTGTTTATAAATGACTTGCATTTCAGCGCTGCTTAATGGCATTAAAAATAAATATTTGCATGCAGAGAACATCAATTTTTCTTTAGAATTGCGTTGAAATTCACAAATGTTCACGGGGTTTAGTAAATTTGTTTTAAGTAGTATAAATTAAATTTTTTAATTATATTTTATTCTTTTGTTTATCAGCAATTATTTAGAAATTATAAAATATAGGCTCATGTTGTTTATAAGAACACCCTCTCATACCCCCATATTTGTGACCACTCTGGTCACTTCATGATTTGGTGGGTCTATTACGGGAATGTTATTTTAGTATTAAAATATTTACAGTAAGAAAAAATAAAAACAAAAATATTTACAGAATTTACAACCATATAGGATTTGATGATGAGAAAAGCCGTTTACAGAGATTTCCTTCTTTGAAAAAGGGTTTGACACTATTATAGGCTGAAATATAACATGTGTTATGATATCCATACATTCTGTGTTCATTTAATTTTATGGCACACTAGGTGACGTTGCAGATATTAAAATGAGAAGGAAAATAATTTGGCTAGTTGGAAAGAAGAGAAACTCTGTTTATGTCTCTTAAATTTTACCGTATTCTTAGTTTTCTTTAACTATACAAATAAGAGAAATAAACAGAATACTTCTTTCTTAGTCCTCAAACTTGAAAAAAGATTCTAAAAAAATGTATGAGGAAATAATAAAAACGGTTTTAATTTCAATGCAATAAGTTAAAATAGTGTTAAATTATTGAGCAAAAAAATTTTAATGCCAAAATTCAAGTAAAATTTTTTCACGGAAATTGAATGGATATAATTACAATTTCTTTAAACATAGTATGGAAATAACTTTTATACTATAATAATTTCAATATCCATCATTATTAAATTATGCATAATTATTAATAATTAATAAATTATGCATAATTCTGAATTTAGGAATATTCATATTAAAATTATTAAAAATATTACCCTGATGATCATATTCCTTTTTATCAAACACATATCTTTCAAAAAATAAAAAAAAAACATTATATTTTCCACATTTGATAATAACAAAATTAATTGTTTTTTTGTAGAAAGCCAAAAGAAACAGCTTCATTTTTATTATTTACGTATCCTTTGCGGAAGAAAAAAGTATTTTAAAGTGAAAAATAAATGAATAATATTTTAGTTCTCTTAAGAGTTAGATAATTCATTCAAGAAACTTATAGCAAAATCTATTAGCTTATATGCAATAGTATTTTTTCTGAAAATGAGTTTGTTTGTAGCTTTCTTTTAAATGAATAAATTATGCTGAATGAAACATAAAATTTTAACAGTACTCTAAATACACGTTCTGTGTGTCTACAAACATTCATACGAGGCTATTTCATTGTTAGTGTCGAGGACAATAGATAAAGTTTTGAATTCATGCATTGGTACTAGTTGAAAAGCTCGATATTGATTGTGGATTTAACCGATATGAATATATTATTCCGAAACTTTATATCCAGTTTTCTAAAGTTTCGAACTACTGGAAACTAAACATAATAGAACTTTGTGGATAGGGCATTTTAGAAACGCTGAAAGGCTTGCATTCAATCAATGCATGCTTAGAACAAACTATAGTCCAAGGCAAGGAAAGACTAATCAAATGCAGATAAATAATTTATCATGGATTTTCTGATTTTTTTCGTCGCATTTGTTTCTGAATATTGTAAAAAAAAATCTAGATATTCTTAAAATAAAGTTATAGTACGTAATAAACTTTGGCATGTACACTATCTGCATAAAATATCAGAGATAAAGAATATGCATTGGCATTAGATCAGACAGATTTCTTTAATCAATATATATGAAGACTTTCATTTAAATCCTATAGAATAAAATCAAACCTTAGTTTTAGTTAAAACATGACTTAGAGTTCTTAACTTAAAAGTTGTATGAATTACAGAATCGTGTAACGAAAATTCTCACAAGAACGATACGAAGATATACACTTTATTGTCTAGGAAAAGGAGAAAAACTTTATTGTCTAGGAAATATACGCAATACAAGCTACAAATACACTGTGAATTAACTCTATTTAATCTGCTAATCTCATGTAACAGCAAAACAATAGAACACAAACCAAAAAGATGAGACGCTCTCTCAAGCTAAGCGAACTAACATATATCGTTCTCCAAACTAGTCCGATTCTCCTCCTTAAGCCATGTCTTAAATAACGTCTCTCTAAACTAGGTGGGACAATCGCAGAAACCACAAGCTCGTTCCGAGCGAGTGTGGAAATTTCTGCAACTTTCACTAGGAACAAATCTTTATTTCTCAGCTGCTACTATACATTTTAGGGTGTAATAAAATCCGTTAATGACCTAATTAAGTCGCCAACGAACCTATATCACCAAATTAGTCACATATGGCAATCTTTTGTTGTAAATATTCTTAAAGAGGTTTTTTCAAGTTGACGCGTGATCTCATTACAACTAATTTTATACAATTAAACTATTTGAAAAATATTTTTTTTAATATTTAAATCAAAGTTTACATCTTATTTACACCAAATTCATAAAAATATGAAGAATGGATTTATACGTGTAAACGGTTTCCATAGTTAATTAAATATAGTTTAACTTAAATTAAATACTAAGTTTAAAATAAATATAGAAAAATAAAGATCAAGCCAAAAATTGTATTTTGATTTCTTATTATTATTGAAAGGATATGGAAATTTTTTTTCTTTTCTATCGAAACGTTAATCTATTATAAATTAAGATAGTCGTATCAAGCCAAAAATTTTATTTTAATTTCTCATTTTTATTGAAGGGATCTGATAAATTATTCTTTTTTATCCAAACGTTAATTTTCTACTTAAACGTTAATCTCAAATGTGAGGTAGCAACAACAAAAAATTAATTTTAATTAAATCTTTCCTGGTTTATATGGCATTCATGATTTTCTATAAAAACATTCTTTTAAGTATCATATTGTGATGGATATCAAAAAATATTAATTTAATAGCCTTGCACCTATTTTAGTCATCGTGAACATAAAACTATCTAATGCAGCTAGCATTATGACCGTAATATTCTCTGAGTGATTTATTTCAATTTGCATAACATCCTCCAGGGCATGTAATTTCTCTTTTTGCTTCCATGAGCACAAAGTGGAAATAATATTTTAATTATTTTCACTGTAACTAAGGGGGAGGAAAAGAAATGTTAACAATATGAACAATGCAAAAAAAATTAATGTCATTAAATATTTGATGAAACAATGAAAACGTATTTGATTTTGATAAAAAGGAATATAATTTAAATCTAATTCAAAAATGAAATCTATATTAATGGAAATATTAGAAATGCAGCATTAATTATTTAATACATTCAATACATTTATTAATATATTTCATATATTAATTACTTTAATATATTAAAACTAGTAATTATAAATTATTAAAATCCATTTCCACTAATAACCTTCGTTTGTTTATTATGAGAAAACATCTATATCTTGAATAATCTTCAAATTAATTGAAATTTTAAGAAAACCAATCCAAGATGCTCAATTCCGAGTCACCAAACTAGTAAATGTAATATTACAAACTAAAAACCGAAAAATGTAATAATACGATTGAAATTTTTTAATTGTCATTAAAATAATATGTTTTGATTTTTACAGCCAAATTAATCAAAAAACAAGAAACGAATTTAAACAAATTAAGTTAGATTTCAGTTAGTTAAATGTAGAAAGTTAAAGAATATTAAGCCTTTTTCCATTATCATTTGGTTTAAATTACATATACATTATTTCATTTATGGAATTTTAATGTCGATAATTCTTTTTAATTCATTAGAGTAAATGTTTATGGGGAAAAAAACAATGTATACTAAAATATAAAAATAAAGAAGAAAGAAAACAAAGACAAGAACAGTCTTATAGATTCTCTTCCTAACTTAAGACAATCCACACGTTTTCAAATAAATAATTGAAAAAAGGTTTAGTGAACGAATCCTATGGTCTATTATGTATAAAATAAAATTTAATTTACATTTCTTAAGTAATAAAACTCACTTTCATCCATTACCCTTTTTTTATCGCTATCATAATTCTACTAACGTGGAAAATGAGCAGCTAAGGCAAAAACAGAGCTTCAGCTGCTGCTGTTTTCCAGAAGTTTCCATGCTACCCGAGTCTCCGTTTTCGGTAATTACGAAAGTAATGTCGTCTTCAGCTTTATTCAATAAACCGTCTGCGAATCCCAGCCTCTTGGTGACTAGCAAATTCCAATGAGAGACAGCCTTTAGTTCTTCCTAATTGTCTTCCTAACGTCCAAGTTCAAATTTATTCCTCTCTAAAGGGCTTATTTTATCAGTTAGGAGGGCTCCATGCACCGGTAGTAAATATTTAATGCATTTCGGACTCGGGAAACTCTTGGCGAGCTTCTTCTTGGATGTGTAACTGCCACTGGAACAATGGAGGGACTAATTTCATTGTCTTCGATTTGCATTCACTACGGGATTATGTGCTTTTCCTCTTTTCACTCTGATGTAATCAGGGCTCTCACAATGCACTGGATTATCTCTTCGGAGAGAGGAAGAGACTATTATTCACAACGTCCCCCGATAAGTGTTATTTTATCGATATTTTAAAAGAAGGTACTTTGAAATAATATTTATTATCATGCCTGAACATGATGTTGTTTTTGGGATGAGGTTTTTGGCATCAACAAAATTCCGTAGGCGAAAAATAAAAAATTTTATTATCTGCATGGGCATCTCCAAAAATCAACTTTTAATTACGCGTTGCCATTGCATTTACAAAAGTTCAGATTTAAAAAAAATGATACAGCCGATAAAACCAAGAAAAATGTCAATTTGAGCACGTGATTATATAAAATGAAATAAATAGGAAATGGGATAGTTTTTTTGAACAATAAAGGCAAGACAAAGTTTTTTGGATCATTTGCAATACTAAAGTGACTCATTCAATGAAACCATTAAAAGGAATAAAAATATAATTTAACTCGCACGAGTACGTGGTGCTTGGTCGTTCAATAAATGATGTTCAGACATGATACATTGAAATATACATTGCATATTTCATTTTAATCTTTATTTAGATTTATATTTTATTAAAAATGACGCTGACTACCATTATTGGAAAAGGTGAATCCAATAAAAAATTAACATTTACGTGGAAAATATGCTGAAAATATCAGATTGAAATGTTCGCTTTTTTTTTAAAAAAAATTATTTGTTCATCTTTAGAGAGATTCATAATGGTGTTCCCCTGTAAATCAGTTTTCATAACCCTTGTATATGTTATAATATTTGGATATTATTGATATTCTTGTCTGGTTAATACTCTTAAATAATGATGCTGTAACTTTTGAAATATAGATGTTGTTTATTCGTTTGTTTTCTTTCATATCATAAATAAAATATGAAGCATCACTCAAAAGTAATTAAGTTTCCTTATCATTTTCATTAAAGCTACCTCCTCATATCATTATATATTCTTTTTATATTATAAAAATAAAGGTAGCTAGTATTATATTCTAAGACCTATGACGTGCATTGTTAAAGGCTACTTTTATTTCCAAGTTCTTCCATTATTTTGGTTTTCATATGTAAATGTACACATGCAAAAATATATGTTCATAATAAATCTATGAGTTGCTGATTAGTAGGATTGTCCTGTGTGTTAAAAATTTGCATCTAATTTTACGCCAGATATTAGTGAGCGTTAAAATTTTATAATCTAACAGAATTCTCAACCGTAATGAGATTAAAGACCTTTTCGGATAATATCGCTTCGGTTATGAAATTAATTTTATTATAAATATTTTATTATGTAATGGTAATCTGTTGTAAAGCTTATTATAGATATCAACTAGTAGATAAGTGTTTATATACCGGGAGTTCATTAATTATTGTCGGGGTTTTCGCACTTCATAACTTTTGAATAAATAATGTTACGCAAAACCCGATTACGTATTCGTAAATTACAACTCAAAGAATTTTATTAATGATATTAAAAAGAGTAATGAATTTGCACATCGCTGCCCTTCGTGGCTCGTAACACATAGACGACGAAATTCGATTTCCCTCCAAGAGTTTTCCAGCATTTGTGTGGTAACATTTTGGATCGCAGTAACAATTATGAACTTTAACTCATCAAGGGAGGGAACATGTATCTTGTGCACAATGTTCTTGACAAACCCCCATAAAGAGAAGTCCAGCGGTGGTATATCTGGTGACCTCTTAGGCCAGAGGATTGGTCCATCATTTCCACATCATCTGTCGGGAAAGCTCTCGTCTAAAAAGTCATGTAGAATCATGCCCCAATGTGGGGGTGCACCATTCTGTTGAAATATCACATCTAACTGACACTACTGCATCTGAAGAATTGCATACATCGCCAGCATATCAAAATATGTCACAGATATTATTGTTTCAGCAAAGAAATAAGATCCAATAACTTCAGTGAATGATAAAACGCACCAAACATTCACCTTCGGGCTATCTCTTTCCAATTCTCGATAATCGCGCGTGTACCTCAAGCCCCATGTTCTACAGTTATGTTTATTCCCTTTATCTGACACATGAAAAGTGGATTCGTCACTGAAGACCCCTTTCGAAGGTAATTTTCATCATCTTCAATTCGAGTCACAAAAAATTCAGAGAATTCAAAACGACGCGGTTTATCATTCGAGTGCAAAGTTTGCACAATTTGCACTTTGTAGGCCTTCAGATGAAGGTGGTTATGGAGAATGTTCCATATCCTCGTATGTGGTATGTGTAACTACATAGCTGATTATCTCGTTGATTTTCGTGGACTGCGAGTAAACGTTTGTTGGATGCGATCAACATTTTCCTGCGAAGTGCTCGGTCTACCCTCTACCTTTCGGTGTAGAACGCTACCAGTTTCCTGAAATTGTGTTAACCTGCGCCTGATAAAATTATCCGAAGGATGATCTATCTTGTAAGTGGTCCTCAAGTGACGTTGAGTAGTTATGATTGATTTAGTTTCGGAAAACCACAATACACACATTGCTTTTTCTTGCACGGTGGCCACTTTTTATTTATGACGGCATAATTACCCAGATTGCAAATGCTCCAAGTTCGAATTTTTGCCACGTAAAATTCTTTGAGTTGTAATTTACGAATATGTAATCGGTTTTTGCATAATATTTTTTATTCGAAATTTATGAGGTATGGAAACCCCCAAAACAATTAATGAACTTCCTGTATAGATGTATTGAATTTCACTTCAGTATGACAGGCTTGCAGTTGGATCCTATATCTCAGTTTGTATTTTTACGAAATTTAAAATAATCTCCCATTCGTCTAATTTTTATCCTTCTTACTTAAATTTCAAACATTATATATCTAGTTATTTATGGATAAGGTGTTTATTAAATCTCGTCGATTTTACATTAAACTAAGAGTACCGATAAATATTGAGAAGCACTTGGTATTGTTAAAAAAATTTAATTTTGCTTTTCAGGATAAAGAGAGTCATCGTAAAAAAGACAGTTTTACGGCGAGTCTTTACGTGCTGATCGGTTGCCGCTTCAGAGATATTAGACCTTGGTGATCTTTTGGTGACAAAATCGATATTACTGGGAAATTCGGGAATTTTAGAGATATATGCAATACGAGCCGCGATACACTCATTGGCCCAGAATGGTTCTCGACCCACCTCCCGGGAATATATAAAGGGTAGACAGTTTCAAGTATCAATGAATTGAATCGGAATCGTTGGAGTCTTGAAACGAATCATCGAAATGATAACGAAGCAAATGCGTAATAGTTCAACGTTGTGTGGAGCTGAAGCGAACGCTGAACTAAGGTGTCCTGTTGTCTTTTGTGGATACAGCAACAAGTTGTGTATGGAACAGCCAGTCGTGGGGTAGTGAGTCTAGAATTGGAGGCAGTTAAAACGAGTAGACACTGGGGAATATCAGCCTTTTGGAGGGACTGTAGTAAGAAGCTTCGAAGATTCCCTCTCTTGCTGAATTCTGCCTGGCTGTTTTTTAAGCTGTGGCTGTTATTACCACCGACTACGACTTGCGGGCTACTGTTTGTTGTAGTGTGCTGCTATGTTGTCCGTCTTCGTCTCGACTGTATATATTTATCGTCTGTGTACTCTTGTCTTCATGTTAATAAAAGTCAATGTTAATTTCTACTAAAGCGACCTTCATATCTTAAAAGAACCCCAATGGAAGTAGTAACTCCGCAACAGTATATATACATAATAAAGTTACCACACATTACACATTGACGTCAGAAATAGTTTTTTCATTTACGGAATTAGAGTTACTAGCTCGAAAATAGCATAAGATAGGAGAAGAGTATCCAACTCAATATTATCTTCCAATTATCTTCGTTTTAGTTTGAAAATACACCTTGGACAGTAATGCTAAGAACAAAACTTGTATTATGTAGTTAGAATTTCAGTATTCTTACGTCATAAAAGCATTTTAAATGCTACAGAACTATTAGATGTCAGTATATATTATTTATCGATGTCGAAATGCTCTCCATTATCAGGTAGATGGTTATTGATCAAATGATTATCTTTTCTTTGCCTGCCGTGTGCTAACGCATTGCAAGATTAGAAAATCGGGACCAAACAAATTTACGTTTCATTCTGAGCATTACTGCTCGCAAATTTTCTACTCTTATTAAATTTAAGTAAGAGTAGACATTTGGGTTAAAGATAAAATTCCGTATTACTTTTTAACAAAAACCGAATTAAGTTGCTCCTTTGGATTTTTTTGGAACAAGTTCCATATCCGGTCATGCTCTTAAAGTATATGGTCTAAAATTATACATTATATTTAATGTTTTATTATATATAGTATAAAATTTTGCGACTTTGAAAATAGAAGGCGAAAGCTGATTAAATTGCAATAAAAATATGAAATTCAAACATTTTAAGTAAGCAATGATGATTTAAAAGTGGAAATACAAAGTGAAACTATTAATGATCTTTTTAGTTGTCACACAAAGTGAAAACACAAAAAATCTATTAGATGCATATAAAAAACGAATATTTTGATGGTACATATTCCCTAACAAGTCTGATAAAGTTAAAGTCACTTATTTAAAAAAAAACAAATTATGTGAGAGTTGAATGAGAAACATTCGATTAAAATTTGTTTAATACTAAAACCAAACCGACATGTGGGGTATATCGGTACTCTATCTTTAAGAATGCCATGCTTATATGTGAAATGTGTCTGTTCTATACGGATGCGAGTCTGTTTAACATCGAGCTCTCGTATAAGAATCATTGGCCATAAACTAATCGATGGCTTGAGAGCCATTCTTGAGATTAGAAAGCTAGTCTGTTGTTTACCATCAAGTTGCTTTCTAAATATTCTCAACAAGTAGAGCCTGAATACTTTACTTTAACTGAATCTTCAACTAAAGACACCATGTTTGTGACAATAGCTGCCATCTGTCTCAAGTTAATGTTGTTTAGAATTAATTTCGTGTATTATGAGCTGGAATAGAGGCTATTGACTTTCATATTCGTTACGAATGTCCATACTATTTCAAATAGTGTGACAACAAAAGTCACAATTTTGTATATTTTCAAGGAATATATAATATTTACAAAAATGAATGAGTAAATGAAACTTTAAATTTTATATAACAAAGCGTTTGAAAGCAATTCGAACTAAAATATTTCACATTCATATACATGTATATATCTGTGCATAGATATATACATGTGAATGGATACCATTGTGAAATCTGAAGGAAAAATAATTTATTGTTAAAACAATTTTGAGAAGAGAGGGGCCGAGATATGCGTATGCCATGGACTCACATCTATTTAAATATTATCAATTAAAAGTGTAATACAGTCCACTATATTAGCAATTATTTATTGAGTTTTCAGTTCTTTTTATGAGCTTCAACATCAATATCATGTATAATATTAAAATTTCAGTGGATTATAGTTTCCACATCAATCTATATTGTTTTATAAATAATTAACCCACATCATATTTAAAATTTTCTTTCATGAGTAATCCAGATATTGGTGGATAATATTCTACGCTATTCATTTTAAGAGGATATTCAGAGAAAGATAATATTTCCTCTCATTTTCCTTCGATACAATTTTCTATTTTGTGATTTCCTTAAACATTTCAGTGTCTATTCACTGATATAAAGAACAAGGAAAGTAAAAGTCTCTACTGAACTATTGGAAAACAAACAAATCAATTTGGTTGCTAAAGGGAAGTCCTAATGCTTAGTGATGTAACTTCTTCACTAGTCTGCAATGAAGAAAAACTTTTATTTCGTCATTTATTATACTAACAATGAAAAAATCTATTCAGAGGGAATTTGTCTTCCCTGTATTGTACTAACTATAAGAAAAAAATACTAAACAAACTCATTTGCTTTGTAAAATAAGTTTTTTTTCTTTTACAAAATACATACCATGACTGTATAATAATTGTTGAAATATTAAGAGAATCTTTTCTATTCAGACCTAACAGAATCTGAAAACCTACACAGACAAATGTGAGATTTTTTTATTTCTTTTTTTGCAAGAAATTCACACAGAAAAAATCTACTTGTACCGTTGTCGGAATATAAGTTAATACGATAGCAAAATATAAAGAAAATGAAAACAAATTAGTAAATAGGTTTAACGTTTAAAATGCAAATATCCAATTTGAGACGAAATCCATAAAGATTAGCTGATGATCTTGTGACTATAAATCTGATTCCACGTCAAATTGTGGTCTTAATTCATAAAAAATTTGGCCTTTCTTCTCCGTATTATGAAGCACAAAACTCTCATGTTCGAGATTTGAACATATGTAGCATTCATGGCTGTCCAATGAATTCAAATGTTTGAAATGATGGAAAAGAAAGAAACCTTTAGTGCAGAGATTCCCAGAATGTTCTAGAGACACCACCTTCTGAATCAATGTTTGTTCACGGTACATCGTCTACAACTTTCTGTTTACAAATACAAAGGAAAGTATTGGTACAACCTCCCCATCATTCTGTTCTTAAAGACAGAGGGAAAAGTATAACACAGCCTTTCTATCATTCTATTCTTAAATACAGAGGGAAAGGTATTTGTGCCACATGCACTTTATTGTCTTTTCGTGGTACACACTTTCTGTCATTCTGTTCTTACAAACAGAGAAAAACAATATTGGTACAACATCTGCATCAATGTGTTCTTAAAGACGGAGGGGAAAGTATTAGTACAACATGCACATTAATATCTTTTCATGGTACATAATCTCCATTGATCTGTTCGTACCGACCGAGGAAAATCAACATATCCATCATTCTACCCTTAAAGACAGAGAAAAAATTGTTGACACAACATCCGTATTAAAAAAATTGTTGACACAACATCCGTATGGTACATTATCTCCGTCATTCTTTTCTTACAGACTAAAGAAAAAGTATTGGTACAACCTCCCCATTATTCGGTTCTTAAAGACAGATGAAAAAGTATTGGTACACCTCTTCCTCATTCTATTCTTAAAGACAGAAAAAAAGTATTGTAACAAAATAACCATCATTCTGTTCTTAAAGACAGAGAGAAAGTATTGGTACAACATCGACATTATATTAACCAAAATCATATCCAATCACTGAAAAACCAAATAAATTGCCCCATTTTGTACAATGCCGTTATTTTATTAGATGGTTTCTTTGCAGTCCATCTAATTTGAATTAACTCGTATTTAAAACAAAATATTATTTAAAGGCTGAAAGCCTAAAAACAATTATGCAAAATGTGATCAATAGATTTTCTTAGAATGTGATTTTTTATAGAATTAGTGTTCTGTACTTGATATAACAGCTAAGATAAAATTAAAGTTAATGAAATCATAGACATAAATTTCAAAAACCATTTTTTAAATTTCTTCTTCAACTCTTACCATTTCAATGAATTTCCGTATTATTGAGATTAAGTCCTTCATATCCTTTCTACAACATCGATTTTTCCACATCTATTCCTTATAAAGACGGAAATTCTTAATGAGTTACCTTGGGGGAATAGAGCATAGTTATCTATTCAATAAAAAAGGACCTATAAAATTAGAAAAATTTCAGAATGAATAGCTCTAATCAGTCTAAACCGTACCACTGGAATCAAAAATTCTAAATTACCTCTCGTTAGTCAACTGTGGAAAGGCTCGGGTTTACGCAACTCTCTGCTCGAAAAGGAAAAGAATTAGAGCAAGCAACGTTTTCTTTCAAAGTAAAGAGTAGATTTCCATCTCTATCTTATTAGGGAACAATTTATTATAATTAGGACTGATAGTAATTAGGCCAGCGAAGAGCAAATAGAAAAGAAATAGATGAAGGTGTATTCTTTCTACCTTTGGGTGTTTGTCTTCGCGGCCAAAATTTCAGTGCGAAAGAAGATAATGATTAAACGAAGTAAATTTTAAGCCTCAAATATTTGGTGAAAAGTCTCATGTTTATGCTAAAGGATAGCTTCGGTCCCATGCCAATGATAATATAGGTAAGTAAAATAAAATCCTGAAAAATCCATCATCTTGATCAGATGAAATTAATTCAAAAATATTTTCCATTTATATACAATTTATTCTATGAACTAGTGATACCTGTATGAGTTAAATTAGAATGACAAAATATGTATTAAGAAATATTTTATTCTTGGAATAATTGCACTTACTTCTTTCAGACAGAATATTAGGTAAGGAAGTTTGTTAAGAGTTAAAACAATTTTTTCTTCTTCTTTTCTTACACGATGAATTTGGAGGGCAGAGCAGTATTATTTTTACGTTGTTCTGGTAGAGTAGCAAAAATAATTTTTAAAAAATTGCAATTAAAAATGAAAAATATGATAGTAGAGTTAACAATAATGTACTTTAAAATTAAAAAAATAGTAGCAAATAATAATTTAATACAGGCCTATATTCTTTCTAAGCATTTAGTGAGGGTAATATTGATTTTTGTTAAGATAACTAAAGCACGAAAAAAGTGAAAAAAATATTTACTCACCACGGAATACATATTACAAAAAAAGAAAAGCTAATAATACATATTAATAAAAAAGAAAGCTTTAGAATAGCTACATGCTATTTCTAAAGTTCTTGAAAAATAGTAATTAAAAATCGTAAAACGTAGAAAGTTTAGAAGAAAAATAATAGACGAGATAGACTCAAATCACTTTCAGAATAAGATATTATTGTTCCAAACTAAAGTAAATAAACAGATAGTATTGATCTAGGCTATAAACCAGTAGAAATGGTCACCAATAAACCACCTCGTATAGTCTAAAAAATGAGTATTGTTAAACGTATATCATTGGCACATAACAGTTAAACAATTTTAAATAATTAATAATATTAATGATATAAATTTAGATTAAATTATTTGAATTTAAGAAGCTTAAGACATAGAAATTTTATAAGAATATTAACCGAGAATGCTTGAAATTGCAAAAAATTTGCTAAGAATCCATTTTTTAAAAGCAATTTAATTCGAAGTTTTTGAGGAAATTTGAATGATGAAGAGTGTATATCAGAGAATAAATGCAGATGTTTTGAAAGAGATTATTCCTGATGTCCCAGTGCCATAAAATTCCAGTCTTTTGATATTAACTTCCAAAAAAAAAGGTAATGCAGAAATCTGTTAGCATCCACAGAGAATCAAAATGTAGAGGCACAGATGGGTTGGAAATATGATTTAAATATGCCACAATTATGTCAGATTTGTTCTACTTACAATAAAGCACCGATTGTATTGATCCATTTGTTCAGAAAACGTGTTAAATATAAACTGGTACAAAGTAATTAAGCGTTGCTTACTTTTTTCTCGATAAGATCATATTATTCGTTGTTCATCATCTTATCACAATTTCAATGGCATCATATATTCATATGAATGCTACAAGAAACATCTTATCACAAAGCTGTTGATGAACGTCATCCTTACTCCTGCGCTAATCCCACTATGAGAATTCTTTAGATTTGGGGATGAGAAGTTTCTGGCATGGCGGTTGGTTCTTGCCACCCAGTAGATAGAGAAAAGGTGTGGGGTTAAATATAACACACCGATGAGGAGCCGTGCTTCCCATGAGAAGGTCTGCATCGTAAAATAGAATGGTTAAAATGGTCATTAGTGTGCCCTCGAGTTTGTCGCCAGTATGGCAACCCAATACAAAGCTCTTGTAGTAACCCTAATGATGTTTTGAATACTTCTTCCTACATTGGTTGAGTTGTACACGAGCTTCAACTCTTTTATGAAAACTGTTAAATTAAAAACAATAAAATAATATGAATTAAATATCTTAATTTTTGATCTGTATTATAATTTTTTTTGTATAGTTAATAAGAAGTTTCAATTATATTTTAATGCGTATATAAAATATTTATTCCTTTACTCATTTTAATTGTCAGTATGTGATTTCACAAAATCGTCTGATTTATTTCTTTACGAAGTCGTCTGCTTTCTTTCTTTAAAACCCTTCTGCAATAGAATTATTCGCATTTCTCGTTCTTTAAAATTTCCTATTACATCCATTCTTTTTGCATCTTTGTCTTTCTCAATTATTTATTATTTACTGTTCATGTTATTCGCACATTCCTAATGTTCAATGTGTTAGCGAAGCTACTAGTTTCCCGCTTCCGGGCCTAGCGAAGCCGTAGGATGTTTTCTTCAGTTAATAAATTCTGCCCGGTGCCTTCAACAGATGCCTCCTTCATCTGTTGAATGCGTCTGAAAAAAAATAAAAAGACAATGCTTATCAGTAAAAAAAAAATCCTTTATATTGTGAAAAGTCGTAATCGTAACTATCCCATAGAAGTGTTTGTTTACTTTGTCCGCCATCTTTATTGGTGACTTGGCATCCTTGGCGCAGCAAGGGGCACAATATACGTAACCTTTACCAATAGAATATATAGTATTCTCTAATTACTGAGTTCTGAAATATTTGGTTATCTGAAATATTTCTCATAAAAATGATTGAAAAGTTTTATTATGGAAAGTGAATGTACAAAATAAATTTGTAATATTATTGAAATTTTTTTAACAAAGAAATATAATTCAGAAAAAGAAAGAAAGAATGTTTTGATTTCAAAGCTTTATTGAGTAACAAGCGATTGCTGCGATTATTATAAACAAGAAATATAAAAGCATTGAGTCAATTTCTACTTAGGTCAACACAGAAAAATGTAAAATTTAGTAGTATTTAATAAATCATTACAATTAATATTAAAAATTTATCAAAAAGTATTAATTTTTAAAAGATTTGAACTCGCATTCTCTACCTTTAAGTAAATATACCATAATTTTTGCATTTTACCCATTGCTCTACTGTTTGATGATTTCAATTTTCCTTAACAGCTGATAAAACTATTTAAATTATTAAAAAATCAATTAAATTTAATTAATGAACTAATATTTGAATAAACTGTATTAGCATCAGGTGTTATCAAGTAAAATTTTAAAAAATGTATTTATACTTGAGTAGGAGAATAAAAAGTATTTCATTAACAATTGAAAAATTGAACAAGATACACAATATATATAAGGAGAGTGCGAACTAATAGTAGGAATTGAAAAAAAAACTTCCACAAAGAAGCATTAATTTTAAAATTCTTGCAAGTAACTAAAGTTCTTGCAAACAATTCTTGGTATGAAAACGAAAATTACATTACTAAACTGCATTATTACTCGCATAAATTTCTATAAATAAAATAAAAATACAAAAAATGTGTTTACTTCTCATTGTATTTTCAATAGAAAATTTATATTTATTACTTTTTGTTGAAGTCTCAATTATTTTATTTTATATGTCATAATAGTTAAATCAATTTCAATATTATTAACATTTATAGTCTTACTATTTCACTCTCTCCCTCTCCCTTTGCTTGTTTCAGATACTTAGAAAATACTAATTATTTTTAATACTTTAATAATTTTCCATATTACTCGATTATAATTATAGCTTGTTCTTTTTCTTTTGTATCATTTCTATATTTTTACCTTTGCATAGGTAGGTTACTCGTGCAATATTTATTTCAGCTTTGTGAATAGTTAGAATCCATTCTATACCATTTTATTAATGTATTTTGCATCTAATTGCTTTTATAATTGTTTGTTCATACATTAATAATAATTTAAGTAATGTATGAGCCTAAAATCGTTCATACATTCTCAAATGTGTTGTTCTTAGTTAACAACTAAACTATTCACAAATGATAGCAGTTAGAGGAGGAAGAAAATCATTGAATTATTATTTTACTAATTTTAAAAGAGAGAGAAATACTTATCTTTTTCAGATCTTTCAAAATCATTTGGCTATAATTTGTTATTCTCTATAAAATTAATCAAACATTTCGCTCTAAATGTTATCTATCATTATAGAATATCAAAAAACAGAAATTATATCTCTAATTCATTCACACATATGAAAAATCTGCATATCATAAATTCAATCTCCATAGTGGCTGTATCCTAAGTCTCAATTTACAATCAGCAATTATATATGCCTTTCAAGCATAATCAGAGTTCAAAAAATAGACATAACGATATTTTGGCTTCAATCACCCAACTCAAAAGAATGGACAACACTGATCTAATAAATTTCCAAATTGCTGTGTCAAAAATAGCAAACGGATTTCCTATTTCGTAACTTTATTTGCATATTCTCAATTGTGAATTTTATAAATGTAAAATGCTACATAAGTTTGATATATCAGAAGAATTTTTTTTTGAAATTATTATTAATTCCTTAAATGAGTCAACTAATGACGTTTCATCTTCAAATTATCTGATCATTTAATCTGAATTACTAAAACTCTAAAAATCACTACGATTGAATGATAGGCTGGAGATTTAAGAATTGTTTTCGTAAAACTAAAATAAAATAGGTAGAAATATATAATTATATTTTAGATATTTAACTGTAATAATTTTAGAGGGAGGCATTGTAAGTAAGTGATGGTTAGAAAACAACCTTAATTAGCATCAATAAATTGTCTTTATTTAATGCTTTATTGTATCGTCATAGGAATTTAAAATAAAAAGGTTTCAAAAATTCTTCGTTGATTCTTTTATTCCTCACTGACTTTAGCTTATTACATTTTGGCAAAAATTTAATTGTTTTTTATCTTATCTTTTTTTACCCTTTTAAACTCGATTCCTTGTAA
>JAOUZG010019159.1:7844174-7860001 GCA_026289955.1 Argiope argentata | reverse complement strand
TATATATATATATATATATATATATATATATATATAATGATTTTAAAAATATTTCTTGTAGGCTGTAGAAATAAGTAATTCACTTTAAAAAATGTATGTCACAAGAATGCCTAATACTTGAGACTCTGTTTAAATATTAGCCTCGAAGTTAGAATTAAATTTGAATTCTTCAACTGGAATTTATTCGTGTCGTTCAAAACTTTTCCACGATGCCTAAATTAGAGAACTTTCCCACCCGCTCTCGTGAGGGGCGCAATAATTACGGCAATTAGCAGCTGCGGTACAAAATTCTGATCGATGGTTCTGAGCATGATTGGATGGTTCAATTTGAAGCCGCGAAACTCTTCACGACGGCTGAGATTGGGAAATACGAATGCCTCGAAAAACATCAAAGCGTTGCTTGAAAATGACATTTGGATGAAAGTCTTAATGGGAGGGGGAAATAATTTCGAAGGAAAGATTCCTTTATCTAAGAAATGAATTATTGCTTTATCATTGGGCATGGACCAATTACGATGACGATTTTCTTTTCAGTGTAATGATCTTTATTTCTAAAAGTTCTCTGAGATTTTAAAAGCAGGTGAATTCTATGTGTTCAAGTTCATTAATGATAAGCCATTTATTATGTAGTAATCAAACTAAGCACACTGAAACTTTAAAAATCAAAAGAGTTTTTCAAAAAAGTAAGGTGAAATTTTTTTTATTATAATAGCGAAGATTATTTTGGTTTTCAATAAACTAAAATTAGAGTTTGAAGAAATCTCAATTGAATATCGGGAAATAAATTATTTTAAATGCAAAATGTAACACTTTTAGTTCAATGGAATATTTTCATCATAATTGAGTAAATGGACTTCGCAATGGATTCAATTATTAATTATTAACATTTTAATTTCAAATAATATTTTAAATGAAAATGGAAATCCACATACAAGTTCTGATAAAGTAATAATAATAGTGAAGCAAAACATAAAATGAGTCAAATACTTCACTGAAAAAGAAAGGAATAATCCTTGAATCAATATTTAAGTGTAAATACCTTTATTTTTAGAATTTACATACATTTTATATAAAGTTCATTGGAATGTGTATATAAAAAGTCATTTGGAAGATCAGAAATATATCCTCTTTAAAAATGATTCTCACCATATTTATAGTAAAACGATGGTGGCAATTTCTTCAAAAGCAACAAAAAAGATTATATTAAAATTTCTTTGATTCTTTCTTAATCATCAATAAAAAATAATTTTCGTTTATTTTTAATTTCGCTTATTTTTTGTTTATTTTAATTTTAAATCGTTTATTTTTTTGTATAAAAGATTCTAAATTCTTTTTGTATAAATATTCTAATCTTTTAAATATTTTTGGGTGTAAATGAAACTTAACAATTTCTATTGAATTCGTTGATTTGCGATATAAAGCCTTGTATTTAGAAATTAAATTTAAAAGTTCTGATAAACCTTTAATAATTACGATCTAAGAACTGAAATGAAACAAAATCTTCGCTGCATAGAAATAATATTGAAATCATCTATTAAAAAATATAATTTCGCATAAAACTTTTCGCATATTGTTGAAATAAAAACTACACATATCATTTTGCTAGCACAAAATATCAAATACAAATTTCATTTATTTAAATTTTTGTTTAATATAGAATTACTCTATTTTTTTAAATTAAACATAAAGCTTGTATTTAGAAATCCATTTAAAAAAATCTGTAAAATAATAATAATAATGACGTAACCCCCCCCGTGGGTGTGGGTGGCTTAACAGCGATGATGTGCATTTTTTTAATTGTTCAAAATTCCATATGCAATAATTTCATATCAAATATAATTGTTTATTAAAAACCATTCGAAATTTTACGTTTTTCACGATAAAGTTTGATACTCTTGAAAATAAAAATTATTAACACCCCTTAAAATTAAAAAAAATAGTTAAAGGTGTCTATTGTGTAAAATTTACTCAATATTTGTGTATATTTTTTAAAAATTTATATTTGTTTTGCCTGATTTCCAATAATAAATTTACATTTTTGATTTGAAATTTATCAAATTTTTGACTGTGAGAAATTTTCAACTTTCGGAAGCTAAAGAACAAAGATTTTAATTAATATATTTGTAGCTTACGAGGCGAATTTGCAATATTGTGAATTTGAGAAGGGAAAATTAGTAAAACAGTCGTGTTTTTAATGGCATTATGCTATCAAGAGTCTGGATTTTATTAAGAAATTTTATGTTTGAAACGATGACAGAACAAATGTAAAACTAATAACATATGAAATCATACACATGGCATAATGTCTTAGAAATATTGGTTAAATTTATTTTCGCTAAGTAATTAATTAACCTTAAAAAGCTACCATGACTATAATAAGATCAATTTCTTTATATATTAACCGAACAAAGATAACAACTTAATGTCACAACACTATCAATACTGCATAGAAAACCTTTTAAATCGCCATTATTATCGATATTTTTATTTTTAATTCGAATCGTGACATTTTAGATGTCAAACCTGCAGAAAGCTCTAAAAATAAGTTTGATCGCCACTCTAAAAAAATTATTTCGAGATGTTTTTAAAAGTAGGGGAAAGCCAAATAGGGAATAAATATAACTTTGATTTGTAACTTCATCAATTAGACAAAACATTTCCAGAATACTTTTGGGAAATACTCTCTATATGCAACTGCTACAATTTTGGAATAAAGAAGCTTTTTAATTGAATGTTTGCCTTAGCATTAAACATTACACGAACACTACAAGCTCGATAGACATCAAGCAAGATGGATGACATTTGTATATGATTTATTACCGGAGTTCTTTCTGATTCTTAAGCATGGCGGTGATAATTCTTTTTTGTGTTTATTATCAGATATATTCTGAAATTCATACTTTAAAATTCAAATATGTAGCTTATTTCGATTATGATGTATGGTTTTCACGTACAAATGTACAGATAATCAATCAAATTCTTAATGGATTAGCTAAATGTTTCTAGTAGATAGGAATTCTTGTGATAAATCAATATATCATAATATACATATTGTTTGAAGCTTCATGAATTCATGATCTTATATTTTTTAGCTAGCTATTTTAAAATTTTCTGACATATAAGAGAAATATTTTGTAATTTTGAAGTAGATTAGGATAAAAGTAAATCGCAATTTGTTTTTTTTTATCTAGAAATTTCAAAACATTTATATTTTTTTTCATTAATAAATATATCTATTTGTGTACTTACAAAATCAATAAAAGATATTAGATATTCAATAGATTATATGTTAGTTTAAAATATTGCAAATTGGTCTATATTTTAATTTTTACTTAAGATTGATTAATTATTTACAGAATGCGGGTTATCGATAATTCATATGAAAATAAATCTGAATTGTAACAGTGAAAATACGTTTTGAATCAGAAAACCAATTCACAATGAATAGATCTGCTTTGTGCAGTAAATCAAATTATGGAGTTTAAATGCAATTTGAAAACGTGAGAACATTTTATTTCATACTTCTGAAACTTTAAAAATATTTCTTATATAACTGGATTAATTAGTTACTCCACCTTCAAAATAATTATAAAAAATTCATTATTGAATGAATGATGAATCTTATTCAAAATATTTTCTTTTGATAAGAGATGTTAAGAAAGATTAATTAATTTTAGCAATTAAATTACAAGTGGCTATTCTTTATGAATTCATTTTTTTAAAAAATAATTTAATTAGATTTTAAATTAATGGTGTGATTAGAAACTTCTTGATGATATGCCTTTTCATTAAAATGAAGTGTTTTCAAAAAAATATTTTTTTCCAGAAAATAAATTTATGATATAATAAAAACATTACAAGATTTATTTCTACTATCCTATGAAATAAATTTTTATGTCTTATTTAAAACACGTAAATATTCTCGGTATCGCAAGAAATGAAAATATTTTCGTGATTTTTATTAAACTTTGAATAATAGTGCAGCCAATATTTTTTTAGTAGACCCAAAGGATATTTTAATTAAGTGTTTAAAGCATTCAATTAAATGAAAAATGTTTCCATGTGTTAAAATAAAAGTAAGTATTGAATAGATTATATTTTCAAATATAAATTTATGAGTTTGTTACCTACAAACATTTTCTAAAAAATAGCTACCATTCGCGCCCAGTTTTGTCCACCTAGATAATTGATTGTTCAGTCTATTAAATTATATGGATGGATCTTTTTAAAATAATTTTTACTTTGTACTTTGATATGACTAAAACAAATGATTTCAAATGAAAAATACATTTCAAATAACAAAGTGTAATATTAAATAAAAATTGGAACGTAAAGTTTTTATACGGATTGAATGATTGGCAAAAGTATGTGCTTGTTTATTTTGACGGAGAGTTTTAATTCTTGAAAACTATTGTTTCAGATAGTAAATCTTGACTGAATTAAACATATTATTAAAGTTAAATGAAAAATTATTCGAAAATGAAATTACTATAAATAAAAATCTTATTTTTGCTTTTAGTCTAAAAATTATATAATAAACATTTTTATAAGAAAATTGTTTTAAAAGATGCGAGTTACTTATGATTTATTTACAGTTCTGATTATGTATAAAAGATATGAAGTATTTATGATTAGATATAGTTTAACTATAAGTTGTGGCAAAAAAATGAATCATTTATTGAAATTTCACACCTAATATAATTGAAACAATTTTTATCGCAACTTTAGAAGTTGTGTATGAGTATCTTAAGTACATACCAAGGATTGCAGACTTTCAGAGAGTTTTTAGATAATTGGCAAGATTTTGACATGCGTGGTGGGAAACGGTACATTAATCTAAATCCTTACCACGCTTACTTATATACGGCAACCCCGAGGGGACACCTTGAAAAGAGGATAAAATGCTTCCGGTACTGTGATTGTATTTCACTACCTTGGTGAGTACACCAATGGGTGGGAGATCTGGCTCCTTCATCGATGAAGGACGCACTTCCTGCGGGAAGGGTTGTACCTTGGTCGGTGCCTGAACCTTATGAATCTACAATTTCTGCTGCGGCTGTCCGGTCATTCAGTTTCTTTATTAGTGTGCCTTCGGTCTGGTCGGAGAGTGAGTAAAATGACTTATCTATATCTGGAAGCGATTAAGCCTATTTTTGCCCTTGAACATTTTGTTTTGTGGACAATTCTAAATTTCTTTTATACGTTTCTTCCTCTGACTGAATGCCCTCTTTGGTGACATGATTATCTCCAGATCGTGTTCAATAATATTTTGCAGTCCCATCGATCAGCCAAGTGAAACATTTGATTAAGTGAAAGTGCAAACATGTACAATGAATGGGAAAAGTCCAAAATTCGTATGTTTCATTTATAAATGGTAGCTGACATTCGAGTATTAGTAATAAGCTCAATTTCTGGACCACGCTTTTGGTTAAAAAATCTTAATTGCAAGATGACGAGATCAAATGGCGGGCTACTGTCTATTCGCTTTTTATTCTTGAAAATGATTTGTTAATTTATCGGTACTTCATAAAACTTCCCACTGTCTGAAACGTTGGGCAATAAGTTCCTAAGAACAAATATGGAGACCTGTTCATATCACCAAGTTCTTGAGTTCGATACTTAATATTTTTTTTCTATTTCCTGTTTCGATCTCAACAATCTTAATGTTTCAATTAAATTTTGTTAAAAAATTTTCTTTGTTTCTTTTTTTAAATCCTTTCAAGAGTGAGAGACATTTAAGAGCATTTAAATCAATGATTAATTTATCAAATCGTTCTCGAAAGGGTTATTCATATCTAGACTCTCCGACCCGTCACGAAGACACACGGATTTCAACTATAAAAAGGAATGACCGGACCGACGCAACAGCAATACTGGCGGGAACTGTGGTTGAGTCCTAATGGCTATCACTGGCTACGGTACAACCCTCCCCGTAGAAATTCCCGTCATCGTTGGCAGGAGTCTAATCCTTCTCCTTTTAGTGTACCTTCCAGGTTGGTGAGATCCAACGACCATTCCGTAAGTATCTCATCCTCATTTCGAGATGCCCGCCCTGGGGTTTTTCAAAAGGATTGAAAAGACAATATTTTAATTTTAAAAAATTGTTTTAGTTTCATTTTTTTATGCAAGCCTGTTTATATATCTTCATTTCATGCGCAATTTTCTCTGCACTGTTAAAAGAAATGGAATTTCAATGATGAGTTAAGCGAAAATTTGAATTTGGATGGAGTGGAAGCTAATTAGATGTAGCATCAAGATCAATATAATTTCCTAATCTTCCGAAAAGAAAGAAGGCTTAGTTTAGTCATATTAATGTTCTGTTTCTTAAAGCAACATTAGGACTATTTTGGGTTATTCCGTGAAATTTTAAACCAGGGTCAGATGACCGGGACGTACACCTCCTGCTCCAACTTCCACACCTCTCTAGTGGAAATAAGTGTAGATCGGACGAATTTAACTTCCATCAGACCCACTTGCACGATTGTTCTTCGATGTATTCAGATTTTGAACCTGCAACTTCCAAATCAGAGGTCAAGACCTTACTATAAGGTCACCGTGAATACATCGTCAGATCGAATATGTCTTCAAAAAGTTGTAGTTTTTTTTTTTTTTGGATAACTTCTTTTGTGATAATATTATTAAAAAACCTCACAATTGTTGAAACTATCGTTTCTTAAAATATTATTGGTATTTTTCTGTAACAAACTTTTTATTTCGTATAATCTTACAACTTTTGATGCGTTCATTCAACACATTCCCGTTTATAAGGTAATCTCTTTACAAACTTCCCATATAATTACTAACTATTAATAAAACTTTTATTTTTCATGAAGCTAAATCAATTTATTTCAAGTGCAATCGAATTATTCTGAGTAATCATTCCAAATTAATAGCATCTTAAAACTGAAACCTTAATTAAAACAACCATAAAAATGGGTGCTTCAAGATATGAATCCGTCACCCTTAAACCCTATCAGAAACCCATTTGACAGCTTATAGTTTAGGGTCAGTGAATATAGAGCATTACACTATAGAGAAATGAGCATTGATTGTTGAACAACATTTCAAATATAATGGCAGGTCTGATACCCACAATTCTAAAATTTAAAAAAATTGCCTCTTTATATCTAATGATTTAATACCAACGAACCATCTTTTTATGAGATTGAAACCATAGGTCTTTAAAAAAAGCCCACAAGCATAGAGAAGAAAATGCAACGTTTCAGCTACATTTATGCAAAATGATCAATGAAAAATTTCAACAAAAGTGTTCTTATGTAACAACATAGAGGAGGCCATTAGCTCTCTGTGTTTTTCCATACACAACCCTATCTTGTATTACTTTATCATTCAATATAAATATGTAAAGGGAAAAAACTGTTTATTATTTGATTCAAATAGCTCTTTAGCATGCTGTTTTACATTGTAATGCTCCATTTTTACTAGCCTTAAACTATAAGATGTCAAATATTTTTGAATAGAATTGCCAAAATCTTACTGCATGGTTGGTAGAAAATTCAAATATTGCATTAGTTTTAGAACACTCTTCAGAGAGGGCTTGCTGGCACAGAGGTAGCGGGTCTTCCTCGTGATCTGGGCATCCTGGGTTCACGTCCCGGTTAAAGCATGGTTGTTCTTCTGTGTTCTACCTGTGAGGTGTATGAATGTGCCCCCCCCTTAAAAAGTGGCTGTTCAAGTGAAGGTGAATAGAGCAGCTAAATCGTACTCTTGGCTTTAGTTGGAGATACTTCAAAAACAAGAGACGTTCATTCGGCTTAAAACTGCTAACTACCGTCAGCGCACTTGTCTATAGGAAGTCCCATTAGTAAGAACCCTAGAAGGGATTTATTTTGAATTTTTAGAATCTATATTAATTAATCGAGTTTTTAATTTTGTATTGTATATTCACTTTAATCTTCATGAATCAGCTTACGAATATGGAACATCAATAATCAAGAGCTTAATCGAACTGAATTTCTGATTACTAGCAACCAAACATGAGAACAAAGAACATTACGTCATATTATGACTGAATAAAATATTTTAATAAATGTTAAGTGATATTTATATTTATTAAATGAATACAAGTGTCTAAGTATAGTCATTGGTACCGAAACTATTGCAAATATGACAAGAATTGATAGCCTTAAAAATTACCAAAATTAAAAAAAAACTGAATGGGTCATTGTGAAGATGACCTCGTCTGAAATCTTTCGATCGATATCGTCTGAGACTTTTATGAACATAAAATAACGTAAGGTGATTCTATGACTTTGTTTTCATGATTTTTCTTGATGTTATTTTTCCAGAAAAAAATAGCAATCCGGGTTTTTTAATTATTCAAATATAATAGAAGTAATCTGATATTTTCTCACAACAAGAATTCAGGAAATCACATTTTATTATTTTCAATAGAGAGACTTCTAGAGCGTTATATAATTAGATTATTAAAAATAAAATTATACAGTTTATAACAGCAACTATACAATATGTTTCTTTATTATTTAACTTAATCTATTTTCATATTTTTTTTACAATTTGAAAGCCCTCGTTGTTAGAATTTTTCCGATTTATAACATTTTTAAGACATGATTCTTATATTTCAATATCATATTAAAATATTTCTAACATAGAAAAAAAGTAATAATTTCAATAAGTTCATCTTTTTAATTTAAATTCTATAAAATCAAATATTTAATATTAATATGTTATTAGAAGGAATAATTTCATTGAATAGTGGAATTAAACTTTTTTAAACTTAAATTCATGCTTTTTTATAACGTTTTTTTTAAATAAAAAAAGTCTTTTTAACTACTAACGTTGTAAAATTACTTCGGTTTAGAAGTTAGTCTATTTTCTTTTGAATTTTGAAATCTTATATGCTTATTTTTGAATATAATAGATTTCAATTATATTATCTAATTATCGGTGGCTTCTAGTAACAGATTCATTTCGTTTTAAAAATGTTTGCAAACTTGAAAATTTTAAAGAATTTAAAAAACTAGAATCATTTGAATAAAAAATTGTCATACACAAAGAATTTTGAATTTTTTAATTCAAGTTTTTCAGAATTTATTACATTTTAACAACAACGATAAAAAACATTAATTAGTTTTTTTATAGGACTAATGTTCTTGAAAATTTTTAAGTTCTAAGCTCCTTAAATATTATTCATTAAATACAGGAAATTATTTATTTAAAAATATTTATGAAATAACTATAAATAATCATATTTAAACTATTTTGGCAATTAATATTTCCGACTTACTGAAAATAAAATCAGAGCAATTACATCATGAATAATATTAATTATTCTTTTTACCTAATATGATCCATGAAAAGTCTCCATTTGGAAATAATTAATAAAGAATATATAAACCATTTTGTAATTTAAAATTCTTTTGGCTGGTTTTTAATGAATGAATGGCTGGTGAAGAGATAGGAACTATTTTTTGGGGTAAAGCTAGCCACGTGATGTCATAATTACGTAGGATTATTTTTCTGTATTGAAAAATGTGTAATTGAAGTTTAATTCATATCGCATTTTTATTGATTTTGTGTGTTAGGGATAAATTTAATAACGATTTTGATTTTAAATCACAATAATTTTA
Organism: Argiope argentata; assembly: GCA_026289955.1. NCBI lineage: Eukaryota > Metazoa > Arthropoda > Arachnida > Araneae > Araneidae > Argiope > Argiope argentata. The sequence goes on along the minus strand of JAOUZG010019159.1, from coordinate 7,850,390 downwards.
ATTTTAAGTTGTTTTTTTATTATAAATTCTAAAATTATTTTCGATAATGTTATAAATAAGACATTATAAGTTATGTTTTGCCTTAATACTATGAAAAATCTTATTTATATTTCAGTTTTACCTTTCCATCTTTTTAAAAAGAGTCGTTATTTAATGTATTTTCTGATATTTGATTAATATTTTGATTTCGCAATCATAAAATTACATATTTTTATCATATTACGACATTTATTTATCAAAGAAAACAGATGAATTTTGTATTTCTCATGAATATAAAGAAAACATTCATTTATTTATGAATGTTTCTTCACTAAAAAGTATTTTATATATTTAAATATATTAAATATTTTTCACTGAAAGTATTTTATATATTTAAACACTTGTATACTTAAATATATTAAATATTTTTAGTGGAGTACAATTTTGTGATAGCATGCCATAATATGTTGGAATATAATTCTAATTAAGATCCGATTGGGAATTAATTACAATATTGATATTAACTTATATATACATAAAAAAAGATAAGCATCTTAATAGTTGACAAAAGTTTAGACTTTTAAAGTTGAATATGTTTTATAAAAAACACAAAAAAGATTAATTTGCTTTGATACTTTCATTACCTGTAAATTTAAAAATAAAACTTTAACATATAATAAATCAAATAAACTGTAGTTTTGAGTGATATTCTCTTAATCATATTATATTAAACTTTAAAAAAAAATGTAGAAAAAAATATATTTACGTTTTTTTAATATTTCTGATTAACAAATCAGGCACATTACATATATTTGGAATTTATGCTCCAATTTCTATAACGTTTCTTTTCATTTATATAAAAAAGAAAAGAAATTTGGGTGATGAATAAAATAAACACTCAGATATATGAAGAAGATAAAATAATATCTAATAAAAAGGGAAAAGAAAAAATTCGTAGATTTCAAAAACAAAATTATTTGTATATTGAAAGGGCAAAATAAATTTCCTTTGCCAATTTTAAAGACCACTTCTAGAATTGTCTGCTTTTCAATAAAGCTCTGGTTTTGGATGTTGACGAAAAGAATATTTATAAAAAGGATAAAAATATTTAACTTAGCTCTTTGTACTTGATTGTGTACAGACGACTAAAATCTCATATATTGAAATTTATAGAAATAAATCTAAATTAAGTTTATTTTGGATGTTTCAAAACAGGATAAAAACTGATATTAAATTCAAAGATTCCAAAATTTAATTCTGAAGAATTGGTTAGAAGTTAGATAAATGCGTTTGAAAGTTGAAAAGCTATTCCGCTTTCACAAAAGCTATTGAAAAACTATTTTGGTTTTACTTCAATTCTCTTTTAAGTTTTCAAAAGACTTTCTACTTGAAATTTCTATATTATATAATAAATCGGGTTTCTTTCAAATAAAGGATTTTATAAATGTTGTATCCACCGTCATTTTTCTTATAAAATATATTTGAAAATATTTCAAGGACGGTTTTGCCATCTAGTGTATTTCAAAAGAATTTTGTAATTAAGCTATTTGCTTTGTAACTATTTGTAATAGCATAATATTTTTATATCACTTTTAATTCTCTCAAAAAATGTAGATAATAAAGCATCAAAGAGAATGGATCATATTAGAATTTATTCTACTTAATAGAAAAATATATACATATATATTTGATTAAATTTAAACTCATTTTTTGAAAAATCAAAATAATCTTTGTAATATATTTAAATAAGTAAAATTTATACTAGATAGACCCATCCAATTTTTGTTCTCGTTATAACTAGTAATGTAAAACACATTTTTTAAAAAAAATCAAGTTCTACTTAGTTCAAGAGTTTTTTTTTTAAATTTTAGTTACTATTTATTAAATAATTACAATTGTTGTTATTGTTGTTGTTCACGTCTGTAGCTTTACAACAGAAAGAGGGTATTACTCTCGCCTTAAAGGACTTTGTGACCACGAATGTTGATCCACCATACACGAAGAGTCTTAAACTGGCGTGTTCGAACTAAAAGATGCAAATCTAACGCCTTACCAGCCAGGCTATCTCGGCCTAATAATTACTATTATTATAAATAATTCATAAAAAAATCATACTACCGCCAATTTTGGTAATCCAAAATGAATGAATTTTCTACGCCAGTTGGGGTAACTCAAAACATAATAGAAATTTTTAATTTTCTTTAGTATTAATTTAATTCATAAGTACTTCAAAATCAATTCGAAAAATTGATTAATTAACTATGTTTAATTTTAAATGCATCAAGGATTAAGAAAATACACATAATTGTTTGAAATAATGCGCCGAAAACATGTTAAGCCTAATCCATTAGCGTGAAGAAAAAACAAACTGAATTTGTTACTTATTTGGCGTTGGGGAAATGAAGATTTTGGCAAGAAAGCTAGTTTTTAATTAATTAATTAATAATGAATTAATATTTGAAAAAACTGTATTAACATCAAATGTCATCCACTACAAGTTTAAAAAAATTACTTGAACTTGAGTTGATAGATAAAAAGTATTTTATTAACGATTGAAAAGTTGAATATTATATGAAGGGAGAGTGAGAGCTAATATTAAGAATAGAAAAATGCATCTTGTTTTCCAGTAAAATCTAATACGATTAAATATCAAATAATAATAGAAGGGTGTTTTAAAGAGGCATATAAATATGTTAATACCATAAAAAACGTATGATATAAGTGAGGGATAATGTGTCCGATTCAAGCAGTATGATAACGAATGATTTTGGAATTAATAATCCTTATCTGAATGTTTAAATGGTGTATTATAAATTTATATAATATTAACACACCCCCTGTGGTCATCTGAGAAATTTGAAGTATAACAGTTTGTTCACGCCACAATGGAGTAGGTTCGACAGCCCCCTTACCGATGATGGGACATGTTTCCCACGGAAATTATTGAACCCCGGCCGGTGATGGCCTCTAGATCTCAATTTTATTCCTACCGGTAATAAAATTATTCTTCTGAGTTCTTCTAATTTATTCGATTCCAGATTATTCACTTTGTGTATTCGTAAGATTGCTCTACTGTGCAGAGATAAATGTCCAAAAGAAATTCTGATATTTTTCTTTAATTCAACAAAATTTCATTGAAAGATAATTTAATATCAAATAATCATAGTAGAAGATTGCTCTACTGTGCAGAGCAATAATAATTAATAAAAATAATAAAAAAAATAATAATGAAGAGCAATAATAAAATAATATAAATTAATAATAAAACTGCAATAATAATTAATAAAATAGTAGACGTAAAAGAAGATCACCAACTTAATGACAAAGCAGTAATTAATTTCTAATGAAATAAACGACTTCCTTCTTCAAGAATTACTTCTCTCTGTCATTAAATTAAATACACCTATCATGAAATATGAAACATTGTGGATATAAGGCCATCGATAGATTATACAGTTTTCAGGCTATAGAATAAATACTTGAGTAGAAATAGTGGGATTTTTTAAAATAAACATTAGATGTTATACACAAACAATTAAGGATACAGCATAAAAGAAATTAATTAGGTATGTTAAAATATCAGGCTTAGTTAAATATAAGTGTGGAATAAATTTGAATTACTTAATGCTTTATTTTGATTACTTCAAATTATGCAATTTTATGATGTGTAAATTCAAATAAACCTCATAAGTATATCCTTTCTTTGAAAGTAAAATTGTGATATACGTTATTCTTTTTATTCATCTATATTCTGAAAGAATGTTTACAAGCTTCTTTTCAATTTAAGACTCTGGACTTAATATCGATTACACAAAAATCAAATGTTTTTACTCATAAAAGCAATTTATAAAACGATGGTAAAGCTCCAATTTGCTTAATATTATTGCTTCAGAACAATCAGCTATCATTATTGGAAGCATATTTTAAAACTAGAAAATCTCAAAAATATGACAAGTAGACGTAAAAGAAGATCATCAACTTAATGACAAAGCAGTAATTAATTTCTAATGAAATAAACGACATCCTTCTTTCCAAATTACTTCTCTCTGTCATTAAAGTCATTCAAATATTTTCAAACAAGACTTTGGAAAATTTGAACGGTTGGAAAGACTCGATCTGATTTCCGTTCCTCGAGAAAATTTGAAAGCATAGAATGAAGTCCGTTACGCAGATCCTAAATTGTCGATTAAAAATTAGCTTTCAGTCTTCAATTGAAATAATTATTATATTTTAAATATAAAGAAAAGTACAGAGGTCATGTTTATTTCAATCTATGACTGCTCGCCGAAAAGTTTTAGATGGTAAACAGTTTCTAATTAAAATGGATATATTTCAAACGAATTATTTTTTTTTTTTACTGAAACAATCTTTTTAATGAAAAAATAATAATTTTACTAATATTTTAAATAGAAAAATTACATTCTTCATCTTCTTGTGTACAGCGATCCCCCTCCCCACCACCACCACTGAATGTAGGACTATCGATAGGATTTGTTGTGGCCGAATGTAGTTTTTAGCAATCTCCACCCTTACATTGATCGAAACTGTCAAACTGATATTCTCTTCAAGATAATTCGCTCTAAAGTGGTCAAATACTGACCACCTCCTCTTCTACGAACTTTCAAACAGTTGGGAAAAAACTGACAATTTTTGACACCATGTCAGAAGATTACATTTCCTAGGATTACCTGGTATCATCAATAATGAATTCACGTCATTACTTTCAACTTGTAGATGTTTTCTATGTTCGAAGATATCTGCGCATTCTTTTAAATAGAGGTAAACAGTACCGATTTTTCCACAAATGCATTTATTTTCCTGCTTTTATCCAAATCTTTGGAAATAGCAGGAAATCTTCCATTTCCTGATATAATTTGGACTACCAGTGGATGGTATATTCTTATTTTTATTTCTGGATTACAAATAAAATCGTAAGTTACTCATCTATCAAACCATTGTAGCTGAATTTCTTCTCTCAATTCCCATTGTTAGACACCATTTGATTTGGAGCCAGTTATAACCACACTCTTTCTGTGCCGTCATAATACAAAATTACCATTACAATGATGATCATTCTAAATTCAATAAACATAAGATAATGCTGAATTGTCCTGTCTTTGGTAGAAAAACAACATTTTCTTATGAGCAACATCGATTACACTTTTAGGTGATCTCATTTTCATTTCAATCTTGCTTTCATGGATCATTCTTTTCCCAAGCTAAAAATATACCAAGTATTTCTGGAAATCGATTATTTTGGGAAAACTAAATCATTTAGATAAAATTAATTTGGATTCTATTTAATGTAACGAATTAATCGGTAATTCATAAATAGAGATACTGAGTTGTGGTTTGAACCAAAAAAAGGAAATATTTTTGTTTTTGTATCATTAAAAAATCTAGGCAGCATTAATGTCTGACTTTTTTTTAGTGTAAGACTTTATATAAAACTGACTTTTGTTAGTGTATGATTTTGATGCTGAGGTTGCCACTACAATCTTAATTTAAAAGTTAATAATTTCAGTATTGAAACTAGTATTCCATAACACTGGAATTAAATTTTTTAATTGCATTTTAGATTTGAGGTTTTGTTTATTAGATTGTATTGGCAATTAGGATGGTTAAAATATTCTTTTTCTAATGAATACGCGAATTGAAATCAAAACTATTATTAATAGTAAAAGGGCAACAAAACAATGGTTTTAAAATAGAATTTCATTGAATATAACATTTTTTAAACTTTAAAAATTCTTTTTAAACAAATAAATGAAATTTTACTTATAATATTAATTTTAAAAATAACTTGTCCCTTTTGGCTTTCAGTTGTTCGAACAATTATTTTATCTGTTTAAAAAATTATTTAAAACGTCAAATAATAATTCGCATTGTCAAATAATCTTCAGCCAGAATCTCTAAAATAATGCCAACAATGGTCGTATAAACTTTAAAATGAATTCTAATTGGAAAAATTATAAAACATTAATTTACTAAGTTGGAAAAGTTTGTATGTTTTCATATGTTAGTATTTTATCGATTGAGCTAATGACTATCGGTTTTAATTTTTATTGCAAACTGTTATATCTCTATTTAAAGTATTAAAATGAAATTTAATGAAATAATATTTGAAAAAAATGTATTAACATCAAGAGTTATCCACTACAAGTTTTAAAAAATATATTTGAACTTGAGTAGATGAATAAAAAGTGTTTTATTAACGATTAAAAATGTGAACTATAT
>JAOUZG010019159.1:7800128-7844074 GCA_026289955.1 Argiope argentata | reverse complement strand
AAACAGAAATCAAAGTAAAAATGAAGGGGAACAAAACCGAAACGAAAGGAAAGACGGCCTGAAGCCTTTCTCAAGGGTTATTATCAGGCAAGGATTCCAAAAATAAGGGATTTTTTTTTCTGTCAACAGATTTGACTATAGTCCAAAAAAGAAAATCTGCTGATGACCCGAAAAATTCCCCAATCCAAAGTCTAAGAGAAACATCAAATTTACTAAAATACAGAGTAAAACGACAAAAAAAACTTCATAACACCAAGTAAAAAATCAACAAACAATAAAAAACTAACAAATAATAGAAATAGGAAATCCAAATACGTACGAGTAGTCTTAAAATCATAATAATTGATATTTTAATTATTAATTATAATACAGAAATAGCAAAATTATTTAGCCTTAAAATGAAGTAAAATATTTTTGGAATAATTTCATCGACTCTTCTTTATAAAAAAGCGAATATTTGATTAATTTACAATTAAATGAATATTGAATAAATTTTGAAACTTTGAAAAACTTATCCATATTTTTTCCATTATCATAAATTATAAACGTGGATATTTAGTTAAATCCACCAAATTATTTAAGAGACGTAGAATATAATAACTATATAAATTTATAGATGTAAGGATTTTATTTACATTAGGAATAAAATTCTTGTCTCTAATATGCGATCTGCAAACTCAAGACTAAATATATGTTTCTAATAAAAAACATTTTACCTAAACAAACATTTGAAATGCATTAAGATAATTGGGATAAACTCTTATTCTATCAAAAACAGATTAGAATGCAAGTAGAAATAGTTCTACCAGAATCGGGAAATATTTTCCGCTTTATTATTTTGTTGCTAATGATGTCATTTCTTTACTTCTTGGAGTAAACAGATTAAGAAAATTTGTTTAATCCTTTTCATTAATGCAATGTTCTAATCCTTTAAAAGGGTTTTCCTAAAAATCTTTCTCTAGCCTTCATTCTATTCGTATTTTATTTACGTACTAAAATACCTTTTTTTTCTAATTGAAATATCTCAAAGTATTTGCCAAATAATTATTTAAAATGTAATGAAATAATCTTTTTCTGTGAATAATAGACTAAACAAATACATTAAAGGCAACCTATTAATACTTTTTTAATAAAAGCTTTTTAATCTTTAATTTAGGAACATAATTTTCTGTATTATCATTTCTTTTTCTTATGAATAGCTTTTAATACAGATTAACTAATGTTAAATAATTCTGTCACCATTCAAATATTAAATAACCTATTTTTAGTATACAACTCGAATAATTTTGTATTTTGAATAATAGTTTGTCAATGAGAAGCACACTATAAATTAGAATTCATAAATTTAATTAGAAACATGTTATACATCATTTTAGCCATTATTTTTCATCTGTAAATCCATACGGTTAAGGAGAAAAATTATTATAAATAATTATGAAACATTAGGTATGTATTGACAAAAAAGAAACAATGTTATATTTAATTAATTATATTATTTAGAACATAATATTCCAAATATTTCGCAATGAATTCTCTTTAAAGAAATATTTTTAATAAATACCATGTTTCACCAAATTTTAATTACCCATTTATTTTACTATCACAACTGATATTAACGCAAACTAATAGATATTTGATACCTATCATTGGGTTTCCTAACCGTAGAAAGAAAGATAAAAAATCTAATTCTAAGTATATTATTAAACAGTTTTCAGTTCAAACTAAATGGAACCCAGTAAGAAATTTTCTGTATTTGATTAATTTTATTTTTCTCCAAAAAATAACTAGTTTTATGATGGCAACGGAAATTGCATTTCCAAAGGAAGACCAAATATGCGAGTTTTGAATGCAAAAGAAGATAAGAAGAATTGGATTGTTTATTATTTATTTGAATTCTTTTTATCTGTTTACTTATTCTCGCCACATCGCTTCTGCCAGTAAAGGGGAAATATATGAATAAGTCTTTCTTCTTTTCTTCACTACTATACTTGTGATCAGAATATTCAAGAAAAAGTTCTTTCGAAGTAGAAAAATTTCATAAGACTAATTTTCAGTTCGAAATTCTTCCGCCACTTGATTTGTATGCTAAGTGAAAACGCCTTTAGGGGGTAGAGGTATTTTAGAAAGTTCAATATATTTCTACTGTATTTATGAACTGTTGTTGGTTTTCGTAATTCGTAAAAATTCCTTCTATTTGGAAATAGGTGGATTCATTTATTAATAAATTCAAGAATTCCTATAAAATATTCGATTTAAATAATCTCTGTAAAAATATACAAACAACAAATGGTTTTATTGAGTTTTAAGAGATTTATATATGATAATTTTTTACAAATATTAGAATTTAAAATAATGATAGCACCATTATGTAATCGGGAACCCTTCCGAATTCATAACTACAAAGAAATAAAACATACTTTCCAATAAAAATGAAATAGTGCTGATTTGAATACGCTATTTTATTAAAAAATCGCGAAAGGAAATTCTTTCACTAGATTTGTATGCTAATTGAAAATACCCTTAGGGGATGGGAGTATTTTAGAAAGTTGATGTATTTGTTATTGTAGTCATCAGTTGTTATTGGTTTTCGTTATTCGTAAGATTTCTTTGGAAACATTTGTTGATACATCAAGAAATTTTGCAAAATATCGGATTTCAATATTTTTTATAAAATATGCAAATAACAAGCTTTTTGTATTGACAATAACAACAAGTTGTAATAACAAGCTGTTTTGTATTGAGTTTAAAAAGAGTTCACATGATATGGTTAAAAAATACCAGAATATATTATAACTATAGCTCCACTATGTTAACAGTAACCTTCCTGTATCCATAAAGAGTCAAAGAAATGAAAAATGTTTTGTACTCTTGCGAGAAAATAATAAAATGAAGCAGAACTTAGAAAAATTTACTATTTTATTGTAAAAATTAAAAAGAACTAAGATAAGCTATTTAAATCGTACTGTAGTTATGGTTTACTTTCTGGTAGGCTCAGTATGTAGTTAGTGATTTATACAGAGAGAAATTTTATGTATGTTTAAATTTCAGGATGTAAAATAGAGAGCATATTTCATAACTGCTTATACACCCCCGTACACATATTCACGTATATTTATATAAATTACGCTTTTCTGTTAAGCAGAAAAGTGACTGAAAAACAAATTCAACAAAACTAGTATTTTTAATGAAATGCATTGAAATAATTTCAATCAGTCTTCGATTGTATTTATCCTGCCGAAATTGATGAAGCGATATATTTTGTTATCGATTTTAACTGTAAATTTGTCGTTATGTATTAAAATATATTTTGAGGTGTGTATAGAATGCATTCAGAATTGTCAATTTAGTAAGAACTGAGAAAATAAATAACTTCAATTTAAATCCTTCCAAAATTGTAGATGCTTATTTTCTTTCAACTTAAATCCTCTTTTGTGCAATTTGTGCACCTTACTATTTGTACGTGTATATAAGAACATGTTCCCTAAAAAGGGCAAATAGTTAGATTAATAATATTTTGTTACGGCATTGGTAAAGAAATTACAAAAGGATGAGTAATTTTGGATTAGATTAAATTTAGAGAACAAAAATAGATATTCCATGCGCTTGCCAACTCTAAAATTGAAGAGTTAAAAAAAGCATCTTTTTTTTTTAACTCATGAAAATTCCGAGATGTGAGCTCTTTTAATAAATATAGATTTAAATGAGCAATTTTCATATAGGAAAGTCATTTATCAGAAATATTGTTTCAAATTTTGCAATATGTTACACCTTAATGTCATTATTTTTATGCAATTTATATGTTGATACATTTTTTTTTAATTAATTGATATCAAACAAGAAATTGTGGGTAAAATTTCCTGACCAATGATATTGATTGAGCATGTGGAGCATCGAAGTTAGTTTAGTTAGAACGAAGATATGGGTAAAAAATTGATATATGGCTTTAAATTTGCATTTTTTATATATGATGAATAAAGTTCTACATGTTAAAGGTTTATTTGATACATTCTTAGGCAAAAAAGGTGGTTCGTATTTATATTTAATATGGACTTACACATAACGTATCTTGAAATAAATGGTGTTCTTACATCTTTGGTAGCCCAAATTCTGTATGGCAATGGAATCCATGTAGCATTGATTTACACACACTGCTGAAATTTCCTGACCTGATTTATTTAATTTCTTGACATTTCTTTCAATAAATTGTAAGGCATAGAAATAAACTACTTTAATTCCAGCAAAAGTGTTATGTGCATGCACTATAGCTATTCATAGTTAAAGAATAATAGAGGCTGCACCATTTGAAGCCTGGTTGTTAATTCATCAAGACTAGGTGTTAAGTGTATTCTTATTTGAGAACATGGCACTCTTTTGTTAGGGTGTATTGAGTAATTGATGGTAAGGAACAATTTCAGTTCAAAATAGCGTGTCCAATGACTATATTTATCAGGATTTAATCACATATTTTTACCTGATTTTTTTTACTGCATTATTATTATGCATGCGTCTTTGAAAGCATATGCGTATTTAAAACTTTGACATGCTTTCACTACTATTATTTCATTATTACGTATACTTATTTGAGAGCAGATGTATTTTTAAAAAGTTGACGTAGAGTTATGCAATCATAGTCGTTATTTCATCTCAAAATCGATCGAGCTCCAAAACCTTGTTTGCCAGTTAGAAAAATTAAAAATGAAAGTTTAAAAAAATTATATTATATATATATTACAGATAGACAGAGAAAGAGATTCATATAGAAGTTTCGTGATTGTTTCAAGCCTGTTTAAACTCGGTAATGACTTAATTAAGATAAATTGACTTAAAAAATGATAATGTTCTCGCATAACTTAAAATTTTTTTATCATCGATTTCCCTTTTTTTAGTCCTATGTTCTTTATTTGCTTTGAAATTGTTATGTTATTTAAATACATTGATTGTTTCGATTCCTCTGCAAATCGGTAGATGTTACCGTAACTTGTCCTGAAAAATTCTTTCAATATTTCTTCGCAACCTGAAAATGATTTCTGACTGTGGATAATATTCTGACGCTGTGCCTGATTTTCATAATAGTTAAAATAGTTAATCAGAAATTGAAAGGATCATGAGTTTTCAAACTAACGTTAACTGACAGCTCTGTCTGGAGATTCATCTTTTAGAATTATGATCATGTTTAATATGCATGAAAAAATGGTACCGCATGTATGTATCCAATAATTTATGACAGTTTTGCCCATGGATTTCGAATAAACCTGTCTTTAATTAGAATTCAAAAAAGTTATTTTTAGATTTGCAGAATATATTACTCTTCACTTACATTAAGATTATTAAAACAATAGTTTTATATATATTACATATAATTTTACAAAAGCAAATAAATATTGATATTTCTTATCTAGGAAGAGATAATAATAGCACTTGCATGTTCATTTTCTAAAGCATATTACCTACAAAACCATTTCCTCTTCATAAATTTTTTCTTTTAAAGAGGAAATAATTGGATTTATTTCAATCTCCGTTTTATTTTCGTTAATAAGTAAGATGCAATGAGAGAAAACTTCCTCCTCGAATATTTTTTCCTGAACATCATAAAGATTAGATCAGATAGAAGGAGAAAAGGTGAGAGAAAAAAGTTTTTGGAGACATATATCCAAAGAAGTGTCACATGCCTGTATCGAAGATTCGATAAACATAATTATCGATCCTGTGATCCATTACAATAAAGATACAACGAGTGGAAAACTTCCTCCTGAAATATTTCTTTCACGAACTTCATAAATATTGAAGCTTCTAAGAGGAGACAAGGCGAAAGAAAAAAGTATTTGGAGGCAGATTTAAGAAATGTCACATGCCTGTATTGAAGAAGATTCGATAAACATAGTTATCGATCTTGTGATTCATCCTCTTATCTCCAATTGGAAGATAGCGATAGTTATGAAAATATTCTCCCTTATCTTTCTTCTACAGTCAAGTTTAGATACATATATATAAATATATGATATTTTTTAATCAAAGCTGTTCAAGACGATTGAGTCAAGCGTTTCAATGCTGTAAGGAATTATACATATAATAATTCCACTAGATAAATCTACAAGTATAAAGAAATGTGGATAAAATATACAAAATTAGCCTTACAAGTAAATAATATATTAAGCTAATTGATTTTGAAAAGTAAAAAAGGCTCAAATATGTGAACTTAGTTAATGGTTATTTTAGTTTATTAATGACCCTTTTATAAGCTAAACAAGAGTTCTTTTGATATGGACTTCGTAATTTTGTGTCTCTTTAAAAATTACACCAGCGTTGACACTATTTTCTCCAAACTTCTGCACCACACGATAGCTAAAAAATTTAAATGATGACTTCAGATTTAATATGCAGAGAATTTTGCATAGACTTTGGCTATTAAATAGAATGGTGTTTTAATTCTCCCAGCCTGTTGCCCTCAAAAAGATTTTATTACAAGGTCAGACCATGTTTATTTAAGGATATAGCTAATTATAACTTTGATTTAATTGTAATATCACTTTCAATGAAATACGTCGGTCAAGCTATTCAGTAAAATTCTTCTTTATTTCATATTATAAATTAATATAAAATTAGTGTTGAGTGAAAGCATTCTTTGTACAAGAGATAAAAATTAACAAGTAATTATTACCCAAAAAATCTGAATGGTTGAATATTAAAATCTAATAATAAGTTATCACATCATAATCAAAATGTAACTGAACTTTTATCATCTGAAATTACTTTTATCTAGTAAATTTCAGTTTGAAATCGTCATAGATACTTTGGAATAATTTTTGAAAAATAACTGGACAATAAAAAGATATCAAACAGTATTTTTTCTTTAAATATCTAAAACAAAAATAATACTATTTTCTAATATTTAACTATTTATGTTAATTTACCAAATTGCGATTTTTAGAAATTTTTTTAAACAATTGGTAGAATATAAGTGTAATAATGACAACATTATATTGTGCTGATTGGTTTCAATAAACTATTTCCAAAATAATACTTTTTGAAAATAATAATAATAATAATTCCCTATAATATTATTGTACATTTACATTTGATTTTTTTACTTAAGTAATTTTTTACAGATCTGAAAATATTCAATTCAATTAATTAAAAATATTTCCGTTTTTGTTTACTAAACTTTCGATTTGTTACATAATAGGGTTTGGGGGCTGGCATATTATATAGCTTTGTGTGAATTCACAAATTTTTACTTGTTTAAATGTCGCTGTTTCGTTTATTATTCTTTGGAGTTACAATTTTTCAGAACGTTTTAAAACTTATTATATTTATAAAATAACTTTAAGTTTCATATTTTTAAAGAAACCCCTTTTAAATTTTTCTCTACAAATCTGAAACAGTCGACATTATAAAAGTCAGGATCAAATGCAATATCTTTTTTGAAATAATACAAACATTCACTGCTTATTCAATACGAATTCAATATAAAAAAAAGTCAACACTAAGGAAGACTATTCGATAAAATCAGCAAACGATTTTATTTATCATCTCCAAAATTCTTGACATGTTTCCTTCATTTTTCGATCATGCAAATAGATTCGATTCGAAATAAAACGAAAGAGAATTCTAGATTCAATTGAAAATTCGAAATAAACTACATTCCTTTAATATCAGAACATTCTATTGCATAACGATCCACACCTTCAAGTAATCACAGAGCACTAAATTATGTATGTTATTTCTCCTCGGATTTGGAATTCCATCCTTATCAATGCTTCTGCAAAAAGGTATTTTGGAGGTCATGTTATATTCATGAGGAAAGTTAGCTGCATTTCCTTTTACATTGAAGAGAGCAACAAAATCATGACTATTACGTTATGAAATGGAAACAAAATGTATTCATGACTTATGAGGTAAAACATTCTATTTAGATAAATAGAAATGATTCTGATTTTTTGGTTAAAACTCATTATTAACACACATTTTTCTTTTATAAAAATGTACTTTTCTGTTTAATTTTTTTTTTGCAAAATTAATTTCGTTAGGTGTGTTGTAGTCCATTATATGTAAACGATATAATTAACAATTTCCTAATCAGAGTCTTCATTTTTCATGTACAATGGCTCAATGAATTGAGAAAACAGTAATGGAGAGTGAAATGTTTTATCATGTCTGAACAGGAGGTTTTTGGCGTCAGCAAAAATTCGTGGGCGAAAAATAAAATCCGTAGGTGAAAAATTGAAATTTTATTACCTGCCTTAGTATCTCAAAAAATCAGCTTTAAATGACACGTTACCATTGCATTTACAAAAGCTCTGATTAAAAGAAATAAGTTAATGACTACAGCAAGTAAAACCTAGAAAAATATTATTTTGAGCACTATCATTTGATTATAAGAAATGAAATAAATAGGAAATGTGATTTTTTTTTCAACAATCAATGCGAGAAAAAGTTTTTTGGATCGTTTGCCATACTAAAGTGACTCATTCAATGAAACGATTGAAATGAATAAAAATTTAACTTTGCACGAGCAGGTGGTGCTTGGACGTTCAAGAAATGATGTTCTAATATGATACATTGAAATATGCATAACAGAATTCTTTTTAATCTTTCATTATTTTTGTTCTTTGGTTCGGATTCCAATTGACTTAATCCTGAAATGTATTCATTGATGGATCAATTCATTTATACATTAAAAGTCATGCAGGCATTACCTGATACGATATGAAAGTCGATATACGCAAATAATATTAAAGTTGTTATACGCGAACAGCATCTGAATGACAGAAATATATTTTTTCTTGTTCTCCATACAGAAATATTCGTGGTTAAAAAAAGCTACTGAAAGACCTAAAATTTCAAGACAAATTTATTGCATTTCAAACTATCTGGCGAAGTTATATAACTAAATACAAGATAAATATGAAAATGTTTGATTAAGACGTATATTTAAACATTGAAATTATATATATATATATATATATATATAATCTTCAAATCACTGCTATTTTTGGTGATATATTAATTTGAAAAATATTTTATTATTATTTCGAAGTTATTAGAAGTTATATCGTTAAATATAGGTAAATCGAGTCATTTAAAACTTACTTTAATTATTACTTTTCATGACGCATCAACCTTCAGTGATTCTCGTCTAGTTAGCATTGAATTTTAGGTTAATAGACTTCGCTTGACTGAATTTAGTCTAATCAGTCCATTTCAGGTCTATTGAATTCGTCTGGTAATGAAAATAAAACAAATTGTGCAATTCAAGTTCGGGATTTTCTCTGTGGAGATAGACTTGACTGGTTTCCGTCTATCGTAATATTGAAAGAAATATAGGTAAGAAAACAATACTCATACATTTGAAATAAAAAAAAAGCTATATGAAACATATTACTTTTAAATAATTAAGATAAAATAACTTCTTGTCCAAACTGAAAAAGATACCGAAATATTCAAAATTAATGATTTTTAATAAAGAAACAGTATAATGAAGTTTGTTTTAACCAAAAAAGTATTTTTAAATCATTCCAAACAATTATTCCAAGAATAATGTTAAATCGCGATAACGAAATATTCCTGAACAGTACTTTTGCTTTTTACAGAAGCTAAATGATATAAATACTTTAAAAATTAAAACTGAAAATTTCGACAGACATAACACGGATCTAATTATGTCAGAGCATATTGTTTTAGGTAGGAGGTTTTGTGGCGTCAACAAAAACCCGTAGGCGAAAAATAAAAATATCTGCAAGCGAAAAATTGAAATTTTATTATCTGCACGAGCAATATAAAAAAATCAGCTTTTAATAATGTGTTGCCATTTCCTTTACAAAAGCTCTGATTTTAAAAAAATAAGTTAAGACTACAAGGAAATAAAACCTAGAAAAATGTCATATTGAGTGCGTGATTATATGAAATGAAATAATATTATATATTTTTTTAAACAATCAATTGGATACAAAGTTTTTTGGATCGTTTGCAATACTAAAGTTACCAATTCAAATGAAACAATTAAAATTAATAAAAACATAATTTAACTCGCACGAGCACGTGGTGCTTGGCCGTTCAAGAAATGATGTTCTTACATGATACATTGAAATATGCTTAGCAGAATGCATATTAATCTTTATTTTTTATTGAACCCTTACGCCATTCTCACTGCTCTACAAGTGGCTATTCTTTCTCTATAAATATGCATTGAAAAGCGAAACTATTATTTCTAAAGCGAAGAGGTTTTATATTTAACCAATTATACTTAAATTCCAGTCTAATGAAACACTAATTTTAAGAATACAGATAAAAATGCTTTTAGTTTTTACGTCTTTCTTATTCATGTATAAACTTCTTTGAGTGTTTAGTTTAAAATTTACTTGCATATAATTGTAATGATTTTCTAAAGATTATGCTTTTTATTCTTTAAATATTCTACATTTTTCATTAAAGTCAAAAATTTGCTGAAGATAAAATTTTAACTTTAAAAATAAAAATATCAGCTGAAGGCAGATTAAATATTCTTTGACTTAAATATTTAAAAAATATTTTTATTATTTGTTGCTGGGAATATTAACTACAAAAAAAAAACCTTTTTACTTCATGCTGAGAAATCAAAATTAATATACTTTAAACATATTTTAATGGTCGAAGACGACTTTTATCTAAAACTATTTATTGCTGAATATTTCTGACAGACAATTTTAACTTTTAATTAAGGTTATGCTTTTTTATAGGTTTGCTTTAGGAGAATATTTCAGATAGTTTAAAATAATATTGTAGAGACCCTTTATTCGGTTACTGGAGTGTCAATATTTACTATAATTTAGTTCATTTTAATTCAGTAGAAGTGAGGAATATTTATCCAGATAATTCATGTGATTGGTATTGATTAATCTCTTAATATAGTTTAAATATAAGTGATCAAATGGAAAGATAACTTCGAGTTTATTGGGACTTGTTATTTGTGCAAATTTGGTGACCTTTTAAATTGATATATGTTGCCAATGGTATCTGTTTGACGATATTTTCAACTTCTGTTTTAAAACACTCATATACAACAATCGAACTTTACATTTCAGAAAGTTATTATTGATCTGGAATCGAAACTAAACTATTTTTTGGTTTTGTTTCTTTTTATAATTATTTAGAAATTTTATAAAAAACTCTCTCCAATATAAAAGAAAATATTCAAGCCTCGAAAGACAAGAAATAGCCACAAGAGAAACTTAATATTTTTCTGGAACTGAGAGGTCATCAATGGCTTGGCTCCGAAGCCATTGATTATCAATGTCGGCTCCGAAGAAAATGTGAACATTATAAGATGAATTTAATTAAAGAATTTCAATACATAATAAAATGTACAATTGTTATAAGAAAGTATTTCAATCATTTCTTCTTAAATAGATCTCCAGCAATTATAAAACTGTGATAACTGACGGAACAAAGTTTTGTAAGATGCAATATGAGTGTTACGAATGTCAATGAGAATATTATTACACATTTATGAAAAACAATTTATAAATAGTAAAATATGATTAATATGATATCCTAATTGAAAGCACTAACAGGCTACATGCAATCTTCAAAGCATATAAAAACATACTACTTTACAAATTCAATTCAAAGTGAACTAAATTCAAGATGAAGTAAAGACCAATTAAAGAAAAAAACTTTGGAGAAACTTAATTAACTTCAACCCTAATTATAGCAGAAAATTTCACCTTCTTTAGAAAGGTAGAAACTTTAGTCGCGAAGTTTAGTTACAGTTTAGTTTCATTAAAATCCCATTCTAAAGCAAAACTACGGCCATTTTGGAACTGACCACTTAATTTTAAGCCCCCGTCAGATGACGAGGGTTACACCTAATCTGACCTTCTCCTCTCTACACTACGCCCCACTAGCGAGGCAACGTTTGACCCTGACAGATTTAAAGCGCAACATACCCCGTATAAGGTGGTTCTTCGTTAGAATAGGGTCCGGAAACTGAAACCCTTATGCTCACGGGACGAGACCTTAACACCAGGCCATCTCAGCCCTTTTAGTAGACAATGAATCCTTCTAGTCAGTAAGGCACAATCAATGTGCAAATCATTTTGTTTACACCAGTTAAAGCATTTGGAATTAATTGCATAAGATTCAGGCAAATAAAAAAGCATTAAGATTTTAAAAATTTGGAATACAAATAAGGACTACAATGATGACGATTTTTTTTATTTTAGGATTTTATAAGGATAAAATTAAATTTCCTTATGCATATTCATTCAACAAATTATAGTTCCTTTAGAAAATTTAGTATACATGTTTTGAAAAGTTGCTATCAAAATAAAAAGATAAACGTAAGAGTTTAATACAAATAATATAATATTAATTTCCCAGATATTCACCTCTGATAATATAATTATTTCTGTAAATTATAATTAACCTAAATATTTATATAAAGGTGCCAAAAATTAATTAAAATAAGTTAATATTTTACGTCAAAATTGGGGACCAGAATGAAGATTTTTTTAAAAAAATTATCCTTAATTATATTGTTAAAGAATCAAGGAAAAGCAGAAAAAATAGTAATAGCAAATAGTAATAAATTTAAATAATTCGAAGCAATTATTAACTAACATCGCATAACTTACAAAAATTATCAGTTATATATTTAAAAAAATCCAAAAATAAGTCGCCTGAAAATGTAAAGAAAGAATGAATATTCTTTAAAACACAAATGATTATTAAATATCATTAAAAACATTTTAGTATTAAAATTCCAGCTACAGCTCTGAAGGTAATAGTTACATTAATAGTTAATAACGATTATCCACAGTCAATAAGAGTTATCTTTATATGATAAAATACAGAATCACTGGGGTTCCATCTATATTATATTTGCATAGCTATTAAATCTTTCTCTCTATTTAGTTAAAAAAATATTTTTCTGAAAACATGCATGTATGAATAAATTTCGCTAAAAAGTTCCTGGTTGGAAACTGTTTTAACAGCCCTTTGAGATAAACAGACTGGATATAATTTTTTTACAAAATTCAAGATTAAAAAACAACTGTTGAGAAAAATAGTTAACTTTTGAATAAAATTCTCCTGTTAATTAGCATTCAACTTGCTATTTTAAAAAAATAAAGACTTTTTTCCAGAAGTAATTTTTCTGTGTCATACGTAATTTGTTACCTAATTGATGTAAGCGAGGTTCCAAACCGTATAATAATAGTTTATTTTCTCTTTTTTTATTTATTTTCGGTTTTAAAGCCTATTTAAACTTATTTACTTTTATTATAGATTAGGGTAAGTTGCTTTATAAAAAATATCCAGCAGGCTTTTTCATTCCAAATCAAATAAAGGAAAATGTATAAATTGTTAAAAATACATGCATTTAAATTTTATAAATCTGAAAAAAAGCAGTTTAATGATTAAATGAAAAAATAATTGTATGTTAAACGCAGCTGACAGGCGGACAATTTTTTTTTCTGTTTCAAGATTTATAAAAAAAATATTCTAAAATTACCAGCTGTATTTCAACTTATTTATTTCATATTTAAATTGCTGTAATATATTTTAAGTTAAAAGTATTATAAGAAATGTTTTTTTTTAATGTGGTACCTTTGAATTTATTTCAAACTATTTCTGAATTGAAAAAGTGTGAAACGGGTAAATAATAATCAACAAATAGTTATTGAAAAACGTTGCTTTGTGAGTATCCAACTTTTGATCTATGAAGATAATGTTTGTTTCTTATTTAAAATAATTACTTTCTTAAATTAAAGAAAAAGAAATTAAAATAAATGATGCAAAGTAACATTAGTGAAACATTCAAAATTTTCAATGTGAACCGTCATAAGATTTTAAAAATAGCTGTAACAATTCATAACGTTACTAAAATTTTATCTTTGGATTATATTAATAATACGATTCAATTTCCGTAAAAACCTGCAAAAGGAAACATACAAATTTTGGACCAAAAGTAGAAGCATTCGTTTATATGAGATGCAACCCAAAATTTCTAGTGTTTTTATTACATAAATAATAGTTCTGGTTGGAAAAAAATATCAAAATATTCTGGTGAATTACTAGTTCTTATATATTCATATTGAAATAAAAAAATTATAAAAAGGATCACTTGTGTGTATTTCACGTTTTTATTTCAAAATGAGGTGAGCAAAATTGTTCTGTTTCTTCCATATATATTTATAATTCTCTCAATTCTCAAATTTTGCAAGCTTTACTCATTGCTGTATCTACATCCAAACTTCCTTCCTACTCAAATCAAATAACAAATACCTTGGAAACTCATTAAATCTAGATATACGGACCGAGCCGATTTCTCATTAAAAATTTGAACACTATATAACTTGAATATTACTTTTTAAAAACATACGTTGGTTTTTAGTTAACAGACCCTTTCATTTCGCATTATCAATTGTGGTGGTATACCTATTTTCATGGTTGTGAGCCAATTTTCCTCATAGAATGCTTTAACAATTAATCGCATAACATGAAATTTATTGGTCCTATCAGGCCTGGGCAACAGTGAAGTCGCACGTGATTTGTTTCTCTTCTCAATTGGCATTCCTCACACACACAATTTCAATGACAGAAATTCATGCTGCTGATGAACGGAAGAATTGCCGAGTTCAACAATCATGCGAAAAAACAAAAACAGATGCATTAACCATTGTGCTAAACGTAATAGAAATATTTGCAGAAAATGTGTTTCAAAAACAGAGTTTATATGTAAAATATGTTTTCCGTGAATTTTTTGATAATAAGCATTTTATTTTAATTGATTTGGAACTATTTTCTTTGGAAAAAACTTAAATTTTCTTGTAAGAGTAAATTGGCTCACTTCAGGAAAAATAGGAACATAATCAACATCCGTAAATCTAGTGTTAAGTTGTATTTACTTCTAAACATTTCATGCAACTTTTGATCAACAATCTATTCAATACCACGAAAAAAGCCTTAAATCGCTTAAGTACGAATATTCCAAAAATATTCAATAAATAATTAACTTTAGTTTCGATTTAGCTTAAAAATCACGATTCGCCAGTTGAGCTTTTTAATATAAATTAGAAATTTTTTCTAACTTTATTTTTATTATGGGAAATATAATTATTTAAATAACTCTTGAGGGTTCTAAATTTAAAATTCTGACCTAATAATTCATATTTTTCGGTTAAATTGATATTATGTTTTTTTTTTAATTTTATTTTAAAAAGGATTAATTTTGAAGATACCAAGAGTAAAAGCAAATATTTTAAACATGAATTTTTGAAACTTTTCATCGTTATCATAAATGTGTCTTAAGGATAAACGGATTTAAAGTCTTATTTGCAATTTGAATATCGTACAATTTTTAAGTAGGTAATATAAGGAAAATAAGAAGAATGGATGATATGGTATTGTATTTAAATACCATTATCAAAATGTACGTTAATTTATAAAAAGGAATGGAACAACAAAAAAAACTTCTTTTGTGCAAAATTTGCATTTATTTGTACTCGCAATAAAAATACTTTATTTAAATATTTTCGAAACATTATTAACATTTGACTTATTTCTTTATTTGCATAACAAAAGAAAAATGCATTGTTAAGATATGTATAACATACTTTTAATATAAAATGAAAATTCATAGAATGTAAATAACACAAAAATGCATTATAAAGCATCAGATTTTTTTAGATTGTTCTATTTTATTCGGAAAAAAACTTTTTAATGAAGACAATAAAATAATTATTCAATCCATTTTGACCATTATTGGATTCAGATTCAGATTCTATTTTGACCATTATTGGATTCAGATTCATTAAAATATTCTGGGTTTTAAATATGAATTGTAGATCAGAAACATGTGGACCAGTTTATTTCAATCTGTTATGAAAATGTGCTTTCTTAAATATGTCATTGTAAAATTTTGCATAAAATCTATAAATATTAGAAAGAATAAAGTATTAAAAAGCGCATGAACTCTATTAATCTTAAATAAGAATCCTTTAGAAAAAAATAGCATAATTAAATCTATTCTGGGAGCTTATGCATTGGTAGAAAGATAGTTCCATTTATTATACAAAGTCTCTACTGAGGAGAAATTGCCGATATCTCTGACATTACAGGAATCAATATAGCCATTAATTCAAAATCGAAAAAAGAATTGAATATTTGGGCAATTTATATGGTAATTTATAAAATACTAATATTTACTTTCAAGTATCTTTGATGCTATAAAAATAAATTTTTCCACGATCGATACATAATTAATTAATATATATAAAGGTAAATTTAATTATAAATAAAATTCTATAATATAAAGAGTGGTAAAAATAGTTTAAGGAATTCAATAATGATATTCCTTATAAATTCATAATTAAGGTTTTCATCAATGTCATAGCAATTAAAATGATATAGCTTGAAAGGGAAACAACTTGATAGACTGGACCATCATTCGTTTTTTAAAAAATAACTTCCTGAATTATGATTGTTATTCGTTTCAAGGTTAGAAGAATTTTCCGCCCAATTCCAATTTTTATGATAACAAGTAATATAAAACACAATTTTTTTAAAAACAATTCCTACTTAGGTTAACAAAGAAAAATTTTATTTTATTTACTCTTTATTAAATAATTACAATTAATATAAATATGTATAGAACTATGACAGTCACAATATTAAGCAGCAAAATAAATTGTGAACTTCCTCGCAATTTTCTATTCTCCTTTCTACACATAGTGTTCGAACCAAGGGAACCAACTCACAACCCAAGGGATGGGAATCCATCACCATACCAACCAGAATATCCCGGTCTAACTATTAAAATTACTATAAATAAATGATCAAAAAATTATACTAGCATTGAATTTTCAATGCTAATTGAGGATTTAAAGTCAATTGTGCCAATGCAAAACACGTGATTTTTGTACATAAGATGAGAGTACGCAATACAGATTAGAAATATCTAATTCCCTATATTCGGTATTAATTTAATTTCAAAGTACTTCAAAATAAATCTGGAAATCGATTAATTGATTAACAATGTTCGATTGTAAATGCATCAAACATTATGAAAATAAACAAGCGTTTAAAATAACCTGCCCGAAACATATTAAGCCTAACCTCATCCTCGTTGGGGGAAACACAAACTGTTACTTATTTGGTGGCGGAGAAATGAAGATTTTTGCCTAAACGTTATTATTAAAAAATTAATGAAATAATATTTGAAAAAAAATGTATTAACGTTAAATGACATTCACTACAAGTTTTAAAAAAAAAATATTTGAACTTAATTGGATGAATAAACAGTATTTTATTAACAACTGAAAATTTGAACAAGATTGCATACACATATTATATATGTAGGGAGATTGTGAGCGAATAGTAGGAATTGAAAAAAAAATAGAATTAGAATAGAAGAATAGAATTAATAATTAGGATTAGCCGATTTGTAACAAAAAGTATCAACAGCTGAAAAAAGGTTATAGTAATCCCTTTTTCCTAAATACTTAATCACATAGTAATATTCAAATATATTGGAAGGTATCAAACTGATTTTCCGAAAAGTTCTTTATATTTGAAAAAATTAAAATATTAATTCGGTTAAGATCATCGCTGAAATTTACCTGCAAATAATATACAATGTATTTGATAATATAAAGCTTCGATGGAAAGTACGTGTATCTTAAAACAATTTTAAAAATGCATTATATTTAATAACACTATCATTAAAAATGTGCAATCTTAATTATGTTGGAGTTATATTTTATATAATTACGCATATTATAAAAAGTAAAATAAATATTTTAAATCTTAAAAAAATGAAATGAAATATTTAATCTTAAATTTCATGTTATGCCGGAACAGTGTTATTTAAGTTGTTATTTATCTGAATTTAAGTCATTTACAGTTTAAACCTATCATGAGATTGTTCAATCAGTCTCTGTTCCTCTATAATATTATATATTTTTCATTTTCCATTTTTCTAACTGGCAACTTAGTTTTGGAGCTTGACCAATTTTGATAAGAATTAACAGCTATGGTGTTATCGTCCGTCGTTAGCCTTTTAAACACATTTCTTTTAAACATTTTCTTTGACAGCCGCATCTGCTGTCAAAGAAGCATTCGTAATAAAGCAATACGCTTAAAAGCGGGTCATCCTTTTAAAAACGCATCTGCTTTCAAAGAAGCTTTAAAATAATAATGCAATGCTGGTAAAAGTACATAAAAAATTTTTTACATGTAAATTTGGCCGATATTAAAGCCTGCTAACTGAAATATAATCATGTTATCACATGATAGTAATAGAATTAATATAACTTACGGAAACAAAAAGAATTGAAACGAAACACCATTTTGAAGAGAATATTCATATTTTCCCTTTAATATTCAGATATATTGACAATACATTTTATCGTTGAGTAACACTAATGCGCTTAAATAGATATTTCCAGACTTGGTAATCAAATTCGATGATTCACAATAGAGAAAATTTTAATTTTGATTTCAATCTAATCACTTAATAATAATCCAATAACTGAATTAAAAGGTATAGAATCATAAATCACAGATTCGTTGCCCCCAAAAATTATTACTTGCAAAAGGATAATTATTCATTTCAAAAAAATAAGTGGTATAAGTTATTGAGTAACTATTATAATAAGTGATATAAGTAAATGATTAATGATATAAGTTAATTAGTATTATTTGAGCATGTGGTTTTTTTAAACTTTCAAGAGCTTTTAAATTGGAATGACCATTGGGGTCATTGAATTACATTTTTGTAGATTCAGATTTAAAATCAATAAATCTGTTTATCAGGAAATAATTAAGACTATTGCTTACAAAATATTCGACTAAAATTTTAGCTATATATCTGACGAATCAACTACTTATCAAATACGTCAAGATATAATAAAACCAAAGAAATATTTTTGTTATTTACACACATTGCGTTTATGAACCTATATTAGCAGATGCTTGGCAGAAAAACGCTTAAAAATTTAATTAATTCATTTCACTATTGAAGGAATTTTAGGCCCAAGAAGCGATGGCGAACAGGCGTCCGTTTACAACGAGATACAAGTGCAAAAAATAATAAAACATTCCCCTTCTGTAGTTTTGACTAAAATGGTGTGACAGAATTCGTTGATGCGTGCACATTCAGGATAACGAAAGTTAAATATCCTTAAAAGAATGTTGTAAATATTAAAAATACCTTTTACCCCTTCACATGAATCGCGAGAACCTGCTTAATTCAGAAAATTTACAAAGCAAGTGCAGAATTAAATAAAAAAGTAGGCATTTACTCAGGAAATGAGAACCTTTTAAAATTGCGAATAAGGCTAAATTAAGATAAAAATTGTAACTGAGGATTTTAATTATATCAAGTGATATCATTACACACACAGTTTATATTACAAATATACCATTTTTTGTTAACATTCGACTAATAACATTTCACGCAATCCCTTCCTGTCAACATTTGACTAATAACTTTTCTTGTCAACATTTGTCTAATAACTTGTCAACATTTGACTTAATCCATTTCTTTAACTTAGAATGCCAAATGTTGACAACAATTATAATAATAATTCTTGTCAACATTTGACTAATAACATTGACTAGAATAATCGAGATGGCTAAATTATATGCTTACCTTACTATACGTATGTAGCGTGTTTCTATACGACGTACTATATGTATGCCATAAATTCCCATCTATTGCCAGAATACCAGTGACTCTTAATATTAGCCGTTAAATTCAAATCAGAATTAATCAAATGGGATTGTACCATGTAATTCAAAACTTTCGCTCTCAGAATATCCAACAACTTCCAGATGAGAGAAATCACACTTTCGTTCGAATACGAGATGCAATTACCACCTCTTAGAGCTGCAATTGAAAACTATGATGGGAAATAGAGTGCCGAGTGGATGGTCAAGTTTATATCTCCCATTTATATTGAAAAAACAAGAATTAATACACTGCATTCAAAGATAATGGATACTGCTTGAAAATGATACTATTAGTTAAAGGTAAATTTTATAAACTATAAAATTAATTTCGAAGATAATTTTGGAAAGAAATTTCTTTCGTCAAAAAATTATTTCGTCATTAAGAATTTACCAATTAGGGATATTGCCCTACGAGGCATTTAATTATTTTCTTTTGAGAAATGGCTGAGAATTTCAAATTAGTAAAAAAAAATATTTATTTTTAATAACCCTAAGTTGTTTAGAAATAATGAAATTATTTGAGTTGATTAATTAAAAAAATGTTTTAAAATGTACGACAGTTGAATTATCATAATAGTTATTTGATTTGGAAAAATGAAAATTGAATCCTTAGATTGTTGCTAACATAGTTGTAATGATTTCTAAAGTATGAATATTGATGTAAATTATTACACTTAAATAGCAGAAATTTTCCTGAAATCTTCAATGAAAGTCATTTAGCGTAATTACCTCAAAACGTTCTCATAGATTTTATAATAAAGGTTTTATCCAAGAGAACACAATAATTACGAAAATATAACCTTTGGCGTGATGATAGCATAGTTATTGAATTTATAACGCCATTATTGGTGAATGTTTTGGGAATTAATTCATGGCTTGCATTGATAGTAAATTAAATCAAATTTATGTCTAAGACACTTTTATTGACAGATTGAAATAATATTTTGGTACAAAACTAACTTCTAGTCTCTAAATCCCTTAACAAAATGTTATATAGTTAAGGCACTGCGTTTTTGAGTTATCACGTTTATATTTCCCAAAAATATAGACCAATAGACGATCAGTCCAATGTTTGAATTGCGTAAAAATTTGAAACTTTTCTAGATTGTAAATATTAATTCTGGTTATAAAATTTTATCTACGTGAATCTTTTCGTATTACAACCAAATTAGTAAAAACTTTAAGTCAATAACGGCAAAAAATTAAAAAGGAACTATGAATTTGACTTGACAATTTTCTCAAGGATCACCCTTCAGGCAGGGATTCAAACAAGGGAATTTTTCTGTGAGGGGTCTAAATTTTACCCAACAATGGGGACTACTCGTAACCCGAAATTACCCTGAAATTGACCCCTCTCAGTAAATATCTCTTGTTTGAACATTTGCCAGAAGGTAACCCTTGTGATTACCTTCAGGCGGGACTCATTATTTCCATTTTTTTTCCTTATAATGTTTTGATGTTTTTACTAATTTTATTAACATTCATCTCTGTTTTAGTAGAAGCAACATTAGTGTAATCTAAAAACAATTGCATTTTTTAAATTGGATTCAAAATATTTTATAATTTGTTAATTTCTTTAAAAAATAATTTTTAACTTGAAATTTTTGATTTTTTTACGTATTGCAATTATTTTGTTAAAGAATAATGGAACAGAGGGACTTTCAGCAAATTTGCTAAAACTTGATAGATATCTATAAGTTTAGCATAAAAAATTTACCAATTTTCATTTATTTGTATCATAACGTATACGTTTGATACAAATACGTTTTTATTTATATTTTAGTACGTTTAATATAATCAATTCAATTTACCTTTATATATATTTTATATTTTTTAAAAATAATATAAAAAATATGTAATAGAAGGAATGCTCATTATACACACATTAAATATGTTTATGAAAAAATTTATCATATCAACTAGTTAGCAAATTGATATGTTTTCAATAGGTAAAGAATTTAATATTTTCATTAAATGAAATGCAAGTAACTTTCTTCATTTCGATATATTTATTTTCTTTTTCTTTTGAAATATAAAATATATAACTCAATTTCCATCAGTATAGTATATAAGTACATATTTCATGACATATAGTTAAAAGGATTACATTCTTATATGTTTTAATAAATTAGATTCAAAATCCTCCTTTATAATTCTACTGTTTTAATTACTTTATCTTAATCATAATGCTCTTATTCCACTTGCATAAGAGCATAGTAATAATTTATGTGAATGGAGCACATATGATTAATTTCATGCAATATTAATGAAAATAAGTACTTGTATTTGGTAACTTAGAGTCATATCAAATAATATTCATTTTAAATTTCTAATTTATTGGGATATAAAAATTTTTAATTTCATGATCTTTAAATAATTTTCTTCGTTCTTCAATTGCAAAAATAGTTGATGTTCAATTATTAATGTTTATTAATTGAATATATTAATGTATTTTTCAATCATTTAAGATGGATAAGATATCCAAGATATTGAAGAATACCAAATGATCATTTTACGTCATTTCTGCTCAATTTTAAAAGAGATTTAAATGATTTTAAAAACTTAATTAAATTTTTTAATAATCTTATTATATTACATTCTTAGTCGACATTACTTGATTCAATGCTCAAACCTGACGGCTAATTTAATAGATGAGATTAAACTTGATTGCAACGATCCATTAAAATACCCAGTTTTTAAAAAGTCAACCGAGTTTTGTTTATTTTTACAAATTTTTTTATTCAATTTTAAAACATTATTATTTACTTAAAAAAATTATCTAACAAATATGACGGAATAATCAGATGAATATTTTGCTTTCTAGAAGGTGATATTTTATACTTGAGTTGTCATCTGTTAATACATTTTAAATGCTTTTATTGATACATTTTTGTATTTTCCTAGATTCTTACAGAAATATAAATTAGTGTTTTGCCCAATTAAATTTATTAATTGATTCTAAAAATATCACATTATACCCTAACAATGAAAAAAGAACTTGTTTTTTGAATTATTCCATGTTAATCGCTAGTAACCTCATTCTAGGTAAAATAAGTTTTTGTATTTTCATTTATCAGAAGAACAGAAAATTCTGTAATCTTTCAAACAGTTGAAGAAAAAAATGTATGTATGCTTAATAAGCATATTAAAATATAAATTATTAAAATTTATATTTTGGTATGCTAGGTTTCATTCAGCAACTGCTAATATTTTTGTAAAAATTATTTTATTGATCCGTGTGTATGTGAGCACAAAATTTTGAAAACAAATCAAAAATAGATTTTAAAAATTTGCACTTGGCATTTTTTAAAGCGTAGATTTAAATAACATTTCAGATAAAAATCTGTTGTGAATAAATGTGTTATTTTATTTCAATGATTAGTTTTAACTACAGTAAAAAAATTAATTTAAAAATTTAATGGTTATAACTTAAGCTTTTGCATCGTATTTCGTATTGTGTGTGAAATACGATATTTTTCTTTGTTTCGTATATGTAGTTATTGTTGTTTCTTATTTCCCCTTGGGTTGAACACCAATTTACACTAAGTCTATGAAATCAGTAGCTTCTAAAGGTAGACTCCCGAGCACCTGAGGGAAGAAAACTGACCTTAGGTCATGTGAAGATGAAACTCACAAAATCGCTTGCACAACTTCGTTTTACAATTGGAGGGGTGGGGAAGGTGCTCTTTCACACACTTCACGGATAGAATACAGGGTAAAGAACAACCACGTACGAACCCGAGATGCCCAGATTACAGGGAAGACGTTCTACCTCTAAGACAGGATGCCGGCATATACGCAGCACAGAGAAATTATAGTAAGCTTAAAAAAATTACCTGAATTCAAAAAATACATTTTTCGAAAATCTGTCTGAGTCAAAAGTAATTAAAAAGGCTTTTATCGAGAGGAAACAAATTTTGTATAATATCTTTAAACCAAATCTTTAGTTTTATATCAAATATTGAGCGAAATGTATCAAAAGCAAGCCTCTCTTCCAGACTGTTCGATTGTAAATTAACACGATAAATACAAAACGAAAACAGCTTTATGGATAAAATATTATTTATAGAATTAACATCTGCAATCTAGACGCCTCTCAAATTTTGCTCAAAAGTCAACAAAAGATCGGCCTTCTGTCCATCTGTTTTTTCAGAAACATATGAACATAACTAAGTCGCAAAGTCAAATTACAAAATTAGGTCTGTGAATTTAAGATTACAATTAAAGTTCTGAACCACGTATTTTTGTTTCAATTGGTTGGTAAGAACTCCTTTAAATCCCAAATTCTATTTTCGGGTAGTATTAACGACAATATTGAGATTAATCGCTAAATGGTTCGCCAAGCGCAATGGGATGGTTTCAGTAAAAATGCGAAATTTATGCCAAAGGTTAACTTTTTGGTAACTAATGTACGTCAATACAAAGACCGGCGTTTTTTGATATATACATCTTTATTAGACTGTATGCAAAAAAGATTAAGGTAGATAACTATCGCTGGGTCCATATATTTAATTTTAATTTCTTTGCATAATGCTGCTGTGTAAACCCCTAATTATTTTTCTTTTATCACAATATCACAGCTAAAGTAATAATGAATCTTTATAAGTCGAATATTTCCCACTTAATAATCATTTATTAAAAATATTTTAATTTTATCCTTTTTTCGGCTCCTTGGTGGAATCAGGTCTCGAAAATGAAACCCTGCAGTTCCAAACCAAGACCTTAACCACTAGGCCACCGCTGTTCCATTAACGAGACTCATAATAGTGAAATATTATCAAAAAATCGAACACATATTAATGAGCGATTATAGTGAAAATTATAAAGTTGTAGGCACATCATCAGAAGAAAGTAAGGAATTAGATAATGAGCCTGAAATAAAGAAATTGACGGGAGTGCCTGGTGTAAAAATTCTGATGATGGGAATGAGCTTATCGGAAGTCATACGTTTTTAACGAAGAGTTGACTATGAGTTTATGAACTGCAATTATATCTATATCATAGATACAGTTTTAATTAATACTATGTCAGAATTATAAAATTAAATCTTTTTATGTAAAAATTAAATTTTTATTTTGTGCAATATTTTTCCTTTTAATTCTTACTGAAAGGGGTCTCTTATTATAATTGAATCAAACGTGAAAATTCAGTGGATAGTTCAAAAAACTAATTTACTGATTTTTCGATATCATAATGATTCGAATAATTCCAAAATGATCTAGAGTATTTTATAAAGCATGATACCATTCATCCAAAAGGAGAATATTATATATATATTTTTAATATTTTCTTTAAATACCTGCACTTCGGTTATTTTCCAAAAAAAATACAATTAATATTTATTTATTTGCATCTTTTCATAAATACAGCTAAACTGAATGTTTATTATATTATGGAGAGAATAAAATGGTTTTAATTGACTTTATTGAATAACAAAAAGGGTTTGAAAATGATACATTTTTAAAACGTCTTCAAAAATATATATCCTTAATTATCCCTGGAAATGATTTTTTTAAAAATGTTGCTGTCAAATAGTTTTTTGAGATACTATTATTATCTTCCAAAGTGATCCGTCATTATTATGCTAATAAGATAAGATATAAAAAAGGAAGAGATTTTTTTCTGCTTTTTAATCTACTCAGAACATTTGATAAGTCTAATCCAGTCAAAAACACCATGGTAAAGATTTGTTTTTTTTTATTCCTGCAGAATTTAATTTTTTCATAAAACACCCTAGAAAGACGAGGAAAGAGCACTTTTGACCCTTTTTTTATTCATTTAGTCTACTTGAAATTAATAATACCTAATCATATTTAATGCAATGTAATACATATTGAAAAATTGCCTTTTCTTCTACATTTACTAACTCTTTACAATGTTCCACACCAGATTCCGATCTATTGATAGTATATAAAATATAAAGGGGTTTACAAAATAACAAACACCTGTGAAGAAGTCGCATATCTTAGTGCGCTTCTCAAGCATTAAAATATAAAATTAACTAGTTCTTTTTATGAAGATCAATATGTATAGATTCTAAAAATATGTGTTTATTAAAGTTCTGTCATTCTTGGATTTTTTTTTTCAAAAGCATAAAATATCGGACCTCTCAGACTTTCAAAGAGACCAATTGCAAACTCCTGCTGGAACAAATGTGACCGAAATACTCAAATTTTTAGGCATTTCTAGACGCATGGTGCCTAAAGTCATGACAGCATAGTAACAGCGTGGCAAGACAAGCTCGGCAAAGCAAAAAATGAAGGTCAAGAGATTGGAATTGAAGCAGGTTTTGTGATGTCTAAATAAGCCAATAACTGTAGCAAAAGTTACCCCAGAGATCGATACTCTTGGATTTTCCAATGGCACTGTTACAGTTACAAAGCACCGTCATAAACAGTGCATTTATGACAAAGCAACAATTCCCAAGCCACAAGCTAAGTACCTAAATACTCGGTTGATTAATGGAAGAAAGTAGTATGATCTGACGAATCGTGTATCACGCTTTTCCTTACAATAGGAAGGATATATGTTACGAGCATACCTGCACAAACATATGTACCGATTGAAGGTTGTGATACGAACCTGCGACGCTAAGGCCAGAAGCCAAGTAACGTAACCATTACACCAAAAGTCGACTTCGATATCGTAGATGTTATCTGGCTTATGAAACTAGCCCCACAGTACTCCCCCACCAGTGAGACGGCTGAGGGACGAACGATTTTTAAAGCGCCAAGCGTTATAGTGAGTTGCTGCTTGCTTGCATCAAGTGTGTCTGACGACCTCTTTTTTTTTCTTTGCTTACGTCAAGTGGGGCTGGTGACTTTGTTTGCTTGCGTCAAGTGAATTTGACGACTTTGTTTTTTCTTCGGGTAGATGGCGCCACGACTGTTACGGAAGTTTGCGTTGTTAAGGTCACCAACGTACCATTTGAAGGTCGCGATGCGAGCCTGCGATGCTAGGGTGAGTAGCCGAGTAACATAACAACAACACCAAAAGTCAACTTCGTTATCGTAGATGTTATCTGGCTTATGAAGCCTAGCACCACACTTATGATCATGATTGTCTCCTTCCATATGTCAAACATAGATGTGGATCTGCCTTGGTACGGGCAACCATGTCGTGGTTTTATTTCTGGATCAACCAATCCTGAGAGGGAGACTCACAGGGTGAGAAGTATCGAGAAATTTTCAGCTGCCGAGGTTCATCCTATGATGCAACCTTTGTTTCCTGCAAGGGATGGAATTCTCCAGAATGATAATGCATATATCCAGACAGCGAGATTTGTCCAATCAGGGTTTGATGAACACGTGGATGAAGTTGAACATCTGCCGTGGCCTGCACAGTGCCCCAACCTCAATATAATTGAGCCTTTATGGTCTATTTTAGAACGTTCATTGTGGAATCGATATACTTCACCGAGAAATGTACCTGTGTATCACTCCATATCCGTGACAGTTTTAATGAGGGAATTGAATGTTCATAGTCTTCTGAATGATCTGCAAACACCTTATTCTCACTAATATAACATAAGATTCCAAAAATGAATTTTTAAGGAAATGATCAAAATGAAATTCTGAGTCTATGAAAAATAATATTCACCATTTGGCGTTTCATGTGATGATGGGAAGATAGATGTCATTGTACTTCAGCAACTTTTTAATTTTGACATTGTGGGGAAGGGATATATTTTACGTGGATTCTTTTTACAAATAAATTAAGTCACAAAATAACTAAAATTTCGATGTAGGACGAGCCAAAGAACGAATGAAGCAAGTTTAAGCTGACCTCTTTAGATTTTTCTGTTGTCTGGAAGTGCAACCTTAGAGTGATTGTATGGTTGCTTATTCAACACATAGTTAAAAAATCCTACGTTAAAAAAGTAATTTTTTCATGAAAACCCATAATGTGTTTTTAGTCAATATCTGCATTAAAAAAAACGTTTTTGTTTTATGAAGCTGATTGAATTTTATTTCAAAATCTATTAGTTAGAAAAATAATTTTTTCTTGTACTTGAAAAATACAAATATAATTTTAATTTTAAATTGCAAATACTACTATCTGATATTCTAAATTTTGGTTGAATCTTTTTATGAAAACACACAATTTAAAATATAATTCATATTATTTTTTAAAAATTTTATGTATGACATTCTGGATGTGTTCGGAAATTCCGAAAATAAAGGTTAAGTTATCAATTAATTAACGAAACATTTTAAGATTGTTTTAATGCTCCATTATGCGAAAAAGGGAATGAGTAACATCATTTATCAGCCAAACTATCAATTTATCAATTTTAATGATTTGGGAGAAATGTATCTTATTCCTTAGTTCAGGAACTAATTAAAGTATTTTTTAAGCTATTTGAAAATGGAACATTCTATAAAAATCTAAAATAAAAGGGTTTCCTTTCTACATTTTTTAAAACTAGAATTAAACCTTTTTCCTCAGTTTTCAATATATGAACATATATTGATTTAAGTCGAATGATTTTTGTGGCTTTTTAGAAAATTTCTAAATATTTCATATGATGTAATTATATGAAGTTGCATTATTCAGCATTGTGTATCACAAATAAAAATGATTAAAAGGGAAATTCATAAGCTTTTATTAGCAAAAAATTGAAGTATTGCAAAACACCCATTTCAAATCGGGATTTGCAGGCAAGGTAAATTTAAACAAACTCCCTTTACAATTATCTCATTAAAATATTAGCCTTTCGTTTTGATGATTGGTCTTTACTTTCTATATTCTTTTCTAAACAACATGAAATTGATTCATCATAATCTGTTTAATGCAAAAAAAGGTTGATCAATCAATCAAAGGTAATCAAATAGTTCATAGAGTTAAAAGCTGAAAAATTACCATGAGATAATAGACCTTTGAAATTCTATACTAACCTCTGTATATAAAGCTCAAAAGATATGTATCCCTAAGACTTAAGCATGTCAGCTTCACATATAAATATAGTCCGGAATAACAACGATTGTGGAATTTCCGATATTTAATTAAAATTAAAAAAATAATAGATTTTACAGATTTAAAGTAAGTATTATAAAAAAATGCAAAAAAAAAATTAGAAAATAAAAACACAGCTCGTCTTTATCATTAAGTTACAATTAGTCAAAGATGTGTTAGCTATTTCTCAATAATTCTTTAACTCAATAACTCGGGTATAGTTTGTCAGTTGCGCAAGTGAAAAACAATTTCCCAATCAGGACGTCTGCCTGGCACTACATATATGAATGAAATACTGAAATTTCAAAACATACCCCATATGTTTTCTCGATTATTTTAAAGAATGATTTCTCATTTTGGTTTTCCACCAAGGAGAAATCATAGATACGAGCTTCTTGCAAATAAAGTGAAAATCTGGGCTACCTGTTCCTAAAATTTCCTTTAGAAGTAAACTATTTGGAGATTATAAACCAAAGTCAAACTTTTACTTCAAATACTTTGCAAATTCTCTAAGGTCACTATGACCATCACAAATTGCTACATGCCTGTCATTTCATCAGTCAAACTCAATATTGATGCTCTAAACTAAATACAGATAAGCATCCCCCCAATTCGTAGATTCTTAATAGAGATGATTAAAGAAAATTGGATTTTTTTTCCTTTTTTAGAATCGTTTTTACATAAGTATTATTTCATGATTTCCGTTGCTTAGTTACAAAATGTTTTCTTTCAATGTCATTAATTAATGCTTACAGTTATGAAAATATCCATTTTTCACATTCATCTCTTAAATACAGAGGATTGTTGATTTCTTTAGAATATCTGCTACTAATTTTTTTTAAATGTAGAGAAATAATAAAACATACAACAATGAAATGGAAAATAATTTATGCGATTTTCATGCGTTGCATTTCAAATTCCCAACTTAAATCCAATTTATGTTTCAAAGCTAAAGAATAGCTAACAAAGAATGAAAAATAATTTAACAAAGTATCCCCTGAAATAAAATATCAGATGAGAAATATTCAAAAGGAACTGAAAATGGAATTATGAATATTCGTCGATGGTATTTTGTCACCATGAGTATTAAAGAGCGTCTGTTTTCTTTGTGTAGTCTGAGCCACTTGTTCGATAACAAAGAAATTGTTTAAAATAGAACTTGTCTGCAAGCATTGAATAAATACTGATTTGGTAAAAAATATGTTCTCGGATGATACTGTAATTTAATTCTTTATTTAGTGGAATAGAATTTACATAAAAAATACGAAATTTTTTATTCAGGAGAAATCGGCGTAGCGAAGTTTCTTGAGCTTTTAAACATATGTCTTAACATTTTTGAAAAGACGAATACATTTTTTAAATAAATGCGACTTAAGTGTATTTAAAAACTCGTTCTATTATTATGAAAAATAAATAGCATAAACTTACTATCTGAATTATAAAAGAGAAATAGTTATATATATATATATATTTCTGTTCCTTAGATATCATGATAAAAATATAAGGTATGAAAATGGTATTTTGCAAAATAATTTGAATAACTAAATAGTTTGCGTTGAATTTAGTTTAATTACATTAATATCCAGTTTTATAGTAATATGCGTAGAAAGTTGAACCAGCCAGCAATCAGTATCTGAACTGGTATCTTCTCTGTTTAATTCTAGATTATTAAGAGGATATCTCAGTTGGAAGACCTCAGTTCTTATTAGATCCTTTTGCACTGAAGTATTAATCGAATTTTCAGCTTGAGAGCCTTCTGTCTTCCTCTTAAATTATCTCAATACCAATCCACAGCAGTCACAAATTATTTGTTAGAATCGAATGGGCAGGCAAATTCTAGATAAATCCTAGACACTTTTTACAGAAAAATAATTTTAGTTTTACCGTATAAAGTTGATAAACAAATGATTTCAATTGTTTTATCTTTATCTGAGAATGAAAGCAAAAATCTTAATGACTATCATCATTAACATTTTAAAATAGCAAAACTTGATCCCGTTTGCATAAAAATATACTTTAAAGCGTTTACATATTATCTTTATTGATCAAAAGTTACATACACAGAACGTGTAAAATATTAAAAGGGACATTATATGAATAAAAAAAATTTATTGAGATTTAATTTTTGTTTTTCATGCTAAAATGTGTTGATTTCCAAAATATATTATTAAACGAGCCATATATATTCAGAAAAATCAAGTTGAGACAGTTGAGATGTTTTCAGTTGTTTTAGCTATATTAATGTCCCGTTTTGAGCAACACTAGGGGTATTTTGGGATGGACTTCGCAATTTTAAACCACGGTTAGATGATGAGGATGACACTTGAGGTGGCATCCCCCTCTCCTCAATAGAGGGAAGACGTTTGGCCCGGATGCATTTAATATGCACTAGATCCGTCTGCACGATGGGTTTCCAGTGTGTTTGGGTCATGAACTTGAAACCTGCCGGTTTCGAAACCAAGACTTTACCACCAGGACACCGTGGTCCTTAGATGTATTCCGATTTAATACTGGTAGAAATATAAAAAAAACTTTAAACATGAGTATTTGCCAAAGGATCACTATGGCTTTGAAATTAAAGTTCTATAGGAACATGAACACATCAATTTGAAATGTTGCAGAAGACACGGATCATCATATTTTAACAATCTTTGTGCCAACTCATTAAAAGAAATGTCTAGCATCTTTCATGTTTAAAAGACACTAAACTAAATCAAAATCCTTTATACACAATGAAAATATTGCAACATAAACTCACTTATTACT
Source organism: Argiope argentata (assembly GCA_026289955.1). Taxonomy (NCBI): domain Eukaryota; kingdom Metazoa; phylum Arthropoda; class Arachnida; order Araneae; family Araneidae; genus Argiope; species Argiope argentata. The sequence goes on along the minus strand of JAOUZG010019159.1, from coordinate 7,812,643 downwards.
ATGATAAAAAGCATTTTCTTAGTAATCGATGTGGAAGGGCAAGAACTAGGATTACCTGGTTTACATTTGAAAACTTGTTTTTCATCATTGGCATTACAAGGAAGTACTGAACAATATTTTTTTCCATATAAATATCTTTCATTAACTTTAGACTGACTCACTTGGACTGAAAATTTCAGTAATGTTGAAAAAAGCGTTGTTCGATCAATGAATTATTTTTTCTACTTTTTTGAAAAGTGTTCTAATTTAGAATGTAATTAAAAACGAGTTAAGCCTAGTTTAAAGTCCAAGACTTCAGCTAAGATCTTCAACTATGTTTAAGATGTTTTTAATTACAGGTTAAATTTATTTATGAAGTTAATTTTAAAAAAGAAATTTTTCCCTAAAACTGCTGTTGATACTTGAATACACTTATTTGATATCTTCTGATTGCAAGTGGTTACATTTAAGAAATAGCTATATGGAAACAAATACGCAAGATGCATGTGAATGTATTATCTGGAGTATTTATTAAGTTTAAGAGGCTATTGTAATTTTCACTACACGGTTAATATTTTTGAGAAGAATACTATTCAGATTCATGGGAATAACTTATATTATGTATAATAATCTTATATGCATTTAGTTTTGCAATGAATTTGCTTGTATATAAAATTATATTAGTTATTCAACTACATTAATCATAACAATATTACAGCTAATATTAATATGTTTAATTATTTCATTACCTTATGTTAATATCCTCCTAATAAGTTTGAAGTGAATATTTAACTGAATACTCAGGAATCTGAATTAATTCAATCTCAGGTTATTTTAAAATTTATTTCGTCTTATTATTAATTGAGAAAACATTCTGAGAAGAAAATTGTAATGAAAATAATTTAATTCTTTATAAATAAGGCTAGATTTATTTATTAACGAACATTTTGGACAGAAAAATATTTTTCATAACTTTCGTCCATAATTTTGCAAATTATAAATTGTATTTCCTCCAAATTTTATTACTTGAGAAAGGGATAACAATTTTAAATGGAAGTTTTTTAGAAACTACCGAGTCTTGCATTCTCCCATTTTTCATAGGATCGATGATAAGCATCTATATTCTTCTATACAAAGGGATACAAGAATATATATTTATCCATAAAGCCTTGATACCTGGATCAGGCTTTTATTTACTAAAAATAGAATGTAAGCAAATGCCTCCAAATATAAAGTTTTATTAAATATGAGCAAATGAATGGAAACACTCTGGCTTCTGTAAAAGGTAGAAATAAATAAAGTTTAACATTTCCATTTATAAATCTTAGAGGAAATTATTACAAATTTAAATACAATCAATTCTGTTCAGAAATAAAAACTAATCTAATGCATAGACACTAAATATTTATCAATTATCACTTCATCCAATCATCATGATCTCAAAAAATTGTTCATCACATATAATGTTTTTTTCTTTTGATTGGTTGAAAGCAATTTGTGAAATTTAACACTTTAGATACCTCAAAGAAGTTTTGGAATGCCCAACAAGAAATTAAAATCATTGGCATCGGCATGTTTAATTTTATTTTCACTAATGTATATCTTTGGTACCTAAAACGTTGATATATTGATGAATACGTTACAAATACTTCAAGGATTTCATCTGTCAATCTGTACTTCTGTATGTATGTAAACACAATATCTGAAACATGCTGTAATATAAATACATGAAATATATTTTATTTTGTGGCAATAATTTTAGTTCGATGCTATAAATTTGGGTTTTAATTAATCAAAAACTGCTTCCAAATTGGTTTATCTTATGGTATGTTAACATCTTGCCAATGGATAATCGCCAAAAATTGCTATAGATCGTAAGTTAGATTTAGAATATAGATCGATACTTTGTAAATTGGACATTTTAAATACCTCAGAGATGTACTGGAATACAGAACACGAATATATTCTTAGTAGTCACTTATTTAATTTCTACTAAATGGAAATATTCACAAAATTATGTATTTAGTACCTAAAACGTAGATCTGTTTACGAACTAGGAATCAAATCCATTAAAGAGTTAATTGATAAACTTTCTTTATTGTTTTGCAAATCAGACACTGTGATATTATGAAATCTATTATTTTGAAAATAAAAATTAAAGCACCCGTGGTACTCGGATATTTTTTGAATGTTTAAATGCATGGTGGGTACATCGATAAGTTAGAAAGCATATTCCAATATTTTATTAGAAAGCATTAATGTACTATACTGGTTTACTTCTCATTAACAATTATAGGAATCAAAGAATATAGATGATTTTTTCGTGGAAGTGCAGTAGGAAAATTAGAAAGCAATTCAATCATAATTGTTTTTATTAACTTTCAATTACTGAAAGAGTCTTCCAGACAATTTCGGAATTTAATCGAATTGGTACAATTACAAGATATCATAATTGCGTTTGATCATGGGAAAAGTACTGTATATTGGAAAAAGCAGAATACAAATTTTTAAACAGAAGACACCTTGAAATAAAGGCTGTCAAACTAGCAGTAGGAATACTATAAAAACGAACTTTAGAATGTGACATTATGAAATCTGTTAAATTGTTACTTTGAACTCAAGTAATCGAAACGTTCCTTTGAGCATTTCAGTAAAAAAAAGGAAAGTTATAAAGGATTTTGCCTACCTATCATTTGGATTTATCAAAAATCAAATACCTTTTAATGAAAAAAAATTATGTATCTACTCCCAATTTGTTTTAAATCTAGAGCTACTAATTCAACACTCTGAAAATTGGCCATTACCGACGTATTGATACTATGAAATACCAAATGTGTTTCTTAGAGAGGAACATTATGAATATATAAGCTTATTAGCAATATATCCTATCTATAATTTTTTATACAAAACTTCTGCTATGCTTTTGGAATGATGTTTTTCTTTCGAAACCTTTCATCTTTATTTATGGTATGCTTGATATCACAGTGTGATGCGTATTACTCTTTTTGAATGCAAAAGAAAAAAAAACTTAGTTGGAGTGGCCTACGTAAGCGTACTTCTTCAGCAGGTCGGTACAACAGATTTTGATAGCGATATAATGGAAAAGTGCTTGGCAGAGTGCGTTTCCCCACGGCTAAGCATAAAATATACAACCATGCAGCATGAATGTAATTGGTAGTGTTCCGTTGGAATTTCTCTGCATAAACTAGCTTATTTTGCTGAGAAATACTGCTGCCTTTTATATGCATACTTATGGTTTTAAAAATATAGTAACGCATAAAAAATTATAAGTAACAAATAGAATGTTATGGAACACATTTTATGTCATATACTACCCGATTGGAATTGTAATTACTACTATATTCATAAGAAATACTTTGCATAAGAAAAATTATAGGGTATAATATTTAGATACAGATTTTAACCAATGTTCAGTTATGCTAAGTATGTCATATGTTAATAATAATTTTGATTCTTTAGTGTTAATAGTATTTTAAATTATCTTTTATTTATATCATTATTTTATACTTTTATTATATGATCTATTTTACATTTAAAAATGTTTTGCTGTTGAAACACACACACGTATATTTTTATTATTTTATATCCTATATTATTTTACATTTTTCTCCATCACTTTCATTTTTTTACGATTTAAGACCTTAATTATTTTGGTTACATTCGCTTTAACTTTCCAAATTTCTGTCATAATTGAGAATTTAGGAACTTCAAAATCTACAGTTTATACTAATTATGTATTATATTACATTGATGCAATCAGAAGTCATTAGTTACAGAGAGTATAAAATCTTCAATTATAACTGTCAATTTATGCTTTCGTTTGACAAGCACTTAATATACGAAAAGAAATAACTAAATTAAAGTTATACTTGAAATTTAGTTGAAAATTCTCTAAAACTGAAAAAAGGCATTCTTATGGAACAGTAATAAGCTACATTGAAATGTCATTTATTTATCAATGCCATACAGCATGCATCTTTAATTGCGATACCTTCTATGGAGCATCTAAATGCTTCTAGATGTTTTCATTTCTTATAAAATGAATACCAGCCTCTGGTGAAACAAAATGGTCCACGATTGTAAAATTTTTCATCTAAACTTGAAATTAAATGTCGAAAACAAGTAAACGACGACGAAAATTATTATATTTGTCATGGCAATAGAATGATTTATTGAAATTCGGAAACTATGCAAATAATCCTTGTTTTTCGGAATATGTTGATGAGATACTTTGAAATAAGACAAAGAATAATTTAAAAATCATTAAATACCTCCTATACATGCTGATATTCATTTTTTGAAAGCAAATAATTCATTAGTATGCATCTTTCATTTGTTTCCCAACCTTTTAAATATCAGTGTGCTTTATTAGGGGAGTATTACTAGAATTCTTTCTCAAAACACCACAGATTTAGCATGCTTTCGTTACTTTAATCTGTTGCAAATAAAGACATAACAAAGATTGTTTTGTACTTGTTTATTTTAACTTGTTAAAAAACTAGTAATACAAAAAAAATCAATTCCTACTTAGGTCAACAAAAAAATTAATTATTTTTCTATCAAATAATTACAATAAATATAAATAATTTATCAAAAAATATTGATTTTCGTTAGATAATTAACACTCATATTCTTTGCCTTCACGTGAAAGATACTGAAGTAATCGCATGTTGCCGTTTCAACTACTGCCTGTTGATTTTAATTTTCATTATAAACTGCTAAAGCAGTATTTTAAAGGATCAAAAATTCATTACATTTAATTAATGAATGTTTGAAAAAATTTAAATTGAAATCAAGTGACATCCACTACAATTTAAAAGAAAATGTATTTGAGCTTGAGTGGATGAATGAAAATTGCTTTATTGACGATTGAAAATTTGAACAAGGTGTATAAAGGCAGAGTGTGAAATAATAGTAAGAATTGAATGATTTTGAAGACGTTTTTTAAGAAAAAGTGAAATAGAAATATAAACGATTTTTGCTGTTTCAAGTTTACAGAGATAATTGCTGAAATAAATATTTAAACTCATTGTAACGATATTTTCATGTAAACTACAAGGTTCCAGGATTTCAAAAATATATTCCTAATATTTCACATTTTCTACACAAACTCTATTTTATCAAGTAAAGAGCTACGAAAAATCTTAAACGATAGCAAATTTGAAAATGAATGGCAAAAATTATTGAGATGTTGCCTTCAAATAAAACCTAGTTCTGAACAAAATGCCCACCCTCACTTGCGCTACAGCCTGAAATCAATTAAATTTATACATTTTTATTAATTTTTAATTTTACTAATGAAACATTTTACCCTATCACATTAAGCATTAAGCTAAGAAGACGACGGAAAATCGAAAAATTAACCTAATTAGCTAGATAATGATTTAATAAAATTCAGAAGTAAGTGGAATCTCCAATTTATTGTAAAATGTTTAAAAGCACCAAAAAGTGATGTGGAAATCTCCCAATGCAAATCTTATATTGCTTTAAAAACAATTCAGAATCCTTCCAAATGGTGTACAATGAAAATAGTTCGACAATCTATGCTAAATATTGCATTTGATAGGTGTGCATTTTTAATTTTAATGCTTACATATTTTTAATGCATAATTTTGAATTCCTTCTATTAGTTCACACTCTCCCTGTATATATCTTGTTCAAATTGTCACTCGTTAATTAAATTCTTTTTATTCATCCACTCAAGTTCAAATACAATTTAAAAACTTGTAGTTGATAGCACTTGATGTTAATACAATTTTTTTTCAATTCAATTAATTCATTCATTAAATTTAATTTATACTTTAGAAATTTAGCAATTTTTAGATGAAAATTGAAATCGACATACAGTAGCTCAATCTGTAAAATGCGATGGTTTAAGTATTTTTCACGTGAAGGTGAAGAATGCTAGTTCAATTCTAGCGAAAATCAACAATTCTTTTATAAATTATTGAAACTAATTATAATTATTAATAAAAACTAACTAAAATAAAAAAATATTGACCTAACTAGGAATTGACTTAATTTTTTAAATATTACTTGTTTATAATAAAAGTCGAAAAATTCAATCGTGTTTCGTGTAGATGATGCATATAAAATTTATTCCGAAGCAAACTAAGAACTTTTCCCAATAGTTCCCCCCAAACAATTTTGCTTGTTATAGCTACTACAATAACACGTATATCGCTTTATTTTACTAAGAAAACATCCGTTCTACAATAAAAGCAGCCAGCATCAATTTTGGTTGTTTTGAATTTTAGTAGCTTATTTCGCTCTTTTATCAAAAAGAAGCAAATATACGAAGGCTGAGAAAATTGCATTTTTGAAAACCAATGAGAGTGATAGGTTTAGCGGAAACTAAAGGAAATCAGATTTATTATTTATTGAGCCTTCTACTTTATTTATTCTTTCATCCACACTGAAAATAAAGCTCTAAACAAATTCTCAGTAATAAATACGATTCAAATATTTGATGAGAAATATATTTTTGCAAAGCATTAGCATAATAAACGGATAATAATTGTAGTTAAATTTTAATCCGTTCCTTTGATAGTGTTGAAAATTAAATGCATGGCAAATTTCAGGCATAATAGATTCATTTTAATAGTATTTTAATAATCGTGTGGGAAAAATGGAATTAAACATATCTTGAATAACTAATTGAAAGTTTTGAGGTACTCACTTATTATATCGTCTTCGCCAACGGTTTAGTAACTCATTGGCGGCGGATTTAAATTTGGCGATAAAGATAAACGGGTTACACCATTGTCGGATTGTTATAATTGTCGCTTCAGCAACTCATTGAAATTGGGCGATGAAGTTGGACGGTATAATACGTAAGTACCATCTTTTGTTTTAAATTTTCAATGAGATAGAAAATTTATTTTTATTTTTAAAAAAATTGAAATTACAGTCTGTATTTTTTTCCTTTTTCAGCAAAATACATACTTTAATCTTCAAATCTAGAATTTTTTTCCATCTTATTTAATAAGTATTTCAATCACTTACGCATCTGACACCGGATGTTCACGGTATTTTTTCTGCCATATTTGAAATCGCAAACTAATTTAAAGATAATTCTTTCAAATAATACTTTTAATGAATTGGGATTCAAATGTAATAATGTTTCATTCATTTATTGTAATAAATTACAGTATCAATAAAAAAATTAATGTAGTTTAGTAATTCATGCTTATCTATATTTGCAACAGTGCGGAAGAAACAAATTTAGATTGAAAATAATCTAAAATGGTGTTTAGTACAGGAAAAGACAGGTTTTCAATAACCTAAAAAATAATGAAAAAGTTTATTTATAATCTTTTTTTTTTAATTTCACTTTTCAGCTTTAAGGTCTGTTAAAATTTCATGTCTAGTTACCAAAGACAAATAAAAGATAAAAGAAGGTTTTCAGACACAACATTAAATTATTTTTCTAAACAAAAATGGATTTTTGGCATAAACAGGTAGCTTATTGTGATGTTAAAATTTACTGAAAATACGGAATTCAGTTTAGCGTTCTCCTCGTCTGATATATATTCGGAATAACGAGATTCATATCTTGAATTGTTTCACTTCTATAATTTAACAAAATAATTACTCTATATGAAAGTATCTACCCAAAAGAAAATGAAAACCGAAAAGGATCCTACTAAAACTGTTATTATAATGGCAGTATAATTAACGTAAATTGAATGGAATCCAGCCACTTTATTACTTTCTTCATTTTAATGATAACATCCATGAGAAAAGACAAGGGAATATTTTGAGGAAATGATATCTTTTGAACTTGATTTAACAAAGTGTTTATTATAATAAATATGAATTTCTCATGACATTAAAAAAAGAATAAACGGAATAAAAAATGGATAAAAGTAATTAAAAAAGAATAAACGGAATAAAAATAGATTAAATGGAACTAAAAAAAGAATAAATGGAATTAAAAAAAGAATAAATGGAATTAAAAAAGAATAGAATTAATAGAATTAAAAATGAATAGAATAAATGGAATAAAAAGTATAGAATAAATGGAATAAAAAAGTATAGAATAAAACATATTCTTTTGCATAGTCTAGTAATGCTTGTTTCTTGGACAAATCCAAATGGCTTATTATTGAATCGTTTGAAGAAAAAACATAATACTCCCTTTTTTTAGATTAATTCCAAACATAGATAAATATTTATGCAATTCTTAATGCATAATTTTTTTAAAAAAAATAAGAACATTTATGAAGTACTCAAAGTCTGAATATGAATATGACAAAGGCCAAAGGCAGCCTCAATTATTTCTGGAATTGGATAGCGTGGTAAATTGAAAAGAAACAAAACAATTTCCACCTTCATCAGCACATCAAAAATGTGAAATTGAATGACAAACAAACAAAATGGTGTGAGTTCGTATTCATATTCAATGATCTATATATATTATACAATTATGACTTAACAAATTCTGTGATTGCGTGTTTTTTCGCTCATTTTTTTCACAATAAAAACAAGTCTTGCACTAAAGGCAGAAGACTTATGCTTCAAGTTTCTTTAAAAATATTTTGAAATGAAAAAGTCCATATCATCGAGAATTTATTTGAATTTAATTGAATTAAATAGGAGTTGATTTCAACGGAAAACTGGCTTAATTTTTATTAATAAATATTTTGTACCTATTAGCATTGAATAAAAGGGATAAAAGTAATTGCATTCTACGCCGATGCAATATGAAAGACACACAATTTAAGATTTTCTAAAGACTTCCAACCACTCTCCAAAAAGTTAAGATAAAACGAATTTTTCAAGCATTCTCTATCCTTATTATCGGAACTTTCCCCTCTCCGAAACTTTCCCCCAGTCTAAAACCAGAGGAGGCTACGTCCCGTCTCTTGGGGAGCGTCATAATTATTGCAATTAGTCGCTGCCGTGGAATGCCGATCGAAAGTTCAAAAACCAAGAGAAGGGCTCAATATTGTACCTCTGAAACTTTTCCTTTAGACTGAAATGCTTTGAAAGGTATCAAAATGTTATTTAATACCTTGACAGAAACTTGAGTGAATACAAATAAATTATTTTAAATGTTTAGCATGATGGAAGTAACATTATAAAATCGCCGTTCAAACCCAGGGGTTTCTAATGATCCTAATTTTAGAATTTCTTTGAGGCTTAAATTAAACTTATTGTTAAACAGTAAATTTTAATAAAGTTGGATTTTAAAGAAGATACGTATTTGCAATAAAAAATATTTTAAAATATGTAAGCTATATATGTAAGAAATGAAAATAGTATCAAAGACCAATTTTTTGAAAAAGAAGAATTTTTAAAATATAATTTCCATGTAAAGTTTATAAAGCATTTTGTCTCAAAAATTTTGAAAATTAGTGTATTAGAAATAACAAAAAGTTCATTTGTAATACTAAATTAAAACTAAATATTTTAATTAAAGAAATGTTACAAAATTCCTAACCATAATTGTTTTGCGAGGAAATGAAGGAACTGACATATCTTTGGAGAAATCATGTTTTTTTTGACAATCAATAGCTCTTATGAATTTGATAAATACAGGTAATAATATTCCCGGAATAAGTTTTGTTATTTAAATACCATCGTTAATTTATTGCATAAAATATGTAGCATTTTCTAAGAAATTTATATTTCATATTGAAAAATGTAATCCTAAACGTTTGCAGTAACCTATTTTAATATTTAGCCAGATAATTGACATCCATTTCCAAGGGCACCATTACCAAATGACTTCGAGTTTCGTTGGAAGATGAAGGTGGTATGTAGCCTGCTAGCGAGCTGCAGACATTTAAAATGCCACGTTCTATAACTTTAGCTCGTGAGTTTAAGATAATGCGTGAATATAGTTCAAGTTTAGAATTTCATTAAACTTAATGATGGTAAATTGTATAAAATTCGAAAAATGCCAAGTTAAAATATGAATTTAGCTGTTTTGGATGAAAAGAATAATTTATGTGACTCGTATATCTTGCTTTGCACGTGTAGTCCTATATATGTACTGTAACGCAATTATTTCAGTCGCTTTCCACGTCTTTTTAATTATTTAAACACCTTGAATATCAAATATCAGTAGAGGTAGCTACTTATGTTGGAATTTTGAATATATTATAGGCTTTCAGATGTTAAGATTCTTGACAATCAAAGTACTATTATAAATAAAATAGATCATTTATTGGTAGAGATAAATGCAATAAATTATCGCTTCGTGATTATAATGTTGTATTAACATAACAATTTGTATTTAAGGGAAAAATCCATTTTTTAATACTGAAAACTCAGTTCAGAGTGATATTTAAAGTGATTCCCTGTAATTGTTTCCATACAAGAGAATCAAAATGACTGAAATCTTAACAAGTAGTATTTCACCACTATCACTTCTCGTTTTGCAGACAAGTAATTAAAACATTAAAAATCAATACTGGAGGACATTTCAGAGTTTATCTTCCGTGGATTTAAAAAGTATCTTATATTAAAGATAAAGTGCTGTTTTCTAGCAGGACATTAATGTAAGACAATGCCAAATTAAACTTTTTAATCTTTCAGATTTTTATGGACAGTTTTCTAATATGGAAAAATAGAGATTTTATTTAAAAATGCATTTGAAATTGTACTTTTTCTTAAAATTTGAAGAGCGGTTTTTATGGAGCTCAATGATTTGAGATAAAAATTTTATCTTTTAATTGATGAATTCAACAAGACATTAGTGAAGTAAAATCTAAATCATTTTAATCAAATATGTGACAAATAAAGTGTAGTAAATAGTTTATGAAATACGAAATACGTAGTATTAAAATGATTCATTAAAAATCAACACCATTCAACCTTTAATGACACTCATTTCGAAAGATATTTGGATCTTACTATAATTAAGTTAATAAAATCGTGAGACTGGCCTGCTGGTTAGCTTTGTTCCTTTAAATCAGCGCCAGAATACAGCTTACGTTTCAGATACAATATTTTAAGTGCAAAATATTTGGATTACAAAAAATATTCACGCATTGAAATGTAATTAAAATAAAACGTAAGTTTGTATTTTCCTTGCAATTCTTATTCGTTTCTTTATTGTGAAATGAAAATTTACTTTAAGCAAAGAAACCAGTAGTTTCGAAAAGAGAAGTTCGATTAGTTTAAGCGAAATTAAATTTGAATAAAACTAGTACAATATTTACTAATTTAAATCAGAATTTTAAAGAAAGCTTTCAAAGGTAAAAGAAATTGATAATTAAAATGGTAGCTAGAAAATTCTTGACGCAGAAAACTAGATGAAATAATTTACGGTAAAACAGTTGCAACAAAAATTCATGGAGAATATCAGCAAATCATTGATCTTCATTCAAATCTCGTGTAATAATGTTGATTTAGTTTTAACTTTTTTCTATATATTGTATTAAGCTACTCAAGGTCTAGTAAAAGACCTCTGTTGGGAAAAATGGTCAAGTTTGGTGAGATTCCGATTGAGAGAAATGAAATGAAACCAATTAAAAATGGAGTTTCATTTATCAATAAGCTTCCTCAAACTATCCCTATTGAATGAGTTTTGAAAAATGAGAAGCATTTCAAACACATTCTTTACAAAAAAAATATCGTTCGATTCCTGACAGTTTATATGACAAAAAGATCAATCTTGTATATTACAATTAGATTTTTCATGATTAATAACGATAGCTAAAAGGAATATGAAAGTCACATACTGATTAAGGATATGATTGTAAATCATCACTCATAAATTTACTTACTATAATAAAACGATTAAACACGTTTCTTTCAGTCGCTAATTGTAGAAACCAACTCCAACTAATCTCGGAAAGTAATGTTTTAATTATAAAAGAAATAGTATAATTTGGATCTCTCTGTCAGTGATTGAAGCAAATATTACATAAAATTCTTAATTTTGGTATAGGGAATGTGCACAATTTTAATTCTTAATTCGTGAACTTAGTTTTAACATCCCTCTACCTGTAGTATTGGGAATCCCAGTTCCAAATACTACATGTAGCCTGTTAACCAATCAAATTAATGTAACCTGAAGACCATAACTTTGTTTAGGTAGCCGGTCCCACGATACCTAAAAAGGAAGTCAACAGGAATTAGCAAATCGAATTTTTCACATCCTACACATTTTGAAACTAACCTCCACATCCTACACATTTTGAGACTAACCTCCACATTCCTCACATTTCGAGACTAACCTCCACATTCCCCACATTTCGAGAGCACATTCTACACATTTCGGAACCAACCTCCACACTCTACACATTTCGAAACCAACCTCCACACTCTACACATTTCGAAACCAACCTCCACATTCTTCACATTTCGAGACTAATCTCCTTATTCCTCACATTTTGAGACTAACCTCCACATTCCCCACATTTCGAGACCACATTCTACACATTTCGAAACCAACCTCCACATTCTACACATTTCGAAACCAACCTCCACACTATACATTTCGAGACCAACCTACACATTCCACACATTTCGAGACCAACCTACACATTCCACACATTTCG
>JAOUZG010019159.1:7771972-7790128 GCA_026289955.1 Argiope argentata | reverse complement strand
AAAATATTTTGGTATATATTTCTATTTTTTTTTACATTAAACGCTCAAAGATTGAAGGCTTAAATTCGACATTTTCAGTTGTCAGTAAAAGATTATAATCTTTAAAAAGGCTTTATTGATAGGTTATCATATTTTATTTCTTAGTAGCTTCCAAGCGATAATTCTTTAATATATTTTAAAGAAAACTGAGATTCCAAGTTTTGATTTTCCTTTCACTGTGTTGGTCAAGAATAGTTAATAAAAATATCAGTTGGTTGTCTATAGATAAATGGGGCCTACATCATATTTACTAAATATCTTAATAATATTCAATCAGCTTGCCATGACAATCTATGTAAACTATATGCATTCATCTTTTATTTTGTCTAATGATAAAGTTATTTTTTTATGAACAACTTACACAAGTACAAAAAAAATATGTTACTTATTTCTCTTTTTTCAATTTTTTATAATAATTTTTTGTGTTTTTCCAGATAATTAGTCAAAAGGTGATAATGAGGATTTAAATCTTTACTTAAAAACATTCTATTTATGTTTTTTTAAAAAAGGTTTAATATCCTCTTACAGAAACCTTTCATTTCCGAAAAGATTTGCATAAAGAAAATACCCTTTACGAAATCCCCGATTTTAATCACTTTTTAGTTTGGATAATTGGTTTGATGATGTCTTTTGATTATTTTTTCGTGAAGTTTTGGAATTTTAATTACAACCAAATCGTCAGAAAGTTCTTTAACTGTTATTAGTCTTTCGTTATTATCTTACTTTGATATAAACAGCAATAACATGTTTTTTAACAGACGTTATCCCTTCTTTTAATTCCTGAATCCTTCTTTTTCAACGTTGTTCAAATTTTTTAAATAATCAACATTCTAGAATGTAAAACTGGAAAGGATTTAATTTACGGCTAAAAAATTCTTTAGTAACTTCAAAGATGCCTAAACAATTAACTTCTTAACAAATGTTTTCACTCTTTCTTAAGAATTTTTTTTACAAATATTTTACAAGATGTATTTTAAATAATTTTAAGGCGGTAAAATTGTAGATTGCTTAATAGATTCGTATCTACTTTTATATATTTCTTACTCTGATAAATATGAAACTTTAATGGGTTTAACAACCGTTTATAAATTTTTTACACTACATTCATTTTTAATATTTAAAAACTTTACGAAGATTTTGATAATTCCAGCTTTAATGGTACTAATTGAATGGATGCAAATTCTGCAAACCTGACTTTTAATCTTTTGAATTAAAGTCAGTTAGGTAATAAGAAATATATTTTTCTGAAGTTGTCTCTTTCTGTTATTTAAAATTTTCTAATGAGGAGGAAAATAAGTCTATAATTTACGTGCTTAGATAATTATGTTCTGCAGGGGATCATCAAACTATGCATTTTTCAATTTCTACTATTAGTTCACACTCTCCCTGTATATTTATATATCTTGTTTAAAAATTCAATCGTCTATAAATTACTTTTTATTCATCTACTAAAATTCAAATACGTTGTTTTAAACTTGCAGTGGTTGACACACGATGTTAATATAGTTTGTTTCAAACTTTTATTAATACGTTAAATATTTTAAATAGAGTTTCAGCAGTTTTTAATAAAAATTTGGAATTCAGAGGTAACAGCTCAATTGGTGAAAAACAAAGATTTCAGTGTATTTCAAGTTAAGGTGAAGAATGCGAGTTCAATTCTTGCAAAGATCAATCAACTTTTGATCAATTATTTATATTATAATATTTACTAAAATAAAATTTTTCTCTGTTGACCTAAGTAGGAATTGATTTTAATTTTTATATTACTTGTTTCAAATTGATTAATAAATTAACAAGTCTTAGTTTTAGCAATGTCCATAATATTCCCAGTAAGTTTATAAATTACTTACTCAATAAGTGGAATTTGGAAGCATGTTTTTTTGGGGGGAGGGGGGAGGGTTGCAGTAAAAATTGAATTGAAGATGATATATTTGTAAAAACAAGATACAATTATTCATTGACTCAATAATGTAAGGCCTTTTACTAAGTGTTTTGAAATTAATGTGGCTTTACTGTTTTTGGAAAATGCAATGGAACTTCTAAAAAACTCGCAATGAGTTCAAACCTATCAAAAACCGCATGAAACTGAAGACCATGTGTAAGTCTGCGTCTAGATTTCATGACAATGGTAACTTATAAAGATGACATAAATTTTAGATAAAAATCTAGCACTTTTATTTAATCTGTAGTAAAACTATGTATTTTTGACGTTTTTTTTCTGGTTGATTGACACTAAACTTTGACATGAAATTACAGTTACAGTCGGAAAATAACATACCTATTTTTACGTCCACAGAACCAATTTACAAGGATCCGAAAGTCAAAAGTTTGTCGGATTCGGTTTAAATCTAATTCTTTGCGTTTTGTAACTATACCTACTTGTACTAGAACAACAAGAAGACAGAATGTCTTTGATTGAATGTCCACAGCATTTGCGTAGTTCCATGTAACAAATTTCAGCCTTCTAGTTCCCGAGGTTTTTGAATATTCATTTCCACAGAAAAACAGATTGATAGACAAACAGACTAACAAGAAAAATTCAAAAAATGTGTTTCCAGAATTAACGGGAATTTTAAACGCTGTGATCATTCAAATATTCGATTCGAGTTGTTTGAGAATTATTATAACTCCTATACCAAAAAAAAAAGAAAAAAGAAAAAAGGTTAAAACAAAAAAAATTATTGAACTTATGTGAACATATTATTTACGTTAGTTTATCACAGTCAGTGATTTAGATTAGATTATAAAAAATTAATAATATTGATGATTATATAACAGAAAAAAAACGGTTGAAAATTTATTTATTGGCTAGAAAAAGAAAAATGCAACTATTAACTATTTATACGAACATTACCATTCGAAATAATATATAATTATTTTAGTTACCTTAAGCTTCAACGATAATAGTTTTCTATTAGATAGTTAATCAGGCTTTAATCTTAGAAGAATATAAACCATTGTATGGTAAACTATATTCAAAATCCCTATTTTTTTTCCACTGATTCAGATAATTTGAAAATTTTATTGTTATATAAATATTTCTTGTACTAATATGAAAAAAAATATGTGGAGTAAAATATTTTGTTTATTCCAGGAAATTTAATTAATATAAATGAGGGTAATTGAAAAAAATGTTTTCGGACCGATTAAGGCTTAAGAAAGAGACTTATACCTTCTTTAAGGCTCTCTGGAGGAAGATGATAAACACATTCCCACTTTTTTCTGTGGAATACTCTAACGTTGATTTACTTTAATCGTAACAGTATTCTATAAGCGTAACCATAACTTTTCTATATGTCATATTACATACATCGCTTATTTGAACCTATGCTTTTTAAGTTATACATTTATTGCAACTACACTACATAAAAATTTTAAAAAATAGGATTTAATATCCATTTTTTAGAGTTTCTTTTTAGATACTGGTTAAGGTTCTTTGTTATCCTTGACAAATTCCATCAGCCTCTTTTGTAGCAAGCTTTTAATGTAATAAACCTATGCTTTTTAAGTTATACATTTATTGCAACTACACTACATAAAAATTTAAAAAAATAGGATTTAATATCCATTTTTTAGAGTTTCTTTTTAGATACTGGTTAAGGTTCTTTGTTATCCTTGGCAAATTCCATCAGCCTCTTTTGTAGCAAGCTTTTAATGTAATAAAATTCTGGGATTTTTTCTGTATTTTGAATAATAATGATAATACCCTTTAATATAAAGTGGTGTTATGTCTAGGAACATAGTGATGTATTTATTTTACTTTAATTCTTATCACTTTATGCTGATTAAAAATTCCGGTAATTTTAAAGGAACTCCCATTCTATTTACCTGCATAATATTTCTAACGTGTGAAATTTGTTATTAATAATGATTTGATTACAAGTGTAGAAAATATGAAAAGTGACCCTAAGGGAGGAAATAAATCTTATGCTGAAAGATGAACATATATATATATATATATATATATATAAATGAAACCGATCAAATACCGATGCATGCGTAATCTGATAGTCTCGTGATCATTTAGAACTGGTTTAAAATGGTTAATGCTTTCAATTTATTGTCTATTCTTAAGAATTCAGAAAATGAATAATTTTGAAATCAAGTTGTAAGTTTAGTTGGTGAAAATCACAAAATGTGACAGCATATTGTATTATTTTCTAAAAACTCTAAGAAAAATATTTATGCTGCAGTCACAATAAATCACCTATTTGTTGCCTTCGCCTTTTGACGCTTCAAAAAACTCGAACAGAAATTTGATTACAGAAAGTTTTCAAAGAATTTTAAAAGCTCTAAAAGGATAAACTTAGACTATAACAGTCTTGGAGAATTATTTGTGTATCATTCATAAAATGAATAATCTGGAAAAGGATTATTCTTAAATTGCTGTAAAAACATTTAAAGAAACCAGAAATCTAGAAACCGTTAATCTTAGAAATTTTGTAAGAAAGGAGATATGAAAAATATTTTTAATTTAATTGAATTAGTTTATAAGAGCAACTAAGAATTTGTTGTATTCTTAAAAGAAATACGTGATTACGGTACGCGAATAAAAAGGTAATGCAAATTATCATTAAAATATAATGAGCTTATTGATCCATTATTCTTAAAAATCTATCAAAGAAGGAGCATATTACGTACGAGGATATTTTGGAAAATACAATAAAATTTATGTAAAATGAAAAAAAAAATTCTAACACTTTTATAATCAAGTTATTATGTTATTAGACATATTATTCAGAGATGATAAAATTAACATAATACTTTAACACTACCACAACAACTTTCAAATAAATTTCCATTTTTCAATGATAATTTTTCCTTAATAAGAACTTGCTTCGATTTTATTCTCAAGCCTCTTCAATCAGAAAATTAAAAAAAAGGAAGACAATAGATTGGATTAATAAATTATAGATTAGATTTAAAAATGTAAATCTATCCTTTATGGAAAATTTAAAATATTTAATTTGAAATGTATTGCACTCAAACTGAATTTACGTATTATTGAAAAACAAAATTACTGATAGAATTCAATTAAATAAAACTATCGAATTCTTTTTCTTTTCCTGTTCCAATTTTAATGAGTTTATGACTTAGAAGCTGCATGTGGTACTGCTAATTAGAAGGAAAAAAATATCATCATTTCAGAAAGAGGGTTCCAAAGATTTCTCCTGCACATGATGTTCAATGAAAATAGGAATTTTTAAAGAAATATAATGTACATATTTTAAGACATATCCATCTTAAAAGTTTATTCTTTTTTCAGAAGCAGAATATTTGTTTCTTACTTTATTTCATTTATTTATAGTTGATTCTACAAAATGACTATAAATATAAAATAAAATAACTTCCTTAGAAATACTTAAAATGGTCGACTTTTTACAAACTTAGAAATAAATTATGGTTGTAACAAAGCATTTGGATGAGACCTTATTTCTCCTTAAATGATGTAACAATCGATATACGGATTCAATTAAGGTACAGGGTGATCATAACTAAACTGACAGTGCTCACAGTGCTCTGTAGAGCGATCTATGTGCTAGAAAGACGCCACATTTTGTAGGAAGATTAAACAAGTAGGGAGACGATGGATTCCAAGAAAAAAAATAGTTCCAAAGGTCACCTCTAGGGGAATATATAGCACTGTGTAATATAAAATAGAGTGTTAACAAATGCAAATCATTCCGAAATAAAATTACCTTTTATTTTGCACATTCAAATCATGTTCAATGTGGCTGCCGTGTTTGTGGACCATATACTGCATTCTGCGCACAGTATTCACAACAGCAGAAAGTAACATGTCTGCAGGAATCTCCCGTACAGTCCGTGATATGTTATCCTTCAACTTAGTCAGGTCTTGGACAACTCTTTGATATACCTTGGACTTAAGGTAATTTTATAGCCTGATGTCGCATGGGGTAAAATCAGGGGGCCGAGGGGACCATACAGTTGGAAAGCAGTGGCTAAAGACTCTTTCTGTCGTAGCAGCTGTTGTACCTGTAAAGCAACGTGTAGAGGGTCTCCATCTTGCATGAAAATGATTTCCCCAAGCATTGTCTTTGTTGAAGTGCCAGAATGACAAAGCTGTCCAACATGTGGCAATATTTATCTCCGGTAACATAACATTTTACCGGTCCTGTCGGGGTAATGTTCTCATGGAAGAAGGGACCTATGATAAATTCTGCTGTGTACCCACACAAAACCGTTACCTTTGGTGAATGTAAAGAAATTGCTGTGACTGCATGTGGTGATGTGTCATCCCAAATCCGGCAGTTCTGGGTATTCACAGTTCTATTCAGGTAAAAGTGGGCCTAGCCTCAGGTAAAAGTACATTTGCTAAAATTCTATTTTCTATTACACAGCGCCACATATTCCCCTATCCGTGACTTTTGGAACTAATTTTTTTATAGCGGAATCCTTCTTTTCCTCGTCTTGTTTAATCTTCCTACAAAATGTGGCGTCATTCTCGAAAATAGATTGCGCTATAGAACGCTGTGGGGACTGTCAGTTTAATTATGGCCACCCTGTATATATTAAATGTCTTAAAGAACGTAGAAGAATACTCAAATAATGGGAATGAATGGGATTCTTTTTGTGCGAAAGGAACTCTAAATAATAGTACGGATATGTTAGTTACAGATTCTTAAAATCACAATATTTTATAAAATCTAAATGGCATACGCTCTATTCAAACGCCATGAGTTTTTAAAGAGTTGGATTTATAAAATATATGGGAAAATTGTTTCATTTACGATAAAGTTTAAAAATCCCCCTCCCCATTCCAGAAATATGTTACAAATATGTCATCCCTCAAGGTACTTTAAAAAATAGAATTCATAAAAAAATAATTAGTTTTTTTTTAATCTATGATCAATTATTGGATCGTTAGAAGCAGCGAGGAGTATCGAGAAAACCATTATAAAATTAGTCCCCCACAAATTAATGGAATAATTTATGTTGGTTTAAAAAAAAATGGTATCCTTTTAAAAACAGACTTATTTACCTTTAATGCAGCATTAAGTTTCATGATAAATTTACACAATTTGGGGAATTTATCTAATTATCTGTTTTGATTCGTCAAATCATAAAAACTTCAAGAAAAAAATGAATATCAAAAGGCGATTGACAAAAAAAAACTTTTCAAAAAACTATTGACAAAAAAAAACACTTCAAAAGATTATATGTTTTATTTTATCTTGAAAGAAAAAATACTTTTGAACTTTATAAATAAATTTAATTAGGCTTCATGGAAAAAGATAATTAGGATTTTTTTTCTAAATAATTGCTTATTTCCACGTTTTGATAACGAAAATCACTCATTGAACATACTGGCTTAGATTTTAAATTACCTGATGGTGGTAATTGTGAAATGGAGAAAAAGTAATAAATGTAAAAGATCTAAATGCTATACTTTACATTTGGACAAATTATACGAACTAATACCTTGGAATCATAAAATAAAAAAATGTCACTAGATAGGCTGCATAAAAAGTGAATCAGACTGCCGATATTAATTGGTCTGAATCTGCATCAATGTATAAAAATATCAGACGAAATATTAGGTATAAAAAACATCAAATAAATTACTTAGGATGTAAAATACAAATGAAAAAAAACTTTTCATAGGAATTCTAAGCTCTTTCAACTAGTTTTGAAGGAATAAGTTAATGGTAATTCATTTTCTCTTAAAATGTGCCTGGCTTTGTGACTACGTATAACAGTAGATTTCTTTCAGATAACTTCAGAATTATTTGTGATCTTTATTGAAATCACTTAGGAGCAATTTAACACTATTTTATCTGTTTTTATTGACCTTCAAAAAGTAAAGATTAACGAAGCAGCTTCTTAATTCTTTCACTGCCAACTTCAAAATCTATAATCCCCATTTCATAAATTTACAATATTCCAATCTCAAAGTCACTATTATTTCTTTCTTTATTTATTTATTTTAATTTTCAGTTCTCAAGTTTTGAAATTTTAAGAAAGGTTTTATGGAATTTTAATTATTTAATTCTGAATAAATTAAAAGGGTGAGATAATTTCACACCCACCCACCCACCCACACACACACACACACACACACACACACACACACACTTCAAACTTCTATTTATTTTATTACAAGAGGCATATTATGTGCAAAAAACGACGATAAACTAAAGTTCCTTTCCCTTCAGTAGCTTTACTATGAGATTTTCATTCGTATTTTTTGATGAAGTCTTAGGAAAGGGAACTTTATGTATCTCAAGAAAATTATTGCAATCTGTAGGGAATTATATCTTTTTAGAACTCTAAGGTAATAGTTTTTCTAGAAAACATGTAGAATTAATTGAGCAAAATGTGGGAATTGGATAATGAAATAATGGAACATTAAAAAAGAAATTAATATATAAATGGACTTGAAATATATGTATGAAGTATATTTTAGGCGTGGTTTAAATGAAAACTATTTATTTAGACAATTGAAGCAGAACTGTATTACGATTGCAACTAGTGATGTTTTTCCTTTTCAAAAGTACACCGTTATTTTGTAAGAAATTAAATTGAAAATACCATCAATACCGTTTTGTAAAAATCTATTTAATGTTTGGATTACGAAAAAACTTTAAAAAATATCCCATTCCATATAATAAATAAATTAATTGGTAAGACTTTGTAAACAGGATGTCGTCTTTAAAGGACAAGTAATGTTTTGAAATCGCAGTATTTCAAAAATGTTGGTTGAGTAACTGTAAACATGTTTATCTCAATTTAAAGATATGAAAAATGTAGTCTCTGAGTTGAAAGCTTGACTACCGAGAAATTAATTCTACAACTATTCTATGTTCAGAAATTTCTAAATATGTAACTATTAAAAAGTAGAGAAATATATATTACATAAGGGATATACGTCTATATAACTATGTACTGTCTGTTACGTAGAAACTCGTTACGAGTTCTTAGCTTTTAAATAATAAGGTATTTTATATATTTATATGAAATTTAATAAACTTTGAGATATTTTCTGACAATTATTATGGAATATCGCTAATAGATTCTTAATTAAAACTAATATTGCATATATTGTTCTAGGCTGTTGTACTTTTTTTGTAATTTCTTGCGCATTTCGTTTTATTATTTATATTTCTTCCCATTGTAAGCTTTAGGTAGAATCCTTCATCTTTTGCATTAATGAATTGCGAGAAAATTAACCAATTATATACTGGATGAAAAGCTGAAAGTTTTAACAGTACTTAAAAACTATTTTTGAACAGTTTGTGTGAAAATATCAAGATTAAGTTTAATTTATATAATTGAGTTTCTAGTAAAAAAAACGATTTCTAGCTGCGGATTCTCATGCTTTAATTGGCTCTTTCTCTATAAAACTATCACAGAAGCAATAACTTCACTCCCCCCAAATTACACACGTGCGATATATCAAACGATCTAGTCTGCAGAGCACAAAACCACACGCACACACGCATTCATCTTTATTATTAGAGCAGATAATCTAAAAGCTTTACAGTGGACGTAACAACGCATCTTGTGCTAGAAGGAAAACAGCACCACTTTCTCCCGTCTGATTTATAAGTAATAGATGTATTACATTTTGTATTCTGTTTCTTCTCCGTGTCAATAACTGTAACGAGAGAGCCCTCCGAAGGATAAGGAATGCCGTTAAGTCTCCTCATGAATATAACATGACATTCAAGATAACTTGGCGTGATGCAGTGATAAGAAAAGAATTCCGAATTCATTCGGAAATAAAATATATAATTCGATGCCCTGTGAGCAGGAGCCACCAATCATTATGCACTATAAGAGTTTGGTATTGAGGGAAATAAACCTCTTACAATTCAATTCTATTTTGCATGTTTTATTTATATTTAAAACTTAGAAATGATGGAAATACCTTTTTGGCCTTAATCGTTTCATTTTGTATTTCCCATTGCATCGAATGTGTTTTGTTTTACTTCAGTTTTTTTCACTAAAATTTTTAAAATGTAAAAGTATTATGTGTATGAAGCTGTTATCTTGCACATAAAGCTTTTAATCATACGAATAAAGCATCTAAGCATAATTTTAAAGATGGAATTGAAATAAATAACAATAATAGATAATTAAAAACACAATGAAAATTGAGTGAAATTGGCAAATGTAAAAATATGATACTAATAATATTGCCTATTACAAATCGCTTTTAATTTTCTTTTTACTTATAGTTTAATATAGGTACAAATCTGTAATATCGTTTGCTTACTCAACTATTCTCATAGTAAGAAAAATGAGTTTATTGATATTCTAAATGAGTGACCAAGTGAAACTAAATTATTGATTCTCCAGCTCTCTATAGGACATTTGATGACTATATAGCGACGAATTGTAAAGATTGCAGTGAAATGAAATAACAATTATAGATATTTAAAAGAACAAAATAAATTAAATGAAGTAAACAAATGTAAGAATATGATATTAATAATGTTGCCTCTTAAGAATTTGTTTTTCTTGTTCCATTTATTTACAGTTTAATATGGTTAAAAATCTGTAATATTGTTTGCTTATGCTACTAATCTCATGATAAGAAACGTAGGTTTATTGATATTCTAAATGAGTGACCAAGTGAAACTAAATTATTGATTCTCCAGCTCTCTATAACAAATTTGGTGACTATATAGCAACGAATTTTAAAGCTTTTAGCGAAATGAAATAACAATAATAGATATTTAAAAACGCAAAAAAATGAGTGAAATAAACAAAAGCAAAAATACGATACTATAATAATGTTGCTTTTTAAAAATGCTTTTTTTATTTTCTCTTTACTTATAGTTTAATATGGTTACCAATTTGTAATGTTGCATGCTTTGTAGCTAATCTTATAGTAATGAAAGTAGGTTTATTGATATTTTAAATGGGCTTTCAAGGGATGCCAAATTATTGATTTTTTCACGCTCTATAGCAAATTTTGGTGACCAACGAATTTGTTCCCATCAGCAACGATAAATTAAGACTGAAACATAAAATAATTATTGCTCGATTTTCTTTTGGTTTTTCTGTAAAATTTCTATTATACTCTACGGAATTTTGTATAAAATTCCATATCTTGTCACAGAGATTATATAAGAGAAATATTAATAGAGAGGAGAGCCATCCATATGCCTTTTAAGGTAGCCGACTACGTTCGAAGGAAATTTTTTGAAAAAGTGGCTTTTTAAAAAATTATTTATGGTTTTCAGATGTATTATAAGTTATAAACACTATAAATACAAAAAAAAATTGAAAATATATTATATTTTGAGAAATTGGAAAATTTTAAGTGAAATTTAAGGAAATTTAACCAAAACGGTTAACACTCTACCGAAAATTGTAATGCAACAATCTTAATTTCCTTTAAACACAACTTATAGAATATAGTGATGAATGAAATGAACCAAAATCTAAGAAAAATAGTGAGATGCAAAGAAGTTATTGGTAAAAATATACATATATATGCATTTTTCCCATAAATTCACAACATATTTTTGCTAAAAAGACCCATAAATGAAAAAGTATATCATCAATAATAAAACTTTTGGTTCATCTCATTGCCCAAATCATTTAAAACATATGCTGAAAGTTTTATGTAGATACCTCTATTAGTTTTTGAGATATCATGTTAACGGTGGAGCATTTTTATGAAAATTCAAGTTTTGAGATAATTGAAGTTAAAGGTAAATTTTAGTTGAAAAACATTGTTTCCTTTATTAAAATCATTTAAAATTCGCCTGGATGATAGTTCAGGCCTTCTTTTTCCACAATAAGTAGGCCTTTTTTCTTTCTGAGAACAGAAAGTTTTTTCTTTGAGTTTTTGCCTTTGCTAGTGAATGTCTTTCAGCATCATTTATTCGCTGATTTTCAAGTAATGACATTCCACTTAGCATGTAATGTCCTACATTCAATTTTAAATTATTCAGAACTTCCAGCAAGCCTCTCATTCCATCATTAAATTGAAGTACAGTGATAAAAGACCCTAGCTGCAATGTTTGTAATTCAACAAACTGCTCTTTTGGAACAAAGTTCCATAACATTCCATTAAAACTCTCGTTGGCATATTGTGTCTTTCCGTGTAAACATTTACGCAGTAATGCCTGTTCACATAATTTCATGTAAACAGGTTTTACTTTGTTTATTATGTGTTGTGGAAGTCCTGCTGACTTATCCTGGAATGTTCTTTTGCTTGCCTTTTCTCGCTGATATTTGCACCAACTGTCGACACCTTTCGGACATTGCCCATGCATCGGATATTTTTTGCTTGAGCAGCAATGATAAAATGCTGCAATAACAGAACTTTGCATAGCTAGCAAATTGCCTTTATTACTACGAATAGCAATTCCATAGTAATTTTGCAATTTGTCAATGAAGCGATCAGTTAATTTCCCTTTTCCCGCAATTCCTTTGGTGCACTTTTTCAATTTTCTAAGGCGAGTTCCAACTCTTTTCTGTATATGACCAATGCATTCCAATTTAATTATAGAGTCCTTCCCATAAATATCCTTTACAGCATCATAGGCCTTAGAATCCCCATCTCCATAGTACTCGGTATAATGCAAGTTCCGGTTAATTTCTGAACGCTCAAAAATACGATAGGCTCCAATTGTCTCCATGCGTGCAGCTGAGCCATCATGATTTTTGCATACATGGGGTTTATTTGAAGCTTTTTGCTTTCCTGAGAAAGTTTTGCAGATTCTGCAAAATTGTGATATAGCTTCAATATCCAATACTTTGCCAGTGTCTATTGATATGCAGCTTACAAGGCCATTCAAGGAGGAAAAACCCCTCTTTTGCCAAGTGCCATCCACAGATACTCCACAATCTACAATGTTAAACTGTGAACATTTTGAAATTTGTATTTGTTCAGCTGCATCTTTCATACTTTTCTCAGCAACTTTAGATGCAGCTTTCAGAAGTTTTAACTCTTGACTTCTGAAAGTTGCTTTAGAAAGAAAAGGCATATCTAACATGGAGATCAATTTTTTACCTGCAGTATACCCTTTTCCAATTAGCCTTAAAACATACACAAGTAAAGTGTTCATATCATTAGCATTGTTTCTCTTTTTTGATGAAGCAAATCCTTTATGAAATGTGCAATTCTGGCATTTTAATAAAAAATTTGAGCACAAACCAAAACGAGAATCTTCTTCTAAGCAGAGTTCCTTTTTCAAACACATGGGACAACATAATGTAGTTAACACTGACACTAAAATCTCAATGTCCATTATTCGATTTCCACGTAGTTCATCAGGATTTGAAGAACTTTTCATATGCAAATAGTTATTACCACTAAGTTTTGAAGAACTTGCAGTAGTAACATCAGTTGAATTGGCTGGAATTTCACTTGCAGTACCTTTTTTAGAATGTCCAGAATTGTGCTGATTTCCGGAAAATTTTCGCTTCTTTGAGCGATAATTTCTCAGATGACCTATTATAAATAAAACTTCACGTCAAAAACTGCAAAAATTTTAAAGAAAAATCAAAATTTTCTCTTTTAAAGGAAGTAAAACAAAATTAGCGAAGCAAGCACGAGGTCGTAAACAAAACAGCAAACGAACACAGTTGTTGCCAATTTTTCGCAAAGAAATAAGGAAAGTATGTGTTAAAAACGGTGTGGCTTGCCGCTAGCAACATAAAATAAAACTATTTTATAAAGTAAAACCAAGAGAAAATATCAAAATTTAGCAAATTGAAGGACACTTTCGGTTTCGGAATTCAACTTCCGGTTTTGGAATGCCGTTTCCGGTTTTGTTTTGTTTCGGTTAGGTATTTTAAAATCACTATAACTTTTTTTCTAATTCACTTAGGAAAAAACGATAAACAGTTTTAGAAAGAGAAATGTCCGTAGTACAAAAAATGACGATAAAAAAATTTCGCCGATGTGGTCGAAAACCAGTGTTTTCAACGTAGTCGGATACCTTAAGTTTCATTAAGATTTTGTTGCATGGTTTCTTAGATCCAAAGTTCTTTGTTTGTGTTTCAGTTGTGTTTTCTTCAGTTTTTATTTCGTGGTTGCTTTTGAAAAAGACTTGCATTACTTTGTAAAACAAGATATAAATCTCAAATCCTATTTTTGATTGAGAAATTTTAATTTGGAATTTGAATGAAACATTTCCCTTTTTTCACGACATTGAAATATATGTTCTTCTTTCTGATTTTTTATAAGGTTATATAATTTTTACATTTTAAATGAATCATGCTATCATAATCACGTTAAGAAACCTGTTAATTGATTAATATTATTAAATACAAAATACGTATTCTTTTGAAGAAGTCAAATCTTAAACAGATAAGGACTTATTCGTACATTATTTGAATTCCCTTAGTCTAGATAACCTGCCAAGAGTTCATGAAAAATAAGACATGTAACTGGTAGTTTACAAAATAAAATTAGGGAAATTACGAATGATACTAACTAAAATTCTCACCAAAGAATCTAGTCTGTAACCTTCTGATGTCCATCAGCTATTATTTACCTCAAGCTATGAATTATCGATAGTCAATATCATTGTCATTCAAGAGAAAATGACAATTTTACAAATGCTTCAGCAAACTTTTCACTTTGTTAAGCATACAAATATCTTTCACTTGAATGCTTGTTAAAAATTAATTAAAAATAGCTGATTTATAGCATCTTTCGTTTTGCGCGGTACATATTTTACAATTCTTTTTTAAAGAATTGACATTTATTACTCAACATTTATACATATACATTTTCTGATATCATTTTTTGTTATTTTTAAAATAGATTTGATCATTTTTATTTTTTTTTAAATTGATATGTATACATATACATAAATATACTTTGTAAACTCTTTTAAGGTTGTTTTATTTGTATAAAAATACTTGGACGAAGATATTTTTCCATAAAGATAATTCTGTATTGCACCTAATAAGTTTGCATTTATTAGAAGTATAAATTAAACACTGAATACAGATAATCTTTTTGTATATTTGTATATACACTATTTCTACTGAATATTATTCTGCTATATTTTATATACAATACTTTGCAACAATGCTAAACAAAAAATTGAATTCTAACCACGTTTTTGATATCTTCAACAACTAAAATATAAACTAAGTAGAATTTCCTATTACCCTTAAGGCTAAAGTCCCTCTTCTAAATACACTACTCAAAGAAATAAAATTCAGTTGCAATAAATTAGTACAGTAAAAATTTTGAAAATGCTCTTTGAAGAAAAAGAAAAAAAATCCTATCGAATATTCGTATCACAAATCCAGTACATCTGATAAAGAAATTCAGCCCCCAACAAACAAACTTATGTGTGCATTTTCTTTTCTTTATTCACGATGACGATGTGGAACAAATAAATAAAGTTGAAAATTTCAAGAGGTAATAAAAAAATTCAATTGTTCTCTTTTCTTCCTTTTCTTCTTTTTTGTATCCCAAATTCATGTTGACACTTTTTATTAGAAATGCAGTTTTCATTGCATTCGTGAGATCCTTCTTTTGAGAAAAGATAAAACTAATGAATTTTAAGAAAGCTAGAATTGTTTCTCTGTGTTATTATTATTGATTTTATAGTTATCTCTCTCTCTCTCTCTCTCTATCTATCTATCTATCTATCTAGTACTTAGGATAAATATTAACCCTCCAGCTATGTATACTATGATTTCTACGGGTTGGAAATCAGTCCATTTCCTGTTGCACTCCATGTTTTTCACAGTTTAGAGTATTCAGTATTACAATTACATATTTTTTTATATTACATTATTACCGTGTATTATATAGCGCTATGCCACTTTCTTTGAAAAGTATTTGAACTTATTTGCAACATCACATATATGTATTAATTTTAAAGAATTAAATAAATATATATTAATTTGCTTGGGGAATACTTTTATATTACTTTCTCTTCTTGCAAAGGTCAGAACATTGAACAAGAAGGATATTGATGAAATAATGAATTTTAATTAAGATAATTAATTAATATTAATTTTTAATTAATGATTTTTATTGAAGATAATAAAAAGAAATACCCTATCAAATTGAAATAATTTGAAATTATACATCAAATTTACAGATTTCTATCAAATTTTGATAGGGAATCAATCAGAAGTCTGTCAATCAGGCTGTTATATAAGTAAATGCGATTATTGCAAAATCAAAAATTCAAATCTTTTAATTAATGAGAATTATGTAGTCGAATTCTTGGATGATTATAGATCATAATTATCCCTGGATACTATATAGTAAACATTAGAACATTGAAGTTTTAGGTTGATTTTACAGAATGCTAAATATCTGCCAGAACAATGTTCTGTTTCCTAAAAGTTTTATCAATGGTGTCAGAATTTTAAATACAAAGTAAAATAATAATAATAATAAATAATAAATTCCAATTTTGAAACTATGATCAATACAAAAATATATGGAAGTATGATCAGTATGAAAGTATACGAAAATAGCATCAATACGAAAATACATGAAAGTATGATCAGTACGAAAGTATATAAAAGCAAGATCAATACTAAAGTATATGAAAGTATGATCAAAACGAAAGTATATGAAAGTAAGATCATATAAAAGTATACAATAAACACCAAAGTATATGAAAGTAGGATCCATTCGAAAGTATATGAAAGTAAGATAATATGAAAGTATACAATAAACACCAAAGTATATGAAAGTAGGATCAATAAGATAGTTTATGAAAGTAGGATCAATAAGAAAGTTTATGAAAGTAGGATCAATAAGAAAGTATATGAATATAGGATCAATAAGAAAGTATATGAACGTAGGATCAATAAGAAAGTATATGAATTTAGGATCAATAAGAAAGTATATGAAAGTAGGATCAATAAGAAAGTATATGAAAGTAGGATCAATAAGAAAGTATACGAAAGTATAATCCAAAATTAAAGTATTGTCTAAATGTGGCAAGATAAATCAGAGATAGCTTAGGTTCTTGCATCTAGAAATTGGAAAAGCGAGGTTATTATAAAGTTTCTCAGTGTTTACGTATATTATTAAGCTAAAATCATCCGCATATGTGTATATATGAATTAATATGTGTACATATATAAAACATTAACCTACTTCACACATAAATCATGCTTATTGCTAAATATCGAATGGCAATTGTCGAATAAAGACAAAACATCATATGAATTTTTGATAGCTTCATTCATTTAGCCTTTTTATAGCTGGATTGAACTAAATGATTCCATTGGCTAATTAATGTAGATTCAAAACGTTATTAGAAGTGTACTGGAGATAGTCCCTCATATCAAGAGAGAAAATATAAGATACGAAATCAAGTATCTATCCATTAAAAAATAGGCTCAAACATTGCTACATAAGTAATCATGATAAGACTTAGGATAAATATTTATTTTCTCGCCAAGCTTAGCCAAATCCTGCTTTACGTCTCAAAGCTCTTAAACTATCTGCAATTCTGGGTGAATACCGGGAATAATAACAGATGGTGTTTTTGGGTTGCAATAAAAATTTATCACGATTGTATTTAGCGAAAAATTGTTCCAATTTTTTTTTCAACTTTAACACCCTATACTAATCTTAAGTCTAGACGTAATCAATATGACTGGTCTATGGAAATCGATACTCATACATTCCAAAACAAATATACTACAAAGAGATTTTTGTATTATCTTAAGATACAAAAGAAGACCGTTTTAATCTCATTTGCATACATCAAATTGCATGTATTTTTTATAAATCAAATTCATTTGATATATTGAATATTTTTTTGATATATTCGACAAACTGAATTTGATGGTATATCAAATTCAATTTGATATTGAAATAATGCTGTTAAATATTATGATTTAATTCAAACTCGCCATCAAAACATTTAAGCTTATGCTTTTTTCAATAATTAAAACTTCATCTGCAATTTTGTTTACACTGTTATTTAGAAATATAAAAACCTTGAAAAAGGAAGTTAGTTGTTTTAATTGGATTCACATGCTTTAAATAATCGTATCAAGTTATAAAGGTGGAAGTTATTTTAAGAAACGCATCTTGTATTAAAAATAAAAAAAAAAAACATAGTCTAAGCAAACAAACAGACGATAAACACACACACACACACACACACACACACACACACACACACACACACA
>JAOUZG010019159.1:7743999-7759852 GCA_026289955.1 Argiope argentata | reverse complement strand
CACTGGAAACTGATGACGGAACTGGGACTGATCACTGGAAACTGATGGCGGAATTGGGACTGATCATGGAATCACGCCCTGATCACAGGAAAAAGGAGCCACCCCTATGCCAGTCCGTCGGTATGATTCTTCTATGGCATAGTATTAATATGACTTTTTTGGTGCACTTAAAGAGATTTGCCACTTCTTTTTTGTATAATGACCTTTCTCGTTTTTCTTTTAAAGAGTCAAGTATTGAATAACTGTAACGAACTTGACTAAGAAATTCACTTTTCCACTTTATTTTTATATGAATAGGCTTATATTAAAAATTAATAAAGAGTTGGTTTCAATCAATCAATTAATTATAAAATTAGTCATGATTCATGATAATTGCATTAGATTGAGATCAAAGGATGAGTCAAAACAATTTAACACTTAACGCCAAACCTCCGTTTCTAGGGCTTCTGTTTCTCCTTTGGTATAGTATCGTTTGGTTTGGTTTGGTATAGATGTAGGTGGACTCCCCTATTAATCTCCCCTGCCAAAAAACAGTAATCTATTAGAAAAAAACATACAAAAGACAAAATACACAAACAATAAATGATAATTTTAGAATGAAGAAGGTCTAGACTACAACAAAAAGGGATGGATGAGCATCATCCATTTTAAAGGTATCATGAAACATTTCTTTGCCTTGATTGGAAATTTTTAAATAAGAAGTATATAATAAAACCGAAAGCTCCATTTGCCAATATTTTCTGTTTAAATATTCCCTTGTTATTAATACCATGTGGCACTTTAGTTATTCATTTAGTTGAAGGGGTTTTTTAGTATTAAAAAACAGGATTTAATAAAGCAAGAGAGAATAATTTTTTTGACATTTTAATTTTTCTCTTTTAAGAATTATTTTTTTAATGAAATTATTCTCCTCATACTTCCCTGTAATCTACAGATTTGAGAACCCAGAATTCTCAAGTGCCTAACCCAAAAACTAACTGAAACTAACTTATCTGAGCATTTCCAACTGATATGTTTCCTCTTTCCAACTCCTAGATGAATATTTCCCTCTTCAGGAAATATCACTTTGCCATACCCCACAACTCGCACACTCTTCGATAGCAATCTTCAGACAGGGTCATAAAATACGACATTTATCTTATCACCTATAGACGATTTTCATCTCTCTGTTGATGCCCGTGCTGAGATTCATCAGTTGATATGCTGATAAATAGATATCCTTATCACCCATGCAATCAATATCTGCAGATAAATAGTTTGCTGACTAAGATATTAACATACAAATAAAATTATAAAACCATATATTAATTAAGTTATAACCTTAAAATATAAATATTTGATTAATTTTTAAAAATAGTAAAGAGATTCCTTTATTTGAATGTTATTCATATTGTAAAATTTCTATCATTATCAGTTTTAACTAAAAGTAGTACAATTAGTAATTAATACTTTTATCAATTTTAATTTGACAGAGAAATATTTTATCCTTATTACAACGTCATTAATGCCATTGTTCAAAAAACAAAATTTAAAGGAAAAAAATTGGAATCTTTGATAGAAAATTTCAATTTAACGTGTGAGATCTTTATTATTTTTAAGTCATTATTTGTCTTAATTAATTTAAGTCATTAACCAGACGATTTGAAAAAATCATGTTTATAAATGTTTTTTTAACTTATCCTGTTAAAAAATAACTTATTACTTTGTTTTATTTCTTCATTGAAATTGTAAAAAAAAAAGATTGCAAAAATTTGCTGATAAAATATATTTGCTATTAATTTTTACATATTTCTATCAGTTAATTTTTATTCTTTCTTACATACATTTATATGCATTTAATATTAATTCTGGTTAATGGTTTTACATAATAACCACACAAAACCAGAAAATCCTAAATACATTTTTTAAGAGAATGAAAATAGATTTTAAAAGACTATTTCCGGACGACTTTTTATTTTTAGAAATATTTTGTTCCTGAAAGGATATTATTCTGAAACAAAATTTTTTATTTTAAATATAAAATTCAGTATCGCATGCACGAAACCTAATATTTTAAATCTTAGCTTATCCAAATAACTGCTTTGTATCTCAAGGTGTAATTTCGTGGAAAATGGTATAGTAGGCAGCATTTTGATTTTTTTTCAAAGGGTTTAGAACAACTATTTCGATTGGAAATGGCGTTCTAAGCAATGTTCTAGAAATGACGCCATAAAAATTCCGAAGGTTTCAAATCGGTGATCACGATGACCAATTTACAGGAAACCCATGTCCAGTCCGATATCCTAAATAAAACTCTAGTTCAATAAGAATAGTTTCTCGGAAATAAAATGTCTAGCTGCGTTCAATGAGTGCTAGTCGTAAAAAAACATGATACATGGAATCGATTTCCCAGTGGTCGAAACTTTTTATTCTGAAATTGGTGTTAGAAAAGATTGAATTAGAACTACTTATAACTATTTTAGGTGTTAAATATTCCATCATGTCGGTGGCAATATTCATTTGTCCACAATATATCTCCAATTAAGCCCTTTTCGTCATAATATTATAACTATAAATACTCTTAAAACTATCTTTATCATTGCTTTTATTTGAGTCCTAATATTTGATAAGACAAACGTTAGTCCTCTTTGAATCTATTGTTCAAGGTTCTTCATTGAACTATGCTTCAAATAGATTTTCTGGACTTTTCTTGAAAGGAATTTGAATTCGAAAACTACTAAAATTCTATTTAAAGTATTAAAAGCTAATTAAATTTAATTAATTAATTAATTTATAATTTCAGTGATATCGATATCAAACTTTTACTTTTTATTTAATTATTGAAACTCGTTTAAAAAACGACGAAATTTCGCTTCAAGGTGCACATCCCCACTTTCAAAAACGATTCGAGACAAATTCGATAATTCTGATTCTAATGACTGATCATATTTATGAAATACAAGTACGCATTTTCACCCATTTTTTATGAGTATTAGGAAGGATAGAGAAAAATTACACATTGAGGCACAAATATTCGAAGGGAAGAATATTCTTTTATTCCAATAAAGCGAAAAAAGTGAAAACATATTTCTATTTTGGTACTGGAATTTTGAGGGTTTTTTTCTGTTTTGATTTTTTAAATGATAACCAAAATTTTACTACCATGCTTGAAATCCCAATTAACGTTCTCAATTAATTTTTTTTACTTTAATAGTATTTAACATATTTTTTTAACTATTTACAGGTAATTATGTTCCAAGAAGGAAATATTTCATTAAAAAGTCCAGATATTTATGATAATTTTGTTAATCTCAGATTAAAGTATAGTTAATGAAATTTTTTCAAAAATTGAAATTTTTTTCAAATTTGATATGATGAATTTTTTTTCAAATTTGATATAAAATGACATGTGCATGTGTAGGGAAAATAAAACTTAATATAAATAAATTATTATTATTTAATCCATGTTATTTCTTCTGAAATTGTTTGAGCGAATTTTTAAATTTTCTGGCAAAGTAAATTTTGATTTTTATTAAAATTCAAAGCCGATTTTTGAAAATCAATATCTGCATAATTATTCCGTATTTTTTCATTCTATGAAATTTTATCGAAAAACTGTCTTTAAAACAAAATTTATTAATTCTTTAAACTAAGATTAACTTCGAAGAAAGTAA
The DNA here is from genome assembly GCA_026289955.1 of Argiope argentata. Taxonomy (NCBI): domain Eukaryota; kingdom Metazoa; phylum Arthropoda; class Arachnida; order Araneae; family Araneidae; genus Argiope; species Argiope argentata. The sequence goes on along the minus strand of JAOUZG010019159.1, from coordinate 7,756,199 downwards.
AGGGTTTAATGAAGGAATGAAAGTCATTAATTAATAAATAAAAATGTTTGAGAAAAATGAGTTAGTACTGTCGTCAATACTACTATTATTTATTTATTTATAAGGAATGATAACTGCCAAAAAATAAAATATATTCTTTAAAATCGATAAATACATATCAATCTTATTTCATAAGGAACCCTCATATAATTTTAACTAATATTAATAACATATCTAAATAGGTTTATAATTTTCATATTTCATTATCAATATATTCCAAAGCATTTTAAAAAATTATAAATTTTTTTAAAATAATTTATTTTGAATCAAAAATGATTATTTTTCTCTCTATAAGTAATTTCTAATCAGCTCAAACATTTCCAATCATATTTTGACATACATATATTCAAATTATATCTTATGGAATAGATTAAAATTTTAATTTAACACGAAAATTCTTTTAGCAAATATTGCTTTCTTTCATATGAAATACTGTTCAAAAAAGTTATTTTATTTTCCTCTAAATATTATATGCTGTTACGCTAAAATTTAAATGTTATCTTTAATTAATTATGTACATTTTAATTAAATTATCTGAAATGTTAGAGTACGTTTCCACTGGTGATTTAATGAATAAAATTTGAATGTGAAAATCTCTATCTATTTTATTTCAGCATGCGAATAATTTATTTACATATACTATAGATACTCTTAAAAGTTAATTAGACTTATTTTTCAAATTAATCATACATTATTTATTAGGGATACATTATTTATTTTCAATTAATCATACTTATTGCTTCAAATTGCGAATTGATATTTCAAATGAACAAACTTTTCAACAGAGATCCAATCAATTATTTCAAAATATTTATTTATATTTCTAAATAAAAAAGAAAACTTTAAAAGTCATAATGAAATAAATTCTATGATATTAAAATTAATAAATGTATTTCAAAAACATTATAATTTTTTTGTTTAGAGTATTGTACAGATTGTGTAGTGAAACTTTTTCATATAATTAGGTAATAAATGCAATAGCAATACCTTAGACCTCAATAATTGTAGAAAACACTAAAAGAATAACAAAATTAGAGCTAATTAAGATCTAAATAAAGAACAGTTTTATAAATAAATAAAGCAAACAGATAGCAAGATGCTGTCTATTTATAGCAGAAAATTTCTCTTTCCTACCATAAAGATAAAGTATTTGGGAAACGTATTATGCAAATTTAGTAATATAACTGTCATATTAAATTTAAACAAACAAGTTTCATTTTTTGTCACTAAACCCACAGAATTGTAAAGTATTCAATACATATATTTTACATTCTTTTTTACTATTTCCAAAAAAGATCAACCATTTAACAGATAGATCTTCCATAGGACGGTTACTGATTAACTACAAATAATCTTCATAACTCGGTCAGTTTTAGTTTAATCTATTTTTTAATGTAGATAAGTAAGGAATATATTACTAAAGACGACAAAAAATACTATTTTTTTTTTTAAATGTAGGGTTAAGACATTTTTAGATACACTTTTATTGAAAATAAAAACACATTTTAGACATTAAATTCCTAATTCAAACACATGAAATATAATTTTTCATATCAGTTCTATTGCCCAGTTTATTAATCGGTCACAAACAGAATAGATCTCTCTAAACTTTTTTATCTCACATTTACTGAATTTTATTGAAAAGATAGCTTTAAATTATTTATACATTTTCCTAATTTCTGAATTTGTATTTACTATTGATAATTATGATTATGGTATAATCACATAACTTGTTTTACCATTATATAATTGGAATAAAGTATAAAATTCCGTTAATGCACTCATCATTTATTTACCTATTCAGATAAATTCATATGATAGTTTCAATTTGAATAGACAATATATGTCATACCAGGAATAATTAGTTATTTCTAACAAATCTTATTTCTTAGTATAGACCAAATTTTATCTTGTATTTGGCGTTTTCTTCTTGTCTGTTTCTGCAAAGACAAGGAAAAAATGTTGTTTCTTCGATATCATCAAAAGATAAGGAAATGCATTCTAACTTTTCTCATGAATATGAGATGATATTGGAGATATATTTTGCGATATGTAAATTAGATTTGAATTCCCAATTCGATGTGAAATAAGTTACCTAATTTTGTGCGTTTTGAATGGTTGCGACATAGATTATTAAAACTAATGATTGATATTGTAAGAATGTTGTACTTTTTATTCGAATCTATTTGCATATTTAAACATCAGATCAAATCATGCATTTAAAATTCTGAAACCTCAGTAGAATAAGCTGTCAGATGTAATAAACTTATTTAAATATTGCGACATTTGTTAGTCTATTTTTTAGAGTAAAGAAAAATGTGATGAAATAGAAATTGATGCTATTTAAATAATAATCTTGATTTTAGTTTAGTTGGATTGGTTTTTCTGATGAAAAGTCTTTGTTTCATTAGGTGGAAATTTTACATTTCAAAGATTAGAAAAATAAATAGAATGAGCATATAAAAATGGCATTTTCGAAATGATACAAATAAATATATAGCAACAAATGTACTTGGAATTCCAAAAGAAATAAATTTGAAACTATGTTTATAAATATATTTACACTGGAATATTTTCTATTCATCCATTGACTTGAAATGCTTAAAAATATTGAAAAATTCATATTATAACAATGACTGAGAATTTCCATTTGCAATATTTTTTAAAAAGAACCCAAATGGTAACCATCCATGAATTAAAAAAAAATATTTTGTAATAATGAATGTATTCATAATCTTCCAAGTGACTTTGCCATAAATATATTATCGTTTTCATTTTAATCGGAGAATAATTGAAGATTTTCAATTTTAAATCTATTATATCTGAATTATAAAATGTTGAATAATATCGTCTGCAACATATTTATGACATTACCTGGCAATCAGAATATCGAAGAACATTGTGTTTATGTCATGCTATATCTTTTTTCAATAGTAATTTATATGAAGCATTATTAAAGTTTTTTTTATTTATTTACACTTATAAAGCTTTGAGCAAGCAAATATTTTGCAGGCTTATTTAAAATTGTGTACATAAATAACTTGTAAATTTGCATACAACCATTTAATTAGGAAAGTTGGTGACAATATTTGCTGCTATGTGCTGCCGATGTGTATACACTTCAATATAAATATTTATTTTGGCATGCTCTGTATATAAATTTTTATTTAAAATGAAATCATTTTCATTAAAAATGAAATCTTATCGGCTTTGTTATGATATTTTTTGTAAAATATGCTATGCAAATATTTACATTTTTTCTATGTTTATATGCATCATGACTTGAATTTTAAAAAAGGGGACTGCAGCGACTTTAAAAAAATTCCTCAACCAACTAGATAAAGGTAAATGCATCAATCGCAGATTCTTTTCGTTATCCGCGGCTCAAGCGAAAAATCCCCAAATAATGTAAAATTCTGCCAAATTGCTTAGGTGGTAATATAGTGGTCATTATAAGAAAAAATTACCAAATAACAGAATTCAGTCGAATTTCTTTGACGACTTTTTGTTTGTGTCTGGTTAATGTAAAACTACCCAATCGCATAATTTTTATGTATTAATTACAAATAATCGTTTTTTCAATAATTATAGGAGTTAAGCATGCTTTACTTTGATATTTTTTGCTAGTTGCTTTAATGTTGTTAGTACATAGACGTTTAATAGTAAACACGACACAGTTTTCAAGCTTCTTTCAAATTCTAAAATTCTAGCGCAAGATAAATTAGTGCTTTGTATTAATTGATTTGAAAAAGAAATTTTAAGTGAAAAAGATCAATCCAAATCTTATATTATAATACGAGGAATGGTTTTCAAGTCGAAAATCGCCCCAGAATTTATAAACTCCGGTAAACTTGGGGGTCTGGGGCTTTTGGCCACGAGGAATCGATTGGCGCCTTTTTTTTAAGCGCTACGGTTGAGCAGTTCGGAGTTAAAGATAGGATATTTTCAAACTTTATTAGTTCGCCATAATGGCTACTTAAATTTTCAAGTGGTAACGTGCTGCCATCTAAAGCCAATATGCCATCTATATCAATATTCATATATATATATATATCATTTCATGCAGACACGTGATGAAAATTGCATTTTTATATGTTTAATGCGCAATAATAATTTTTTTAATTTGAGTTTTTGTCAATCTGAGGGCAACATATTAATAAGATAATTTTTTCCCTTTTACACGTAACGCATGCTTGGAGCTTAAGTTTTAATTTTATTTCATTTCCTATGACTATTCAAACTTTACCTTTGTATAGAATAGTTCCCTTTCCAAACCCTAACTTTGTTTGGAATAGTTTACAATGGTGCACTTTGACCGGTTATCTTTTCACCAATGGTTTCACAAATTTTCTTATGGCATGTATTGTCTTGATAAATCACAATTGAAAATTTAAATATTCGAGTTAGCTTCGATACCTGTTTTCTCCGAGCGGAGCTCGGTCACCCGCTGGTATCTTTAAATTTCAACTTTCAGAGATTCTAGCCTTATATAAAACACGCTATGAGAATTAAATTATCATTTGATGCATATTGCATAATACTTATATATTATTTGTAAAGATTGTGTACAAATTCAGTAAATATTTTCAATGAAAATTCGAAATGTAAATAAGAATAAGTATAGGTCATTACCGGGAAGTAACTAAAATGTCTGCTCGAATTCAAAAATATTTATTTAAAAGATCTTGGGAATTCTTTTTCAGGATCATTCATACAACATATAACTAATAAAATGATACCAAGAATTCTTAGAATGATTAAAATCGATTTACTTTGAAATGAAATTTGAAAAAAACTTCGCATTTAATTTAAACCTTGCACAATCTATTGTTTCTGAAATATTGTAAACATAATCCTGATAGCATTCAAAATTATCATGGTTATATTAAGATTCATATTCAAAATAAATAAGATGAAAGATTAAAATGAAATCTGCTATGCATTTCTCAATATATCATGGTAGAACATAGTTTCTTGAACGGCCAAGCCCCACGAGCGTCGTGCAAGCTAAATTATATTTTTATTCATTTTAATTTTCTCATCGAATGAGTCACTTTAGTACTGCAAATGATCCAAAACACTTTTGTCTCGCATTGATTGTTAAAGTTTCACATTTCCTATTTATGTCATTTCATATAATCACGTGTTCAAAATGACATCTTTCTAGGTTCTATTGGTTGTAGTGCTTAACTTATTCATTTTAATCAGAGATTTTGTAAATGCAATGGCAACACGTTATTAAAAGCTGCTTTTTTGAGATTCTCGTGCATATAATAATTTTTTTTAGCCTACGGATTTTTGCTGACTCCAAAAACATCATGTTCTGACATGATAAAAATCTTGAGCCAAATTATGAATTCCAAAAATGTTAAATGTTAGGATGAATTATGACAACAGTTTTAAAATATATAACTTATTTGATTCAGTAACGTTGGAATTCAGAAAATGTGAATTTTTGACCTTTAAAATTTAACTCCTAGTTATATTGTTCTTCTAAAATATTTTTGGTAATAATATTTTTATTCATAAAAACAATTAAGGAAAAAAATTAAATTTAAAATAAGATGACACCAAGCTGAGCCCATCCAACATTTATTTCCTTCAAACTGCTTCTGACGATCAGCTAATACGCTGAGAATATTGATTAGGTTTGGTTTCAATTAACGGTCTTATGCAAAATTGCTACTCATGAAGGTACATCAAAGACTTATGAACCTCAGAGCCTTATCGCATTAATTGCATAATATTCTCTATGTTTAAGGCGTGCGTGAATTTTCGTAATGAAATAGCAACCCATAAAGTTATTTGCCCATTAAAAATGTTGCTACCTAGACTATCTTTTCTGAAATTACACGTTGTGTTCCGATGAACTATATCTTTTTATTCTTAGTCCTAAAGTATTTTTGGTTTGAAGTTGGGGCGAAAAAATATTCGATATATCGGGTATCGAAAACTATCAGGGTTGAATAGTTGTGTTTTTATAACTTTTTAAAAAATGTCAAAAAATTATATAATATATTTCAGTCCTTTCTAAGCTCAGCATTTTTTTCAAATGACAAAAAAAAACAACATTTATTTTTATTCTAAATGTATTCAAATGCAATTTTGAGATTTTATGACATCTAGATACTTTATTTTAATGGCTTCATTATAGAAAAACTATACTTTAAAGTATTGAGCTGCATTTTAAGTTTAAGCATTAAAAAAATCTACTTTTAAAGCTGGCTAAACATAAATTATCAATATATTTTTACAGTAATTTTCAATTTTTAGAGAAATTTATAATGAAGTTAGATATAAACAGTTTAAGTTATGATAATTTGGATTGTCTAAAATATTTGGAAATAGTATCTCTTAGAAATTATTTATTCTTAAATTTTTGGTTAAGCTGATTATTTCTCTTCCTACTACCACTCCCAAAAGTGGTAAAATTTTTTAAGATAAATCCGAATATATTTTGAAAAAATCTATTATTTTTTTAATCCTCTGCGTGTGTGAGTGTAGAAAAGGTGGCATGAGATAGAAAAATGCTTGTAATAAGAACTAATTTTCTTTGTATGGAGAGTTCCTTAAGCAATACTTATCTTTTCAAATTAATTTATTAATTAACCGATCTCTGTTCAGAATTTTCCTATCAGTTATTTCTCAATTATTCGATTTTATGGGGTATATAAGAATGCTTGTTCTGGATTTTGATCACAATACTTAACTGGTTTTGTCAGAAAATGATTGAAAATCAAGAAAACATTGCTTTTATTTTTAAATCTATTAAATAGTCCTAAATCAAATTTTTCATAATATACTGGTTTTTTTTAGTAAAATACCTTTTAATAATAATGTTTGCTTTGTCAATAAAATGCTGTCTATCTAATGGATCGTATACGAATAATCATAACGCTTTAATACCTTTAAATTTGAGTAATTTGTAACGAACCTATTCAAGATTTGTCAGGAATAAATATTTAAAAAATAAATATTATGAAGCATATGTAGTAAATATCCAAGATTACAAGAAATCACACAATAGAAAATTAAATTTAATAGAAAAACAATACAATAGACTGAATTCAACAGAATCTATCAAAATAATGTATATTTTTTACAAGAAATATGAATGAATAGTATCGGTAATTTCCCCATTTCCCCAATCCGTTTCTTACAGAAAAACGTTAAAAATCATCATTCTTAGCTTCAGATCAAATTGATGTTCTTCAGCGATATCAGATTCATTTGACTACCATTATATACATCATTATATCACTCTTACAAATTACTGATCTTCATTATGACAGCTTTTAAGTAAACAGTAGAAAATAAATATAACAGTTTTGAAACATTTGTTTCGAATGATACTAGATTTGTTGCTTTCACCATATCCACAACCTTATTTTGTATATTCAGTAACTCAGGCAAATAAAAAAAAACGCCAAAATCCAGCCATTAATCTGAGTAGGTAATTTTTTTTCTTTCATATGAAAAAGCATTACCTTTATATATGGCATCAAATATATCTTAAATTAAATCTTACTTAAAGTTATACTTAAAGAAATTCCAGTATAGAGTTCTCTAGCCAAAAAACCCTTATCGTTTTCCTAAAGTCTTATTTCATATAAACCTTATGATATCCAGATATGTCATCAAGTTCCATTTGCATACATGGCATATCTTTTAATAAATGTAGACTTTACTGAATCCTTCTTTCTCTCAACGGAAATCCTGCGGCACGTAGCCAACCCCAGGTACTATAGCGAATTCAGAAACTTTTATTTCATATATATCTAAGGATCTTTTGGTATGTTATCCACAATCATCTGTATTTCAGGAATCTTTCAACACGTGGAATGATACCAGTTTTCATTGATTTCACTTTTTTGGCGTTTAGAAATCTCCGCGTACCTCAATGTATGGCACGGGACTTACAGAAGTATACAACACATTACATAAATCTATCAGATAAAGAACAGCTACTCAAACATCACATTCGCTTGCACAACCTCTTTTTACAGGGGATGATCACTTATCCCTTACTTATCACTTATAACACATCACTTATATTTATAACAGATAAAAAACAACCATTCATTAACCGGGACACGAATCTAGGACGCCCAAATCAAGTAGAAGATGTGCTACCGCTGTGCCTGGACAACCTCAATTTCATTTATTTGAGGTATCATAATTCCATCAGAAAGTGTTTTTTTTCAATAATATGTTTTAAATAGTAAACTTTACTTTTGACAGCATTCCTGTTACCAAACTTTTGCTGTGATAAGAGCATTTACTATAATTTTATTGTGAAGAAATATATTTAATTAAAGCGACATGACAATATTACAATATGTTTTCGGCGATCATAAACATATTTTCGGTGATCATAAAATCACATGACAATATTAATTTTATCGCAAACATGCATTAGGTGATCATATGATCATTTTTGTGGCGATCGCCGAATATATGATAACATGATCATATATTCAGTGATCAATTTATTATATTAATGACATTGATTGAATCCTATTGGTGGATTTTGATGAAATATATGCTTCAAAATAAAAGAAATAATTAGTTATGTATTTAATATATAATAAATATGAATTAATAGATTAGAGTAATATATTAATTTATGGCTACATAATAATGATATAACATTCTGATTATCTATTTATGCTTGAAAAATACAAAAATCAACAGAAATGAGATTTGACGTAATCAGTTCTAATAATCCTGTATTTAAATATATTAATAAAAATCGAAGTGTAATTCTTAAATGTGATTAAATTTATAAACATGGTTGGAAATTATATACCTTTTATTAAACTGTCTTTTAACGATGTAAAAGGTAGAAATAAAAATATAATTTAGAAATGAATTATAATTGGAGAGATTTATCAACTCACTGTGATTTAATAAAGAAATCAGCTTTGAATGTAGATTAACACTTACATTTAATTAAAAATAATGTATAAAACTATTATTTCTAATAAATATGTATTGTCTCGCAAATTATTTAAAACTGCTTATTTTAAGAGGAAATAAACGAAAAAATAAATATTTATCTAAGTGATTATATGAAATTCAAAATATATATTTATACACAATACAAGCAAATTAAACACATTTTATTCGAATAAATATAACAGGATTACAAAAATGTAGCATAATAATAGGTTTATTTTTATTCCAGTCGTATTCTGATAAAATTAATTACTATAGATAATTGTGAGTAATTGAGTTATACTTTATAGCACTATGTGCAAATTACCCTAGGATTGCAAATGATTTCATTAGATTAAAATATTATTTTAAACACCATATCAAATTTTTAAATCTCATAAAATTTTCCAGATATATTTCATCTTTTGAGAATAAAATAAAGTTCTGATTGATGCAGTATTCTAATTTCTAAATTACACTATCAACATAGTCCAAGGCAATAAAAAAATTTAGTTTCAAATAAGTAATCGATTTTACTAAACAATCAATCAAATCGGGACTCAACATTTATTTTGAATGAAATTTTACAATTTTATAAAAGGCAAACATAAATAAAACAAAACAAAAAAGGCAAAATATAATTATTAAATTGAAAAAATAAGAAAAGCAACCTTTCAAGTTTTTTTTAAAGTTTTCAACCAATTACGTTTATACTTGAAATCTGATAATTAAAATTTGGAAATTTTAATATTTAATGATCTTAATTTCTAATTTCTGTCTCAAAATATTCTATTTTAAATCATAAATTAATCCAAAAGCCACATATGGTGTTTTAGTAACGAATTTAGTTTTTATTCTTTTGAGGACTAATTCTATCCTTCCTAGATGGCGAAGTATCATTAAAAAACAAAATTTGTTCCCCTCTAAAACTCAAATTTCATTTATTGCATCATACTATTTATTTAGAACGTAATTTTTTTTTAAAAAATTTACATTTCTGTCGGTTTTCTAATTTAAGAAAGTTTTAATGAGATTTGAAATGAAAATGCTTAAGCCTTACTTCAAAGCAATATGAAAAAATTCTTACTTTTTAAAAAAACTGAACTCAATTAGTGAAATCAGGCAAATAAAATTTACCTCAGTTCTTTCTGTTTTCTCACATCACATTTTTTGTAAGTTTCAAGAAAAAAAATTCTTTTCCTTGGAAAAACCAAATTCCCATGAAAAAAATGTTCATTAGAGTATGTAAAAACTTCAATTTAATTGAACGAAACGTGAAATTTGCAAAAGAAAATCCACCCAATTCTTTCAACTTTTTTATCTTCAGTATCGTCGTAATTTGGAGCATTTAGCTACGACATTCCAGTTTTTCCATGTTAAAACATTTTCAAAAACTAATTTTTGATAATGAAAATTGAAAACATTCGAATGAAAATACGAATGAGTAGTTTCACTGTAATAATAATAACAATAAGTAATAACAATAAACGTATAATAATAAGCTAATACTAATAAATTTGAATTAGATGATAGGATCGATAACAATCGGTCTACTATACTCTAAGAAGATAGTACAATTTGTAATTTTTTCCTTTACTTTTTACTATAAGATATAATATTTTCTGAAAGAAAAAAAAACTTTTTTATTTATTTCATGCTTTTAAACATTTTTGTATGAATATCTGAACTCAAGATTGATAATTTTATAAATATTGCTTATAATATCTTAGAAGCCTTTTATTAACAAGGGAGATATTTCATGACAGAAAAATAATTTAAAATTTTCAACAAAATGCTTAATATTTTTTGAACATATATCTCAGACCAAGCATCTATTTTTTTCTGTTATACAGTTGTATTTCCTGTAGCTGAAAAGTATAAAAACGGTATTTATAGAAAAAAAATTGTAGTAAATTAACGTTTTTAAATTAATTAATTTTTGCTGATACAACCCAAGGAATCATTATTTATACATTTATATTAATTCGATATCATTATATATTTTAGTGTGCTGAAAATGGAACAGAACATTCAGATTATTTCTTTTCAAAAAGTTTTTATATCAGTTAGGAAAATATATTGCAGAAAATTTTTATTGCCAAACTCCTGTGTTATGATTATAATTTTGGTAGATACAATCATCTTCAAGCGTTTTAATAAGCTACATTTTGCGATTTTTTCTCTGCATGTGTATTTTCCATTTATATTATTATTTCAATTGAAATTAGAAATAGTAATTTATTTAGATTCATTAAAAGGATTAGAATGATTACATTTTTGATGATATAACGATCTTCTAATGTGTGTTATACAATTACATATCAGAATAAAACAATTGAAATAGGAAAAATACATATGAAATGTGTATAGTTAATTATAAAAATGCCTTACAAGCTGTTTTTCAATCGAATATGCATGACTACTAATACTTGGGGAAAATTCAGAATCTTCTGGTGAAGAATTAAAAAAAAATCTTTTATTTTGTCTGAAAATAAAATATTTTGAATAAATTACAACAAATTATAGAATATTAAAGTCATCAAGTAAATGACGTAGTAAAATGACGTTCCTGTACCAATTTATTATTGCTGATTTGCAGAACTCTTTATGTCGATCATTATTTGAGTATAACTGTCATGTAATAATAGATATTATTACCGGCTATTATATTTAATTAATCTCTACATTTTTTATTTTATAATATTAAACTCTAAGCAGCTTATTCGCAGATTAGTTTACTCGGAAATATAAACAGAAATCTCTCTGTGAATGCAATTCTTTGAAAGATTACTTAAGATGGCCTAAAACTAACATGGCAATAAACAATAAGTTTAAAGTGAAATTCAAGCTCAAAAGGGAAAGAAATATAGTGATGGCCTATAGTATAATATTCACCTTTTCTCTTAATTGAAATATACAAGGTGTCCCAGTAAGACTGGATAAACTGTGCGCAGACAGATTCGGCGTTTGGAATTCATAAGAAGTGCCCATAGAACTCAACCTCTAAAACCAGAGATTTCGAGAAAAATGCTTCAAAAATGTATCATGTCGTAAACGGTTTATTAATAAAAGCCTTATTCGGTCGCTGCATTGGGCGTCGGTCACCCGTTTTATGGCCACCTCGATCTCCATATTTGACAAATTTAGATTTCTTGTGATCCATGAGAAATAATTGGTTAATTACCCAATTACTTCAAAAAGGGTCTCTCTCTCTCTGTATATAT
>JAOUZG010019159.1:7689457-7718999 GCA_026289955.1 Argiope argentata | reverse complement strand
GGTTTCAAGGAAGGATTCGATTTGTTAATTAATAGTAAAAAAATTGTAATTTATTGCATTACCAGACACAAAAAAGATTTTAAAAATGCGCTATTTCACTTTAAAATTGTGAAAGAAATTTTCTCTGTGCTAGAAATTTTCTCTGCACACATATATTTTTTATATCCTTTTTCTTCACACAATATTCTTTGATAATACTAAAATAAGTTCTTTTGAAAACCAGAAAATAAACATTACTGCTTGATGAATACTTTTTAACGTATATTTGAAACCTGAGATGCGTGATCACGTTATTTTCCTTCTCCATTATCTTTGAATTTTATTCATTTTATTACAGAATTCTATTTACTATAAATATATTGGCGTAATTTTTACAATAGATTATTTTAAAAATGTTTGCATTTATTTTTACACCCATGTCCATAAGTTAAGAATAATGCAAGTTTATGAAAAGAAAGATTCAAAAGCAAAACAAATGCGACATGTTTGTAAAGCATATTTATTAAACAAAAAGTAAATTGCAAGAAAGATGCTATATGTTAGAAATAATTTTAAAAATGCTAATTTTTGCTCCCTAGAGCCAAATAACAAAACAATATTTACAAAGACCACTATTACATGGTTGGCATGATGTTTAATACTCTATATGTCTCACAGACGATGCAATAGAATTCTTACAGCGCCCAAGATCAGATCAAATTATCTATCTGATCTTGGGAAATTTTGCACCACCGATTAAGCAATGTATTCCGAAGTTTCGGTTTTGGCGCAACATAGCCAATCCTGGCTCTTGCGCCAAAAAAATCTATTCACCACCACCACCGAAGTTTCGGTAAACATGTAGAAGGTGGTTCAAGCTCTGAAATTCGTCCATCTAGCATGCACCACACATAATATATTGGTTCATGTCCGATGGGAATTCTGACCAAGCCATACAAGTTATATCCTCCGACCAAAGGCGTTCATTTACGAGGTTTGTAAAGCGTGGACGGGCGTCGTGAACCATAAACACAAATTCTATGTCCTTAGTACCCCGGCACAAACGTACATGCTCTTCCAGAATGATGTCCAAATATATTTGGCCTGTCAAAGTTTAAATTTAAACATGCAAGTCAGTTCAGTAACCCAGAATAGTTCTTCCCTAAACGAACGATCGTGCAGCACCGTAACAATGTCCTTCAATGATGTTCCCTTAATGGTAATGAGTACCACGAACTCTTCCCATGAAAGTGTACCGAAAATCAGACAGCAAGTTAAACCTATATTCGTCATAAAACATCACTGTGGTGCCCACAAGCATGCTCTCTACTCCTAACCGCAGGCTCCAGAGTGGTGCAGTAATTGGAGCAATTCTGACAGGACAGTCAATCCAACCTAATCTTCTGTACATGGTCTGTCTTGAAACAGTCTTACTAGTCGATGAAGAGAGCTGATAAGACAGGTCTGATTCCATCTGTTTCAGCAACTGCCAGATACACGTCCTTATTCGACATTGTATCTCTGGTATAACATGTACTGTATAGTGTACTCATATTACCATAATTTCGGAATTACTATTTCTGAGAGATTTCAAGTTTCTCGGGTGCTTCTTGCTGGGTACGCCCTCATTCCAGTCGGTCGATAATTCCACTACTTAAAAAATCACCAAAAGGCTTTTATTGTGCTATTACTATTCTATTATCGCACTGAAACAACTATAAAGCGCTTGAGATTAATTTTACTTCTTTGCCTGCATTTCTTATACATTTCTCTCTCTCTCTTACACTCTCGTTATTGTGACGTGCTATCGATGTCATCCTTTGGCTTCCGTTAATGTGTATAAGATTTTTGAAAATGTGTGTAGACTTTTTACCGGTGATATAGGTATTTTAGAGCTATATTTCAGTGTGACTCTGAATTGTCTATAATTTATGGACATGAGAGTAATTATGTTAATTAGTTACTTTTATACTCATATATTATTACTCTGTTCAAATTTCTTTTCAGGTAACAATTTATACAATGCATCGTTTAAACAAAGAAGTTTCAAACGTAAACACGTTACTAGTAATTATATATTTTACATTTATAGACATTTTATATATTTGACATATTTTTTTTAGAATTTCAACGAAGATATTTCATCGAATGATCCATTTAAATGGTTTTTCTGTTCATATAAAATTACATATTTAGGTTTGTTGAAACATCCATGAAAATCATAAAATGTTAGCATAAAATTGAAAAATATTATTAACCACTAAAGCGTTTATGCATCAGCTTTATACATTTGGTAAAAGATCATAAATAAACTAATCCATCCTTGTAATTCTATTTAATACGGTAATTTAAAGTTGAAATCAGAAGAACTTAGTATTTTCTTAATACATGTAAAAAATAACACAATATAATTTGGACTCACACTGTAATAAAACTTTTTCTCAAATGTCATTACAATTGTCATAAAATGGAAAAACAAAGGGTTTTTGAATTTTCAGATTAAAGTTAATAATAAAAAATGTCATTTAAAAAAATGATATAAAGGGAATCAATGAAAAAGGAACTTATGTGTTGATGAGTAAATAATAGAATTTTCACTGATGATCACAATTTATTTTCTATCAAATACTAAAGGAGAATTTTTTTCTAACAAGAGAATAAAGAATTCTATTATAAAAATTCCCTAGGATAATTAAATGTATCATTAAAAAAATAATATCTTGAGTCCGTAAATTTTATTATCAAGTGCCATACGTACAAGGACTTAGGAGAAAAAGTACCACAACTTCTTCACATTCATATGCATTCATAAATATGTTCAAAATAAACATTTTGTAACTATTAAACAAATTATTTACAAAACATTCAACTGCATCCTCATCTAATATATTATGGTAAAAAGTGCAATAGTAATAGAATTCATGTGTATTATTGATAATAACTTCTGCATATTATTACACCATATGCATTTTTTATAATAATTCAAAGTCGGAAATCGGAATCAAATATTTCATATCGCTGTCAATTCTTAAATATCTGTGAGTTCAGTACATATTTATTTCAGTTTTATCTTCTGAAAATATTTTGTTGTTTAGTAAAATTCCTGCAACAAACTTTTCAGAGACCAGAACGGCTACGAATGCCAGAATAGCAGACGGTGCTCCGTTATCTATTAAAGCTGAGAAAGAAAGGTGGTTTAGAAAGACCTCATAATAACTGAAATAAAGAAATCAACAGTTTATTTAAAATTAAGAGAAATAATGAAGTGCTTCAAGCGGATTTTAAATACATTACCTGTGTTACGGAAGCAAGCCAGCAAACAATTTAGCATAATTACCTTTTGTCCGAATGGCATCACCCGTTTTGTTGTTATTCTAAAATTAATTATATTTGTAACGTCTACTTTGTAAAGAATAAAATTATATTTCATTAACATCGTCTCCCAAGATTTAATATATGGTGTCGAAAACCTATGTGAATCAGGACCTTGAATTTATACTTCCTTATTTTTACGAAACATCGGCAAGTTTACTTTCTTACTGAACCTTTTGAGTTTATACTTCATATTACTACAATGACGACGGCTAATGAAACAAGAAACAAAATGGCGTTGCTCAAGCGAAATAATGAAGTGCTTCAAACGGATTTTAAATAAATTACCTGACTTCATGACACAGCATATTTAAAGTAGATTTGTATGCAGCATACTGGCATAATTTAAGTTTTCAATGAAGATTATTGAATATCAAAAAACTATTTCTATGTGGAAAGATTATTTACATATAAAGGAATCTTCAGATATACAACGGAGTCCCTTCACAGCTAATATTAAAAATAGTTGTTATAAAACTATCTAAATCAACTCAATAATCATCCCCAATACTAGAGAGTTGAGTATATTAGATATGAAATTCGTCAACTTATTAATGTCCATTCACCACTTTTAAATGCTATTGCCACATAAATTCAAAAATAAAAAATATACTTCAAAACTAATATTAATTCATAATATTATTTTTAAAGTATAAAAAATAATATTAAAAAATATATGAATTAATGATTATATAAAAAATAATATTAAATAACATTTTAATGCCTTTAAGATAGTAATATGCCAGTACATGACAATGAAATGAAGAATGGTCAAATATTGCCAGCAGTTTAGGTGAACGAATATCCTGGTTGTTTCTATTACTTTTTCCACAACATGTGAAGACCATTAGTAATTTTTTTTAAAAAAATATATATGAAGTTAACGAATGAACTTCAATAAACAGATCAAATTAATATGCTCAATTAATTAATTTTTTCTTAAAATTAATCTCAAACATGAACCTATTTTTTGATATAGAATATAAGAAAAACAGTGACTTCGTAAAGGGTTTACTAAGAGATAAACATCCTTATCGTGCTCAATTTGTTGTAGCAAAATAGATTGGAATCTGGTGTTGTGTATTTAATGAAAAACCTTAAGCTATTTCTATGCTATAAGATTGAAAACAAGTAAATAGTTTCCTTCGATGTTTATAATCTAGTTAAACAAATACGTTCACACAACGATTCTGTTAATTAGTAAGAAAACAACCTTTCATTTCTTTTTGAGTCTTAAGTAAATGAGGCAATAAAATCACAGTTTTATACTAACAGTTAATTAGTCTTCCTTTCATTATGAATTAAAGATACAAAATCTTGCAAAAAGCAAAGCTATTATGATTATGTTAGTCAGAATCGTATATATATCTATTCCATTAAATATTAAGAAAAGTGTCTTTTATTTATCATTGAGCCTCAAGCAAATCAATCAATAAAATGCATGAATTTATAGAAAAGGTTAATTAATTTTCCTTTTAATGTGAATCAAAGATTTTTTTAAAAAATTGAATAAGGTAAAGCTAACTAACAGCAGGATTATTTTTAAAGAATTTGATTAATTATTTAGAAAATAATTTATCAAATTAATCTAGTTTTAATGTTGTAAAAATCACGTACACAAGTTTTATTTTCATATAATTTAAGATTGTAACAAATTTTCTTCTGAAATAAAATGTATCACATCTTCAATCTAATAATAAATTATATAACCGAAATATTACTCGTACAATTTTACTATTAATTATGTGATTAAAAACTTTAGACTTGTAGTTATTAATGATTTTGATTTGTAAAAATGAATATATTTTGAAACAATTAAAAAACTATAAATTTGATAAAATAGAGAGCACTTTCAAACTAATTTTGTGGGAAGCTACATTTATGAGATCTATGGAATGAATTTCTGAACACTTATAATATTAATTTCTGAGCAATCAAATATGATTTTAAAAAATCAAATCAAAAATTTCAGATGTTATTAATTTCTATTTCCTGTAATATTTAATTCTTTTTTTCTTTTCTTTAATTTTATAACAAATTTAACGGGTTATTTTTTTTATTATTGGAGTTAATTTTTTTTAATGAAACGTACTCGACATTTAAACCTTTTGGGGTAAATCTTATCACTTATACATCATGTATTTATTATTCTATTGTTTGAAAAACCACAGATTATGAATCAAATTAATCTAGTTTTATTACTGTGGATGTCATATGCAGACATTTTATTTTCATCTAAAGTAAGACTGTAAGAATTTTCATAAGAAATAAAATGGACTAGATTCTGCAATCTGTAAATAAACTGTATAATAAAAATTACTTTAACAATTTTACTATCTATTATGCAATTAAAACATTTATAGTTATTAATGATATTGTCTGTAAAAGTAATTTTGTTTTACTTTGATTTAAAAACTATAAGCGTGATAGAATGGAAAAAGTTTTAAACCTATTTGTATGTGAATCCACTTTTATTATGTCTATTACAATTGTAATAATTTCTTTAATATTCAAAAATTAAATAAATTTCAGATATTATTAATTATTAATTTTTTAGATATTCATCTCTTTTCTCTTTACTAAAAAATAATTTTACTTCATTAGGTTTTCCCATTAATTAGCTTTCCTTCTCTTTTTGAAAAATATAACTTACTTAATATTTAAACCTATTGGGAAATCCTTTATATATCATGTATTAATTATTCTGTCGTGTGAAAAATTAAACCACAGAATTATATCTCCTCACATATACACTAGGTGTAAATGTCAAAAATGTTTCAACAATTATTCATTCATCTAATTTTAGCAAATTAAAAGGCTTTTACAATAACAAATGAAGCTTGATAATCAAATCCTCAAAAATTAAACAACATAGAAGCCACATACATAAAATCCTCCCAAATCAAATGTATCTTCTCTGTAAAATCGATCATTATTTTAAACATATGAATTATTAATTAAACTATTTTTTGTAGAACTTTTTAAAAATATCCAGTAAAAGTAGCAGTAACAAATTACTTTATGTACATTCATCAACAGTAAAAACAGATATTTTATGACTCTCAATTAATCATAAGCATCTAAGCCAATTTTCGACAAATAGACGTTTTTCCATCCTTTCGTAGAATAAAGAGAAACAGGCAAAATAAAGAGCACTTAATAATAAATAACCAAAGAGAGGGAAAACTCTTTTTCCAAAAATGCTGGCTAATGTAGAGTAAGTTATTACCTCTCAATGAGCAACGATAATAAAGTTGAAAAATGAGATTTTTTAAAAGAAATAATGGTGTTTAAGTGTGAATTAATGGATAGATGAGTGAACGCTCTCTTTGAAAACAATTTTTTCTTTGAACTTTGGAGAAAACTGTTTTTTTTTTAATCGGTTGAAGTCTCAACACACGTGGGTGAGCATTTCTCTAGAAGATTTGAATTGCTTGGAAAATTCTACTGGTATTTTTCTTTAGTAAATATTAAATTATTTATAATCATACCAAGAACAATTATACCAGGTGTCCAAAAAGTTCCCGTACTCCAAATTTAAAAAATCATTGTCCATGATATTTTTCAAGTATATTAAATTTTGCCATACGAGTAATGAAACCATGGACATGTTTGAAGCTTTTTTCGGAGATCGATTTATTTGTGGGGATATTTAAAGGACAAAGTTTATGAAGGTGATCCTCAAACAATAGATGATTTGAAAATCGCAATTACCCAATGGATACAAGAAATAACTCCTAGCAGGTTAAAACGCGTTTCGAAAAACATGCGCAAACGAGTTCAGCTTTGTCTCCAAGAAAGGGGTGGACATTTGGATGGTTTATTATAAATGTAAGTTCAGTATTGTTTTCCTTAGTTATGTTAAAAGTGCTTTTTATCATTGGCGTAAAAATAGTTATTTTTAAAGCTGTTGTATTTGTAAAATAAATTCACAAATCATCAGTACGGGAACTTTTTGGACACCCGGTATTTATGTCTATGTATTTATAGATTTTTCTATTATTAAAATTTCAAAAAATAATCAATTATCATGTGAAAAATGCTTGTAAATTTTTTTGAGAATTTACTGAACGAGGGACATATTTCTGTTAAGCAGAAAAATATTTCAATTGTTCATTACTTTAGTAGATTAATATATATCTCTATTTCTATAATTTTGCTTTCCAGCTGATTTAGTTTCCTGGCAAATAAAAGTGTTTTAAAGGTTGTTCTAACGGATGTTGAATGGGTGCCTGTTCAACGACCTTGATTTTAGAGACGAAATTAACAGATCCAGAATATGCCAGATTCAATAGGTGCCGACTTCTAATATTTGTTCCAAAATATTAGATAGACTTTTAATTAAGTTGAAGACAGTTGCTTTTAGTTTCAGAGTGTAGTTGTCGTTCTTCAGGACATTCAACCTCAGCGTGGTGTCTCTGAGTCAGTACTGTTGCTGATTTAATTACCGATTTGCCGTTTGCGTATTTAAATGTAATATAAGTTCTGATTTCAATACTCTTGAGAGTTCATGTATATTAAAGTGTTGCTGGACGATACTGAGGATACTGGACTTTTGAACGTTTAGCCCACGAAGAAGTTTTGAATATTTTCTTAGCAATTTTAACTAACCCTTAAGGGCATATGGGTCCATGTATGGTTTTGCATTTTTGGTTCAATTTTATTTCCAAATTAAGAATTATAAAATAATTCAAACTATTTTATTCCATCAAATATATATTTAGCAATAATAAAACAACAAAAAATGTCTATTATTATGCGATATTTCAGATGAACCTCACTTTTATGGGAAATGGATGAAAAGGCATAATTGAAGGGCGAGTGATTCAATTTCAAAAAACAATAACAGTGTATAACTTAAATGCTTTTTGAAAAAAAAATCATATCGATTTACTCCTCTTTCTCGACGAGCCTATATATGGTTCCGTAAAAAAACCCAAAATATAAAAGTTTGTCATTATTTTTCTTTAAATACGTTTTATTGATAATTAAATAAAGCTATTTCCACCTGCGAAACAATGCTTTCCAATGCTTTATTAATTAATGCGGCAAAAGGTTAAGAAATGTATGAGATATACAAGGTATTTTTCTCTGTAACAGTCTCTATTACTCTGATATCGTTTCGAATCATTGACCAGATGACCGAACATCCAACATAATCGTAACCATTCTAATATTCACAGGATCAATCCTCTACAAGAAATAAAAAGAATTTAGATTTATGCAGCTTCATATTTATCACAATCTTAGAGAAAGTTTACAGCTGTCGTACAGAGCCAAGAACACTGAAATGATTTTTGTTTTCTCTTATTTGAAATATATAAAGAGTAGCTGTTGTATTCTTCATATATATCGGAGTATTCAGATTAATAAAATGAAAGTGTGGTAATCATCATCATCAAAACATTTGACTTCAAGATTTCTATGAATTTTCTAGATTAAGACCACCTGGAATCAGTAAAGTAAGAAAATTTGCGATCATATCAATTTGTGAATATTTCCTCTAAAAAGATCTCTGAGCTAGACGGATGAAATTTGATTTGTATTTTTAATACTACATTTATACATCCCCTTGAAATGTAGAATTCACATCATTCTAAAAAATCAAGACTGCCGGGGAGGCCGAATAGACGTTAAAATAACTACAAAACAAAAATAAAAAACTAGATGGAATATTAAAAAAAAACCCACCAAATCTTTGTATTTGCATTCTTTGCATGTCTGTATTAAATAAAATAAACTATTTTATGAAAAGTAAATGAAATGAAATTTTTTTCATAATATTTTATGATATCTATACTATTAATTCAATAATCAGTTTCATTTAAGGTAAAAGTTTTTAGTATGCATCCTTTGAAGTCAAAGCCATACGGCTAATTTGTAAATCTTTATTTATAGAAATTTATGGGTTATTTTCCGTTAGAAAAAACTGCAAATAATCTAGAAATCTGCCAAATTTCTTATAGTGATTCTAAAGCAAAAAATCGTCTTATGATGTAGAATTCCACCAATATTTTTGGCGATTTTTTGCTGACACCCGGCTAACAGAAAAGAACCAATTTATGCAATTAAAATTGTCAAAAAGAAATAAATAAGTATATTTGATGTAACTTAATTTAATAAATGACCTGATGAGTTAGGAATTTTAATTATTTCCCCTATATCCTATGGTTTATGATTCAAATTTAACAAAATATTCTTGAGACACTAATATTTTTTAAAAAAGGTTGCGCTAAATCAATCTCTAAAACATATCAATTTATCAAATTTTGATTATTCAATTATTATTCAATGTTAGTCCATTTCATCGACCGTCTCAAAGATGATACGCGAATCAGTGCCCAATATTTCTCAAGACTGATTGCACTAGGATTATGAGAATTTTAATTATTCTAAACTATTCTATTCAAAATTTCATAAATCAATCATGTTTGAGAGTAGAAGCTGTATTGACAGAGTTATTTTGCAGAATATGATTGCTTAGGTCCAAAGGACTCTATGAAATTTAGTTTTCGTAATTTTTTATGCATATTAATAGACAAAATAAAATAAAATTTTGCTATTATTAAATCTATTTTTAAACTAAAAACTGAATTTTATATGTCTGAGAAATATTTGTAGAGTAATTCTTAAGATACTACATGAATTTTGAAAGTTATTCTGCAATACATTGAGAACTTAAATGTTGTACTATTAAGTTTTAAGCTGTCATATTTTTTTTAAATTCTTCTTTCCATTAAAAAACAATTTTATAGAATCATGATTTATAGAATTATGTTTTCATTAAAATTATTTTTTAAAGTTTTATTTATTAGATTACAGTTTAATAATTTATCCTTTAATTTAAAGCAGAAATTTTACGAGAGCTGGCAAAAAATTAGAGAGCTAAATAATGCAAATTGGCTAAGGTTCTTTTAATTAGTGAGAGTTAATTGTTACAATATCAAAGTTTTAAGTTTAAAATATTTTGATGTGAAATCTAATAAAGACAAGTTACATAAAATAGTTACCAGAATAATACGAGCAATAAGATTGGAAAATGGGTGGAGAGCAAACAAGGCTATTGTTAAATAATCTCATTAGGAAATATATGCGCATTTTTTAAACTCATAAATTGAAGATTTTTCATTTCCTTTGGTCATAACTTATCATCAAAATTATTTTTCTCTCAGCATAAGGAACATGAGCTCCTTCAACTTATATTTTAATACACTAAGAAAGTAATTTTAGAAACTTAGCCCCATTTACACTTTACTTACTTAGGGAAACTTTTGTGTGAAATGTAATGAAACAATTTCGCAATAGCTTCGGGTGGTATGAGGGAAAAACTTTTCTTAATCGTGAACTCAATTAGTAAAAGCAGGAAAACAGAACTTATCTTAGTCCTGCCCCTTCTTCTCATCATATTTTTTTGCTACATCCGACGCAAAAATTTCTTTTCCTTAGCAAAACTAAATTTAGCGTGAAAAACATGTTCATTAGGGTGTATAAAAAATCCGATTTAATTGAACGTGGCGTCGGAATGAGTAGCAGTAAAAGGTTTCCACATCTTTCGATTTTATAGTCTTGTGGCTCTTATGGAGTTTATGATGAAGGCACTCAAGAGGGGTTTTTTTTCTATATATTCCTGAACTCACTTTTAGAAATGAAACATTAAAAAAAAGAACAGTTAATTTTGATGGAATTAATAACTGACTTTCCTTTGAAAGAAAAGTTATTTGGATGGAGACATATTGAGAAGAATATTTAATATAAACCGAATGATTATCTTTCAAGAGGATTATGATGCTACTTTGATTTTTTTAATAATTCCGTATGAAATAAATAAAATTCTTCTGTTTCTAAATTAATAAATTAGAATTTTTAGTGATCATCACACGATTTTCAAAATAATGAATTGAATCTTTTAATAATAAACTTTATTACCAGAAACTTATAATCATAAAATAAAATTAAAGAATTATCTGTGCAATTATATGAAATTATCATCTTATTTGGATATTATTAACAAAAATTTATCGTTTTTTAATACATGTTTTGTTGAAGTATAATTGAATTATTATAATTGCATAATTGAATGATAAATCATGTAATTAAATTCTGAAAAAAGAATTTTTTTCTTAAAAACAACCAAATTTATTTTTTAAATAATTCTTTAATTTATTTTTGTAATTACTGCTTTTAGGTGTCAATTAGGTACTTACCGTCTAACTTTATCGCCAAATTTGAAGTTGTCGCCAATGAGTTGCTAAACCGTTAATTATGGCAATATGGCAATGGTATAATCCATTGATCTTTATTTACAAATTTAAATTCGTCTCCAGTGAGTTACTAAACTGTTGGCAAAGACGGTCTAATATGCAATTACCGTCAATTATATACACAAAAAGTTTTAAAATTGGATAACAATTCTTCATTTAAATATATAATGACATTCATAAGAATCTTTGAATATAATGAGTAAACTATTAATAATAAGCTTTTATTGGCAGAAAATTATGATCATAAAATAAATCTAACGGATTTTGATAAGAAATTTAAATGAAAACTTATTAATGACAATTTATCTGAATATTTTAAACGAGTAATTCATCTTGTTTAATTAATTCCCGATTTTATTGAAATGCAATTTAATTATAATAATATATTTAAATGACAATGGTTATGCAGTTATAATGAAAAAGATGTTTTTCTCAAAAGCAAATACGATTCAATTTCTAAATTATTTTGCAAATACTACGTTTGGAAGTCAGTCATATACATAAATTTTTTTGAAAATTAGATCACATTATCTTAATTAATTAATGCATTTCATTGCAATGAATTATTGTTAAAGGAAAATATCTGGCTGCAAATCATTTCTTGTATAAGGAGTTTTTGACAGTAATTAATTCATTGCAGGAAATTACATTGCAGAAAATATGTTCAATAGTTTTCCCTCGTGTTTTGCTTATTCAAACAACATTAATTTTCTGTAGAATTAATTATTGTGAAAGTAAATGAAAATTCTCTATTTTATTATGAAGTAAAAACAATTATACTTAGTTTGAGAACTAATTTGTTCTAACAGTAGATGATTGAAAGCAGTTTTATTCATTCATAAATAATTATAATTGTTTATAGATGAATAGGAAAATAAGAAACCATTCTTGAAAATGGAAATGATATATTTTGAAACACTCCACAGGGAAGTTAAATGGTAATAGCTATGTAATTAAATAAGGAAATAGACTTTTTTCACAAAGCTAAAAATGTTTCATTTTCTGAAAAGGCTTTTTTTTGTATATACATCATGTTGTCAATTATATATGCATTTACTTTTAAAATTGGTACACATTGCCTCAGTTTAAATATATATTAACAATATACGCTTCTTTGGATATAGTGATTTAAACTACTACTAATAAGCCTTTATTGGTAGAAATTAATATTCATAAAATTAATTTGGAAGTTTAGGGAAATGATAAGACTCTTAATTAAAAGATTTATTAATCTCATATTCTCTGGATGTTTTAAACAAATAACTTTTTTTCCTTTTCGTCCATTCCAAATTTCATTGAAATACAATTTTATTATAATAATACAGTTAAATGATAATAGTTAAATATTGAAGCATATTTCTTTCACAAAAAATATAATTGATTATTCTTTTATTTAAGTAAAAAGGATTTAATATATGAAATTTTTTGAAAAATATTGACTTTGTAAGACAATTATATATGAAAGTAATATCAAAATTGACTTGCTTTATCTCAGGATAAAAGTTCATTTCATTTATAATTAATCTATGAGAGAAGAAAAATTTATGTCAACAAATAGTTTCTCGTATGAAGATTCTTTGACAGTAATTAATTTATTTAAGGGGAATTTATTGCAAAATAAATGTTTAATAGTTTTCCGTCATATTTTGTTTATTCAAAGAGCACTTATCTCCTGTGGAATCAATATTTCTATAAAAGAAATGAAAATTTTCAATTATCAAAAGAAGTAAAAAAGTCAAATAAAAAACTAGGTACTTTTTCATTAGCCGGATTCAAGCTAAGAATATCCAAGGGAATTTGGCGGAATTCCACAATATTTAGCGACATTCCACTTATCCCCAGCTAACAAAAAGCGCCAAAGACTATTTGATTCTAACTGTACTTAAAGAAATTTTATTTACTCATTAATGATCATAATAGTTAAGGAATGCATGAAAATAAGAAATAGATAATTAAAATGGAAATAATATACATTTACATTATCCGGAGGAAAAAAAGATTTGATATTTGTCAATAGGGGTTTTAGTGCAAATTTTTTCTTGTTGAAATGGAAAATTCTGATAAATACTGGAAATGTAAAGTAAAACTGATTTAAATATATATATATATATATATATATATATATATATATATATATATATATATCAGGAGTTCAAATTATGGGTTCAAAGGGTTTTTCCACTATTATAGCCGCGTCTGGGGTGTATTTCAAAGGTGTATGTATAATACATTTTTCTGGACACCAAACACGCACGCGCACATACATAATTGTACAAATATAGAAGTTAAATTCGTATATAAATTAAGGCATTTAAATTTTTTTCAAGCCGTACAGAGGGAGCGTGTTTTCCTCATGATTCTTGGTGTCGCAGGTTCTAATCCCGGTGAGAACAAGGCTGTGCAGGTGAATGTGATTTGTGCGTAGCTAAGATGTAATCTTGGCACTAGTTGGCTATTCTTGAAACAAGAGACTCTCTCTAGGCTTAAAATTCACTGACTGCATCAACGAACTTGTCTGTGTTAAGTATCATTAGTAACAACAACAATTTTAAATTGAGAAATACTATTAAGATTGTGTTAAATAACCGAATGAATGGAACATATTCTTCAATGTTGAGAATTTAGTCTTTATCGCATACATTAAAGCATAAAAAAATAGCATTACATTTATTGCATGAGTAAAATAATAATAATAGTTTTAATGAGGAAACATAATTTCATGAAAACGCAGGCACAGCACGTTTGGTTCGAGACAAACATTTTTTTTTTTCAAATGATAACATTCGATATAAAAGCAGGTTATATAAAAGATATGAAAGGGGGAAATTTTCATAACGTCTCATTGTTTAACTCGAATTCTGAAAGAAAATTTCAGCAGGTTATCTGAAAATCGATGGCAAAAGTTTATTTTTTTAAAATTATAATAATTACTTTCTACGATTTCGTTTGATAAAAATATTTGTAAAAAGTTTATTTCAGAAATTTTAAATATCCATAACATGTCATCATCGCAGTGAAGTAAATCTTCTAAAGAACTGGTACTAAGGTAAATTTCATACGTGCAAAATATATAAAAAAACTTTTACAATTATTGAAATGCGTGTTTAAGAACAAGAAACTAAGGCAACACTACAAAGAACTCAAGTAAATTCTCTATTATTTTTTGTCTCCGAACAATTTCTTTTCGTTATTTTACAACACCGAGGTTGTTTTGTTTTTCACTTGAAAAACAGATTAATCGTTTATTTACTCGTTACTTGCAGTAGGTAAAATTACTTTTTTTTCTCCACGAAATTCATTTTCTCGAAAAATTTTCTTTTTAAAAAAATCTCTTGCTACATGGAATTAATTATAAAATTATATTTTTTATGGTCCACTTTCTTTTGCAATAGAACAAATTAAATGTTCTTTAGTACACTTTATGCTTTGTCACTATTTTTACAATAAATGTTAAGACTTATAAGAAAACCCCATCTCCGACATTTACAAAAATATAAATAAATCATTGAACAATGCATGTTCTGTTTGTCTCATGTGTTCACAATAATAAGTTAAAAATATAGATTAAAAAATTATAAAATAAAATTATATAACTATTAAAATAATTTAAATTAAAAGATCAATTTTAAAGAATATGTAACAATTAAAAAATTTCTCCATACGTGACTAATAA
This sequence comes from Argiope argentata, assembly GCA_026289955.1. Taxonomy (NCBI): domain Eukaryota; kingdom Metazoa; phylum Arthropoda; class Arachnida; order Araneae; family Araneidae; genus Argiope; species Argiope argentata. The sequence continues at coordinate 7,703,714 of JAOUZG010019159.1, read as the reverse complement.
AATATTTGCTCAATATTAATAATATTTTTTTAATCCATGTGATAATTAGAAGGTCTTTGTGATTGTAAAAATATAATTTATGTACCAGAAATTTTTAAATTTATCCTTGAAATTTCCTTTACCGTCATATTTACTTAATGTAAAATTTTAATGGTAAAATGAAAATCCTGAAGTCAAATATTTAATCCTCTGTTTGTTTATGTATGCATTTTAAAAATAATTGTAAAAAATGGACAAATTTTTAATGTATATGAAATTTTTGCTTATTCTTAAAATTTTTATGTAATTGAAAATTTGTTTTTTTGCAATTTTTAATAATTAAAATTTTTCTGCCGTCTTTAAAAATGTAATTTCAAGCCTTCTTTTAACGACAACCATTTGATTGAATATTGACTTCATCAAATTTAATGTTTAAATAAAAATAGTAGATAATAAACTCAGGTACACGATGGTATTTTTTTGAAGTAGGAAATATGAATTATCAACTTTGATATATGAATATCATATTATCAAATTAATAATAAAAAACGAGTTTTTAATATATATATATAATTATATATATATATATATATATATATATATATATAATAAATTGATATTTAAAAAAACAGGTGTACTTTTTGTTGCAATTATAAGAAAATCGAAGTATAATGTCAAAGGAAATCTGAAACAGGTTTTGTTTTTATCAAAAAAACTTCACATTTAATTTCAATCAAAAGAACTTTTGATGGGAAAAAAGTTTATGTTGTCTTGCATCGCATGGTGTATTAATACTAAGCGTAGTTTATGAGAAATAATTCAAAGTAATAATGACAATTTCTTAAATAATGCACTTTATAGTGCATTAAAGAATAATTATGAACTTAATCATTTATACTCTTGAGTTTTTACATTTTAATTTATTATTCATAACTTTAAAGGCACAATTAAGTTTCAATACCAGTTTTTCTGAAAATAACTATTAATGCCACCAAGGAAACGGAAAAAATAAGATTATTAACATATAATAATGTTCTGAAATTTTTTAAATTGTGTTTTGACAGTAAAAACATTCAATTAATCACTAAAATCTCAAGAAAATCATGAAATGAGTTAAGAACTTTTAAACAAATTTTACCTAGTGAGACATAAATTTGTTTAAGGAAGTTAAAAAGGCAGAAAAACAAATTTTTCCGAGGGTTTTTTTTTTATACTTCTAGACATTTAATGAAAGGCAGATATTCAAAAAAAGGACTTTATAATGATTTTTTTGTTGAAAACTAACACTAAATGTAACGATAAGGTAAACAGAATAAAAACAGTCAAGTTCTGAAGGCGCAAACAAGGCGTAGGTGTAACTGGTATCTAGTTATTAGCTCTGAAAATATTTATCAAAGGAAATTCTTGCTCAATTCTTTGAAAAAAAAAAGACTTTCTCATGCCTAAGGAGATCGCAAGTGGGAAATATTTGGTAATTTTTTATGATATTTTTTTAACCAGAGTGTGTACAAAATAAAGCTTGATCTTTGCACAAATTTGTAAGTTTATTCTGAAAAAAAATTGTTTTTTTTTTCAAACAGCTAATCGCTCCTATCTCCTTAAGTAAACTGGATATTTTCCTTTGATATGGTAATCCAATATTGACAGGAAAGTCTGCCAGTAAATAAATAAGCTGAGAATAGTTGTTTTGGGTTGATGTGTAGTTTAACCACCTTCTTCGCCAAGTTGGTGATAATACGCCAATATAATACAATTATTTTTATTATGGCAACCTTGGGTTATCTTTCTTCTTGACCGGAAGAGCTTTAAAAACATATTGCATTTTCATGGTTGGCGAATTGGTGATTTTTGAAAATAAAGACAAGCAGGGGGTTAAACTACAATCGTACCTTGTTTTGATGTAACATAATAAATTCTTTAATATTTACAGCATATTTTAAAAATTGGACTCTATGGAAATTTATGGAACAAAGTAAACTGATGTATTAGTAATCATTTTCTGACTGATTGTTTTCTTTCTCAGAAAAAATAACAGGATTCAATTTTAATGAAAATTAAATATAATTAGGAAAGGAAAATCGTTTCACTTTCAGCAACAGCTATCTGATGTTCTTCAACATATTAGCTTGGCAGAGTGTTAAAGCAACCAATATTCTAAAAGGAATACATTTTTTAAAAATATTTTTAACAAAACTTCTATTAAATATATATTTTGTAAAAGAGATTGAATTTATATTTACAGATTCGATAAAACATCCCTTTTCTTGGCAATTTTTTAGTCAAAACTTTTATAAGAAATAAAACTTCTAACATTAAGAGATTGAACTAAGTAGAGCATTTTAACATCAGTTGCAAAAACCGTACAGTGCGCAGAAGAATAAAGTTAATCATGTAATAAAAATTCATAGCAATATAATATATGATTTATGGATAGGCTCATAACTTATAAAGCAGAGGGTTAAACTGTAAGATATCAGAAACTAAAAAAAGAGAGATACTTCAGGTGAAAAAAATATGGAATTAAAAACATAAAGGCTGTTGCTCTAAGAGGGGCTTTATTATTGAATTAAAGGGCGAAAGAAAATCTTCTCATAACCAATATACATTTAATTAAATCTAAAAATATTTACTTACAGTATCAGTTTGCATGATGGAAACATAATCTCCACAATGTTAATAATTATATATCATTTCGGAAAAATGAACAAAATTTTTTAAACCATACTGAGTTTGGAATAATTCCTTCATTTTGTGTAACAAAATTCAAAGCAGTTGAATTAAATTTACTATTGTTTCAAATGTTGTAAAATATTTAACAACCTGATTCCTTTCTCCAATATAAAGAAAAAAGAACATGTTTATTATCTGCATTGTTTACATGCGAAATAAAATAGTGAAACTCTAGTGTCACTAAAATAATGAACAAATGGAAAAAATGTCTAAACATTTCTATTTTTAAGAATATTAGACATTATTGCTCGACTTGTCACTATTAGGAATGTTAGTATAGTGATGTGTTTTCAATACAGTTTACTGCATACTGAAGACATATAAGACTACTAAATTATTCTTATATACAATCCATTCTGGAGCTGTGACACACTTTACTAAAGAAATCATTAACCTTGCATCATTACTTTATTAAAGAAAGCTTTAACCTTACATCTTTACTTTATTAAAGGAATCATTAATATTGCATCATTAATTTATCAGAGAAATCATTGACCTTGCATCATTACTTTATTAAAGTAATTATTAACATTACATCATCTTTTAAGCACTTACTTGAATTTAAATGGAACCAATATATCCGGAAAACTAGTTGGTCACCAAAATAGGGTATTTGTTTTATTAATCATAACTCTGAAAATATCATTTCTCTCTTTAAAAAAATATTTCAATCGCTATCTTTTAATATTTTGATTCGCCTTATTTTATAAAATTATTTCAAATCAAACATTCATTGAAAGGGTTAATAAGCACTATTGTTTTTAATTCGAAACACAAAAGTGAATCTAAAAGACTAATTAAAATTCTAAATATACCATTTCACTATATGATTTTAGATAATACTCATTTTACTAACTACACATTTACATTAGTAATTAAGTTCAAAAAATTTAATCGTCTTTAGAAAACATTACTGATAGTTTTAGAAGTCACGAAAATTCCGAAAACAAGTAATCTCTCTTTCCTGGATATTCATTCGAACTTCAATTCGAATTTTCCAAAAAATCATTGAAAAGTAATTGCCTGAAGGACTTTTTCATCGTTTTGAAGTTACTTGAAATGGGAGATCGGATCTAGTTGGTGATATCATCCGCCGTTAAAAGTCACAAGTATGAAGACTTGCATTCCTGATGTGTGAAACGAGATGGAAGATTACCTCGGAGGTATGCAGCAAACGACTCATTGATTTCGTAACATTCTATTTCCTCCTTGTCCGTTGTTCTTTTTCCCTCAGGTACTTTGACTACGTGTTAAAACGGGAAAGGACACTGCATTTTCTAAAAGCCCTGAAACTCATTGTTATGCGCAAGTTATCAATTCTGCAGGGAATTTTTCAATGATGAATTTTATTATCTCCAAACTATTATCTATTCATAACTGAAATGAAGAAATTTTAAGTCATATATTATTTGATACTAGACTTAATTAGTATATTATTAATTATAAGATGATTTTCCCCTCAATGATTATTATATTTTAAATACGTTAAGAAATTATTTCCGCTACGAAATATTTAAAAAATCAATATGCAGTCATTATTAAGTTTTTAATATAAAAACCAATTAATTATGAAGCTTGACTCTATTTCCTACATTGGTCACATTTTTAAATAGTCATATTAAATCTGGATTGATTATAATGGAATTTTGGATGAAATATATAAATATTTCAATTTAAAATTTCTTTTAAAAAATTTTAAAATTTCAGCTCACTTTAAATGTTTTAAATATTGACCTATGATGCACGAATATTTTTTTCAATACTTGTTTTAATAGTCTGTAAAAAATAAGTATGGCAATATATTTTTCTTCAAAACTAAAATATATTTATTCCGACATTTTTTTTAAAAAAAAGGATAAATTATTAAATTGGAATGTTCTAATATTGTTATTCTAATTATTAATTTTCTAATATTATTATTAAAGAGGAGCATTTCAGTGCTAATATTGAAAAATTCAACGATAAACATATTATGAATTCATAACTTTTAAAAGTATAACATACAAAGAAAAACAATTTGGTTTTTCGGAAACCAATCAAAGAATTTTGAATTTTGTATAATTTGTTTAAATTTTCAAAATTGTACAAGTGCTTAAAAAGGGAGGTTTCGTTTATTTATGGAATGTTCAAAAATTTGCACTTTTACAAGTTACAAGAATAATTTGTATGTGACTTCACAAAAAATTGTGTTACTTTTTTTAAATGAGTCTAAATTTTATTGGCTATTATTTTTAACATCATTTGATGTGAGTATAACTATCATAGTTCAGACAAGATCTTTCTTGCATTTTGTGTTTTCCATTTTTATAATTTATGAAAATACAAAGAATTCAAGGAGAAATAATTCAAATATCTACTTCAAAGTTCATAAACAAAAAAAGACAATTTTTGAAAATTACATTATGCTTCGAGAAATTTATTTTGCTTCTATTTAATTCGGATCATTTTTAATTCAAATTTGTAAAATATTAACTAATGTCATTAATTAATAAATCTATTTTGATTTTTGAATATCTATTGCTTAATGAAGATTACAGAAAGGAAAGAAATGACATATTTGACATTTAAACACATGACATTATGTGCAAACAGATTCACGATTTTATAAGAGATTAAACCTTTAATCTATATGCAGCCATTTCTTGAACTTCATTCCATGGATATTCTTGGCAGAATGCGTGAGAATCTTTAGATAAGACTTTCTGCCGTCATTTAACAAGTATGAAGAAAATAGTCACAATAGATTTACCGAATAACATTTCCTTTCCTTATAATACGATGCATTTCCCAATAAGTGTGAAAATGACTTCACAAGATTTCAAATATGTCTTACAGAAATGATTAGCCTGCAAAAATGTGTCTTGAATTAGGAATTGAAAGAAACGCTACAGAAGATAAATTTAATTCAATTCAGTAATCTTAAGGACACTCTTTTAACACTTTTATGAAGAAAGTATTTTCCACTCTTTAGATTCGAAATATCTGATCTCTTGAAAGCATCTAAACTGACATTTTAGGCTTATAGTTTCGATCTTCTCTATTTGTAGAAATGCTAAAAATTTGCATAAAGCGAAAGGATTAACAATTTGCATGCGAAGGTGAATTTTTTGTCTTATAAGGAAACAGTGAAACGGAGAATATGCAAAGAATCAAAAGATTTAATCTGGATAAAATAAATATAAATGTCAAATTTTGCTGAATAAATTTTAAATTTAATGAAACTAACTTAAATTCACTCAACACACTTCACATTAAATAGAATATATTTATGAAACATATTATAAAGACAAAAAGAATTAGCAATTTCCTGAAAAAATATTTTCAAGTAATTTTTAAATTTATAAAATGATTGATGTTACCCAAATTGTAAAATTTTTATTTCCATTAAAACTCATTTTTAAAATTCCTACTATTATTTCACACTCTCCCTATAAATATACCTTGTTCAAATTTAAAGTCGTTAATAAAATACTTTTTTTTTCATCCACTCAAGTTCAAACATTTTTTTAGCGGACTTCATGTGTTAACTTCATGTTAACACATCGTTTTTCAAATATTAATTCTTTGTTTAAATTTCATTAATTTTAAAAATACTTTTAATAAAGCAAATTTGCCATGAAATGCGAAGAAAATTGAAATCAACAGACAATAGCTCAATCCGTAAAATACAAGAATTTCAATTTTTTATCTCAAGCTGAAGAATGCGAGATCAACTCTCAATATTTTTTTTATAAATTATTTATATTATTTGTAATCCTTTAATAAAAAAGTAATTAAAGTAAAAAATTTCTTTGTTAACTTAAGTAGGAATTGGAATTATGTTTTCTTTTATGTATTACTTCTTTTCATATTGATCTTCTCACTACTGCAATTTTAGCCTGAAATAAAGCATTAGAAAAAGTGCATGCATTCGTAAATTTTATATTTCGCCTTTTTGCTTGCGCCTTTTAAAATAAATTTTTCGAAGGAAATAAAAGTATATAAGAAACAAGGATGTAAGATTTTTGTTACCTTCTTGAGTCAGTTATGCATTTCATTGAAATACATGCTAAAATTATATTGTTTTCGGGTTTAGTTCTCAATATCTAATATTGTTAAAACCTCCTTGAAATTCATAAAATGTTAGTATAAAGTAGAGCAGTGTTCTTAAAATTACTAATTTATGCATAAAATTTAGACATTAATAATTGATCCTAAAAAATAACATAATACATAATATGACAATTTAAAAATATTATAGCGAAGCGTTGTTAGAAGAAAGCTGAAGAGCTTAACCTAGCCGTAAGGCATGTAAAAAACCAATATGATTTGGATTTGAATTGTAATAAAACTTTTGTTCAGTTGATAAATTATCATAAAATTGTACATCTAAATTCCTGAAATAATATGAAGAGTAATACAAAATATTAACTTTTTTTCAATTTATATATACATATTCATTCGAACCGAAGCTGAAAGTTCGATACGTAAATAATTGATTTTTCTCATTTTCACTTCCATTCATATTTATTTTTTTTCAAATAATACAAATTCATTTTCCTCTAATAAATCATGAAATGACTGTATTCTGGCTGAGAGAAAAACTCTTCGAAAAATTATTTGAAACCCATAAATTACATAAAGTTTAAAGGCACTATTCATATTTTTAATGAAGTTTACTAAAAGGCAAAAGATTATCAGCGTATATCAAGCCCATTTAAATATAAATGAATCCTCAGATCTACAGAAGTAAATCTTCTTTTAAAAATACTTGTTTGAAAATGAAATAATTTGAATTCACTCAACAATCAATTCCAATGATGCATGGAGTATATGTAAAAGAGAATTATCAATATTTTAATGTCAATTTTACCAAAACTTATAGTTACTACTTCTTAAATTCTAATACAACTAAACATATCGTTAAAAACTTGAATTGTATTGCTAGGTTTTCTAAATAATGAAAGAAATTTTGAATTAATTAATTAATATTGTAATAATTTTAGGGTAATAAATTGCTTGAATATGATAATAAAATGAAGAATGGTAGGAAATATTGCCAAAGATTTTGGTGGGATACTGGAGACTTCAATTGGTTTTCTCAATCAAAATGGAAAGCCTTATTATTTTAATAAATTTAAATTAATCTATTTAAGGAATCCACTATTTAAATTAATCTATTTAAGGAATTCACTTATAAATAAATCAATTTAACAAACTTAAATTATTTATTTTAAAAAATATTCTTAATACTAACCATTATTTTACTTTTTAGTATTATTAGGATAGAAGCTACTTATGAAAGTGTTTAAAATGAAAAAAATCCTCATAGATTTCAATTTCTTTAGTAAAAGATTTTAAATTTTGGTATTGAGTGTCCGATAAAATGCCTTAAGCAATTGCCCCACTATAAAATTGAAAACCAGTAAATAATTATTGTATATAATCTAGTTTGACAAATACGTTTACATATCTATTCCGCTAATTAGTAAGAAAACAGTCTTCCATTTCTTATTGAGTCTCAAGCAAATAACCTACAAAAACCAGAGTTCTATATTAAAGGTTAGTTAGTTTTCATTTAGAGAATATTTAATCGAATTAATATAGAATCAACGTTACAAGTATCATGCGCAAAAAGTTTCATTTTATAAACAGTAAGACTGTGAGAAATTTTCATACGAACTAAATTTATATTAGATTTTTTAATCTGTAAATAAAGTGTATAATCGATAAAAACTGTATAATTTACTCTCGATTATGCAACTAAAAATTTATATTTTTAATTATTGATTATATTTAATATGTATTTTTTGTATAATTTAAAATATAAAAGTCAGATAGAGCTCAAAATATATGAAAAATAATTATGAATGAATCAATATTTATAATATTTAGCTAAATTATTATAATTTCTTTCATTAGTTATTAAAATTTAGTTCACATTGTTAAAAATATATATATTAATTTTTAGAAATTATTAAGTTTTATTTCCTGGGATATCCATCTTTTAAATCCTCCTTCTTTTTCTTTTTTCTTTTTTAATTTTCTTTAAAAAATGAACTTTCCTTCAATTTTTTTTATTTTTATTCTATTTTTAAATGAGATGCAATCAGCATTTTAGACATTTGAGGAAAAACGTATCACTTATATATCATGCGCTAATCATTTTATTGTTTGAAAAATGAAATCATTGAATATATTCTTCCGATGTCAGCGCCAAAAAATGTTTCAGCAATTATTTTTCACTCAATCATATTTTGAAAATAATATTGATTTACAACAAACTCAGCTAGATAAACAAGTCTCCTAACAACTAAACAACATAAAAGCTACAACAAAAAAACCAATTCAAAAGTATATTTCTTAAGAAAACAGCCATTATTTTAAAAAATATGAATTATTAATTACAGCATATTTTCGTATCTCAAAAAATATCCAATAAAAATATTAGTAACAAATTACTCCATTCACATGCAACATCAGTAAAAACAGTTTTCTCACAATTTTCAATTAATCATAAGCACTTAAACCAATTTTTGACAAATAGACGCTTTTCCAACTTTTCCTAGATTAAAGAGAACAGGTAAAATAAAGAGCACTTAATAATAAATAGCCAAAGAGTATATAAACTCTGTTTAAAAAAACCTAGCTAATGTAGTGTAAGTTATTGCCTCTCAATGAGCCAGAATAATAAAGTTGAAAAATGAGATTCTTTTAAAAGAATAATGGTGTTTAAGTGTGAGATACTGGATAGATGAGTGAACGCTCTCTTTCAATTTTTTCTCTCTCTGCTTTGGAGAAAACTGTTTTTCTCTCGATTTGTTTTAAATTTCCACAGATGTGGCAAGACGTTTCACTACTGTGTTGCTCTGAAGTGTTTTCTTTAAACAATTTGAGATTATTTATAGTCATTCTAAGAAAAATAATATTGCTTTTTAAAATATTTAGTTTTCTTTTCTGTATTTAAATTTTTAAAACCATTAGTCTTCTCGTGAAAGTGCCACTAAATATTTAGAGTATTTGCGAAACTAGTAAAATATTTCCACTAAACAAATAATTTTCTGGGTAGAGATTGCTACGAGCTTAAAATATTACTTCCCAACTCATTTAGTTTCCTGATAAACAAAAGAGTTTTTAAGATTTTTCTAACTGAGACTACATGGTGCTATTTCAAAGACCCTGATTTTGAAATTGAAAATAAAAGGTTCAGAATAACCAAGATTCATAATCAGGGCTTCCTACATTTCTTTTATAATATTTAACACCCTTTCAAATCTACTGCAGACAGATATCTCGAGCCCAAGCGAGAAGTTAAGCGAAGTCTTTCTTTGAATAAATTCTCATTATACCAAATAAATCAAGATCCTTCTGAGTTATTTGCATTGATTTCATTTCCGGTGTGTTTTTTGTGGACTTTTGTTTATTTAAAGTTCTCTTTTGTACACTATAAATCTTTTCTTTGTTACATGTGTATCACGTGTTTGTGTTTAATAAAACATCATTTTATGATACTGAGACTATTGGACTTTTCACCGTACAATCCATGGGTGGATTGTAGAAAATATTGTAACTATAACTCTAATGATAATATTGATATAAAAATGAAAGATCTATACCAGTGATTTTTCTCTTTATCAGTCATTATTCTTCTAATATCGTTTCATGCTCAACAGGGTGAAATAGTATCTAAGAACATTTATTGTAGATCTGTTTCATAGCCACGTGATCATCAACAAGAGACAGAGAAAGACAAAGATTCACTCGCCTTTATACCAATCATGGCCTTAAAGAAATCTTAAGGCCATGATAAATTTTCATGCGATATTTACTTTTTCTTTTAAGAAATGTTTAAAGTCAAATCATTTCAATCTTCGTACATCGTCATATCCAGATCAATATAATAAAAATGTAGTAATCAATACAATCGCCCTCATCAATAAATCCATTTTGTGATTTTTACTAATTAAAAAAAGAATTTATATAATTATGTATGTTTGTGAGAATGATCAGTAAGTACTCTTTGAGCTGGAAGGATGAAGGGTAGCCCGTCTTCCCCGAGAGTTGGGCGTTCTGGGTTCGAATCCCGGTTCGGACATGATTGTTCTTCTTCAGTGCTCTATCCGTGAGGTGTCTGAATGCGTCCCCCTGTATAAAGGAGCTGTCCTGGCGAAAGTGTTGAGGGTGTAGCTAAGTCATACTTTTGGCCCTAGTTGGCGCTACTACAAAACAAAAGACGTTTCTTTCGGCTTAAAACTTATGCATCAACGAAGCCTGTCCATGGCAAGTGCCACAATCAACAACAGCAGGATTAAATTTGTTATGTAGTTTTTATATCACATTTGCAGATTTCCATGAAATGTTGAATGAAATACATTCTGAAAAATCAAACTACACACTCGCCCATTATAAGCCATCAGAATAACTACAAAACGAAAAAAAACTTGATGGAATAAAATTTGCCATTCAATTTTAGTATCTAAAATATATAAACATTTCAAATTGTGTAGCAAATTTGGCAAAATGTTGATGGTTGGTCATACAGATATTTAATTGTTAATACTCTATCAAATTCTAAAGTACAATAAGTTGAAAAAGGAATTGATTTACCATGAAGGACAAGACTTTTTAGACAAAATTCTAAAAAAAGACCCAAAATAAAATATTATAAAATAACGTATAAATACTTTTGCACTCTCATAACATTTATTAACTTATTTCTGATTTTTTTCAACCTGAGGGAGGGTCGCTAAAGAGTTTCAAAGCCCTCATTATCAAGAAGTTGTATGAGGAATTTTTAATTCTATCCATAATACAATCACACCCGAAACGGGACACTTGCTATGAAATAACAACAAACATTCTAAACTTTAACCACAAAAACTTCTAGTAGACTTCGCATATCTCCAAGCATTGCAAGTAAAGAGTAATCACCAGAAAAAACCCTCAAAGACATTCTCTTCCATTGAAATTTCTACAAAATTTAGCAACAAATATTTTTATAAACATTTGCTTACATTAACAATTCTTATTTAAAATATGAATAAATTAACTTAGCAATGAAACAATAAAAAAAAGATCACATCAGTTTCATGGACAATAAAGAAGTAACAATTTTCTTAACTGGTACTTTAACCCTGGAATATTAAATTAAAATTGACCATCTTTTAGTCTACATTATACATGAAAACTTGTTTCCAATTTTTGACAGAAGAAGGTAGATATGGAAAATATTTACAAAAAAATTCCAGAATATTTGCTGATAAATTTTACAAGTTGCTGCAAAAATTACAGATGCTACATTCTTAATACGATTTTAGTACTTTCCTATAAAATAATAGGAAACTATTGAAATATATAAATTTTAATTAATGAAATTTACAAATGTAATTATAATATACAAATTTTATTTTTAAAAAATATATAAATATTTTATTCTAACACATTTTTATTTATTTGTTTATCAGTAATTGCACAAGTTCAGTCCTTAGAATGAGTCAAATTATCTTGATTTAGAGTATCCAAATAAAGGTCTTGGGCCAATAAATACCCCTAAAACAAAACATTATCTTGAGATTTTAGTAATCTCTTTAAAATATATATATATGTTTCTTAATTCCACATTTTGACTATTTTTAATCTCATTCGGGGTTAATTTACCAGAAAAAGATAAATTTTTTCTCACCATGCATTTGGAATACGAACTCTTGCGACTTCAACTTTTTAAATTCTAATACACCAAGAAAGTACTTTTAAGAAAGTTTGCCTCATTCACACTTTACTTACTCGGGAAAAGTTTAGTGTGAAATGAAATGTAAAAGATTCGGACTTGCTTCCGGTGGTATGAGGAAAAAAATATTTTTTAATCCTGAACTCAATTAGTAAAAGCAGGAAAACAGAACTTATCTTAGCCTTCCCCCTCCTTCTCATCATATTTTTTGCTACATCCGAAGCAAAAATTTCTTTCCCTTAGCAAAACTAAATTTAGCGTGAAAAACATGTTCATTAGGGTGTATAAAAAATCCAATTTAATTGAACGGGGCGTCGGAATGAGTAGCAGTAAAAGGTTTCCACATCTTTCAATTTTATAGTCTTGTGGCTCTTATGGAGTTTATGATGAAGACACTCTTGAGGATTTTTTTCCATATTTTCCTGAATTCATTTTTGGAAATGAAAGATAAAATAAAAGTCCAGCTAATTTTGGTGGAATTAATAACTGACTTTCCTTTGAAGGAAAAGTTATTTGGGTGGAGAAATATTGAGAAGACTATTTAATGTAAGCCGAATGATTAGCTTTCAAGAGGACATACTTAAGTTATTTTGAATGTAATTTTATATGAAATAAATATAGAGCTTCTATCTCTAAATTAATAAATTAGAATTTATATTGATGGTCATACAAGTAAGAAAAAAAATGAGTTGAAAGTATTAATAATAAGTCTTACTAGTAAACATTTATAATCATAAAATGAAACTAAAAGATTATTTATTCAGTGATCAGAAATTTACTTGAAAGCGCGCATTAATCTCATCTTACCTGGATATTATAAACAAATAATTCATTGTTTTTTATTACAAATGTTAGTGAAATGCAATTGAATAATTAAATTAGCAAAGTCGAATGATAATAACTTGTTATTAAATACTAAAATAGATTTTTTGCTGTAAATAAAAACATTATTCATTTTTTAATAATACTTTCAAAAATAATAAATCGTTGTTAGAAATGAGAAACGTTGCTTCAGAATTATGAGCTTATTATAATCATTATAAAGCAGTTGGATGATAATAATCTTGCTGTTAGATATTAAAATAGATTTTTTTCCTTAAGAAAACAATTCACATTTGAATAATTCATTTAGAAGTAATGAATCGTTGTTAGAATTTAAAATCGTTGTGTTAGAAATAATGGTGTTTAGCTATTTATAATAAGCATTTATTGGTAGTAATTTATAATCATAAAACTAAATTAAAAGGAATATACTATGTGCTTTGGTTGATATAGTTAGTAGTAGCATCATTCGGCTCTTTGGAAATAAAAATTTAAACAGCTAACAATAAGAATTTGCTGAGAGAAATTAATATCATAAAATAAAATTAACGTCTTATGCAATTATAAAAAATTAAATTTTAAAAAACATGCTATTTCCAGATTATACGATTATCTTAAACTGACAATTCGTCGTTTTTGTTTAATCTAAATTTTATAGAAGTACAATTTATTTACAATAAAATTATAAAAACTATTAAATAATTAGTTGAGCAGTTGAAAAATGAAATAAATATTTTTTCATAAATATAAATATTATTCATTTCCTAAAAATTACATTTTTTTGTAAATATTGCCTTTAGGATTCAATAATATATGCAGATTTCTTTAACATTGGATCTTATTATCTCTGTTGAAATGTATAAGAATTGAAGCTGATGATAATAAGCCATTATTGGTAGAAATTTATGATCATAAAATGTGTTTAAGGGTTTATTCACTGATAAAAAATATAATTAAAAAATATATTAATTCTATAGATAGATAGATAGATAGATAGATAGATAGATAGATAGATAGATA